>LPNX010231896.1:59846-114021 GCA_001517045.1 Pseudotsuga menziesii | reverse complement strand
CTGTTGTGGTACCCCAAGCCATAGGAATTTCTCTCCGTAACAGAATTGGCGACTCCGCTGGGGAGTTCCTAGTAATTGTCCTTTGGGGGTTGATTTCTTAGCATTCAATGTATTTGAATTGCTCTCTCTCTCTCTCTTGTTTCTGTGTTGGGTATGGGGGCATGTATTCCTGGTAGAGCCTGATTGGTGTGAATTTAGTCTCATCCTGTCTGTTTACCTTGAATTTGTGCATCTTTTTCTTCCTGTATGTGGGTTTGTCAATTACAGTCGTGTATACACGCGGTTTCCTCTGGGATTTCTGCATATACACGCGGGTTCACTATGCACAGTCACGTATACCTTGGTTTTTACCTTTTTGTGGAAGATAGTGGATTGCTGGGTGAATGTTGTTAGTTGCTGAGTCTCCTTTGGCACTGCCTGAGTCTGTTGATACCTCTGTGTTTGACCAAAAATGTTTTTTTAGCCTAAATTTTTTCTTTTAGGAAAGTTCTTGTCATGGCATCTTTGATTTTTTGTTTGAGATTAGTGCATTAGAGTCCTTTTGCCTTAGTGCTTTGCTGGAATGCTGTTTATGTGTGCTTGCAGAGTCTGGGGTGGGTAGAATCATTCTTTTTATTTTTGTATCTCTTTATTTTCAAAAAATCCAAAAACATTTGCTTATCATCATGCATTGCGTTATACGTTTTGCATTGTACTTGCATTAGATCTAGATTTGCTTTGGAGTAATAGTTAGGACTTCATATAGGGAAATTTGCATTCAGCATTTGAAGAAGAAATTGTGCATTCACGTAGTACGCATACCCTGTTTTCATGGACACAATGCATTTGCATTGATTGTTAGGTGTGCATTTTACTTCTTGTTGCGTCATAACACCATTAGTTGCACGACCATATCCTATTTTTGAGTAATAAAGACAACTAAAATCAACGCTAAATAAAATGAATTACACTCTTTTCTTTTCTAGGGTGCACCAACAAGCTTAGGTTTTAGGATCTTGGAATAGTTCATTGAAAGTTAATTCTCCAAGATCACTAAACGACAACAACTAGGTGTCTATCCAGGGAGTGTGTGAAATCCTTGGTATAACCAGCGTTCTCAGGAAGCTCCTCTCAAAAGGGAGTCAAGCACTAGGCAGTGTGAGCGGTTGTTGATTGGGATAACCCCTGGTCGAGAACTGTGTAGCACCGGCGATATAGCCAAGATCGTATTCGTATCTGGGGGCTCTTTCGGGAGTTTCGGGCTTTGCTACCCTGCCCATACGGTCAATCCCGCCTGCGACTGTCCGCCTGAGTGTTGATTATATTGAGGTGACCTTAGTGACCTTACCTAGAATATCGAGGGGGTACGTGTAGAGGTTATTCTGCATGTGTCCTAGCCAAGTTGGGGTCGGACAGCACAGTTGCTTTACGTGTTGAAGATGAGGGCCACAATAATTGGTTTCGAACCTCCGCTTGTGGTGAAAAGGGCCTCTCAAGCCTCTCCTAGGAAAGACATACTAGCCACATTCAAGATCTCACTTATCCAGCCATTGTTTGCTTGCTTTTGTATTTATATTTTATAGTGATTGCCGTGTGCACGCTAGTTGGCCTAGGGTTGACGTAAATAGAGAGTCTTTGTTTTTTTGTTGAGTCATTGTGGAGTCGGGTGCGGTTTTGCGCTGTTCTCGTCGGTTAGCAGGACTTCCGCCTTCCACTTATCCTCCTCCTTTGGGAGAGGGGCCTAGACTGTGCAGGCAGACTATGTCACACACTGATTCACACACCATGGAGGATCATTCAGAGATTATTCCTGAGCCACCTCCTCCCATTCGTATTGACGATGGGGAACTTACTCCTACATACGATCCCTCACCTGACCTAGCTGAGATTGGTCCTGTTATTTCCCAGATAGGATCTTTGCATGATAGACCTACTCACCCTAGGGCAGATTCCCCATTGACATGTTACCAGTATGGAATTCCAGATGATGCCGAGACTCACTTTGACCCTCCTAGTACCAGCAATGGTAGTTATGCTACAACTGGTTTTCCTATGCACGATTTGACATTTCATGTTGAATCCGATTTTGAGCCTAGCACTATGCCTGGGGGAAATCCCATGCCTTACCTTGCGGAGAGGTTTGGGAGTACTAGTCACATTGCACCTTCCATCCCAGTGGTGGAAGCTCCATCTTATATACATCCTAGGCCTATAGTTAGTGATCCAATAGGGATACCAGGTTCTAGACGAATGACGATAGGCACTAGTACATTTCTTCTTACAGAGATTCCTTCGTCCTCGCTTCCGAGTTCTTCAAATGTAAACCCTCCACCTTACTCACGTGGTCCTTCGAGTTGGCATGTAGCTACGATTCAGATCCGTACTGCGGTTACTAGACCAATTGTGTCTCAAGCCTACATACCACCCATGGTTTTCGAGAGGTTATGTTCATGTTTCTAGAGGTCAGATTGCTACTTCCACGACATATATCCCTACTTTTGGTACGTATATTCCTACTTCCGAAATGTATATCCCTATCTATGGAGTGTCTCATGGGACATCGCAAGAGGTGACCTATGGACCCTACTATGGGACACAGTATGGACTGGTCTCTTCACCTTACGGAGGCGGGTATTCACAACCTGCTTACTCTCCTAACTATGGCTTTGTAGCTCCTACTAGTCAAGGTCCACCTCATTATGCTACTTCCACGCCACCCTATACGGGTCATACAGGAGGAGGTCACTATGGCCAAGGTCATGGTGGTAATCAATCCTATATGAACCAGGGAGCAGTCCCTAGACCTCATCATCCTAGGCTCCCTTTCCTCATGACACTCAATTTACCTGACTTATCGAGACTTACGAACGATCCTGTGGCTCATGACCCGGCTTGGCCGGCTGTCCCTAATAAGCTTCCTTTGGACATACCTAAGTTCGAAGGAAAACCAGGAGAGGATCCGAGTGAACACGTTACGACATTCCACCTATGGTGCTCTTCCAATTCATTGCATCAGGACTCAGTTCGCTTGAGACTATTTCAACGCACCCTTACAGGGCTTGCGGTGAAATGGTATATAGAGTTACCTAGGGGTGCCTTTACTTTGTTCAACGATATTGCGATGAATTTCCTTAATCACTTCCAACTACCAGTGCACTATGATGTTGGTACTGAACTCTTGTCGACATTTCAGCAAGATAAAGCCACCCATATTTCTGATCATATTCAAGAGTTGCGTAGATGAAAGAGATTAATCAAAGCCTTTATACCGCCAGAGTTCCTCCTTGAGTGGTTCCTCAAATCTTTATTGCCATATATCGCGAAGGATGTTTCCACATCTGGAGTGTAGAATGAGGAACAAGCCATCTTTAGGGCGTAGGAACTAGACTTGATCTATGCTCAGTCTAGTTTGTTATATGAGATTATACCCAACGCTCCTCGTTCTAGTTTCGATCCCAAGGTAAAACCTGGACCACATGCCAATGGCATTGTGGGTAGTGCAAGTAAGAAACCTGCAGGTTCGGTTGTGAAACAAGTTGCTCAGTTGTCTATCAACCAATCTACCTCGGGACAAGCTATGGATTTGTCTCATCCTGCCCAAGCGGCGAATGTACTTGCTGTGCAATCGTCCGACTAGAAGGGTAACCAGCAACCCAGACGGAATCGAAAAAAGGGTAAAAACAATAATAATAAGAAGGGTGGGAACAAAAATGAGAATGCCAATAATAATGACAAGAACAATGAAAATGCTGGGGGGGACAAGCAAAATAAGCGTAAGGTTAAGTTTCCTTGCAAGCTTTGTAAGGACGATCACCTCACTTACTTGTGCCCTAGGATGGATGAAGATTCGAAGTTCATAGTACAGGGACCAGCTGTGTTAACGAACCCTTTACCGCATAACCAGAATATGAACTCGAAGTCCCATGATCAATCTAGTGATGAAGATCCACCTGAAACTAGTGGTCATGGGTGCATTAATATGGTCCGTGCCACGAAATTTGTGACACGTGCGAAAGATTATACTTCCTCACAACCCAACCCAGGAAAAGAGCCTGATCCACCAGGAACCCCTTTGCGCATTGAGAAACCTGCGGATAAACCTGAGGCTACACCTTGCATTCCTAAGGGGGTACTTAAGCATTCAGGTCATAACCCAAATGCTCGAGCCGCCCAGAATTATTCAGTTGTCGAGGACTTGGGTCATACTCCTTGTGCGATGTCTGCATTGGAAGTGCTTCAGAGTTGTCCGTCGCAAAGGAAGGATTTGCTTTCCGCTCTTGGTGTGAATGGTGATGATTCTTCCTCAGTGATCAAATTTGAAACCGCAGGACATCAACCTCACTTGCCCTACTATGTGTCCCTTTTGGTGCATGTAGAATGTCTTAATATGATCGTCAAGCGTACTGTGATTGATGAGGGCGCTGCTGCTTCTGTGATGTCTTTGTCTTGTTGGAAGGGTCTTGGTTCTCCTGAGTTGTCAAAGTCTACGACCATGTTAACTTCTTTTGATGGGAGATCATTTAGGCTGCATGGGATCCTTCCTTCTCTTAAAGTCTGTTTGGAAGGGAAGACCGTTGCGATAGACGTTGAGGTGGTTGATGTGCCCCTTGACTACAATCTCTTACTGGGAAGGAACTGGATGTATAGTATGCAAGACGTTGCGTCTTCTGTGTTTCACGTTGTATGCTTTCCTCATAATGGGAAGATTGTAACGATTGATTAGATGGCATTCAAGAATCCACCTGTTAGTGCATCTTCGAAAGCTTCGGTTTCGAAAGTTGAACATTCCCAGCCGGCAACTGGGAGTGTGGGTGTAGGTATGTATCCGTCCCTTATGGGAACCTTTAGTTGTCCTGCACCCGTCCTCATGATAGGATCTAGTTTAGATGGTGCTTCGACGTCTACGAGATCAGTTCCTTTTCACACAAGTCATATGGGAGATCCTTGGATTCTTCCTTCATCGAGTCCTTCGAGTGAGGCCATTGAGACGAGTGTGCCGTTGCCTGCAGTCATGATAGCTTACCAAGCTAATCTCCAGTCTGCTGCAGAGCCTTGTTCTTCTTCTTCATGGACAGAGGAGGAAGACCCCTATGTGCTGCCGGCATGGGAAGTACAGTCTTCTCATGCCCAAGATTTCCTTGATACGGTTTTCCCTTCAGATGAAGCGATCATCGAGGCTATGTCGGGAGTTGAGCCACCATGGGAGGAACTTCATCATACATCATATTTCCTTCCAGAGCTTGACCTTTTGGAGCATGAGGATTATAGGGAGATTCTAAGACAGAAAGTTGGTAGACCCATGATTCCATTAAGCTCTCCTGGTCAGATGGCTGATGGAAACATGGCAAACATATTTTCAACTATGCCTATCAACATTTCTCACAATCTTGGTACAATTGAGAATGTCTACATTGGGGTGGATTGTTCCCAAGATGAGATTCGCGAGTATACCAAGCTGTTCAAGGAATTCCGTGATGTTTTTGCTTGGTCTTATGATGAGATGCCAGGGATTGACCCTCGGATTGTCGAACATGAAATTAAGACTTACCCCAATGCTAAGCCTGTTCGACAGCGTTTACGCGCAGTAAATCCTAGGAAAGCACCCGCCATAAAGGCAGAGATAGAGAAGCTATTGAAATCTTGTTTCATCTATCCCGTTCCCTTGATGGGGTGGGTTTTCAACCCCGTTCCAGTGGATAAGAAGCAGGGAGCGATCCGTATATGCACTGATTTCCGTGATTTAAATCGTGCCTCTCCTAAGGATAACTTCCCCACACCATTTATAGATCAGATTTTGGATCAGTGTGCGGGTAGCGAGGTGTTCTCCTTTATGGACGGCTATTCCGGGTATAATCAGATTCAAATTAAACCCGAGGACCAACATAAGACCGCATTTATTTGTCCTTGGGGAACATTTGCATATCCGAAAATGCCTTTCGGCCTTAAAAACGCCAGAGCTACGTTTCAGTGGGCGATGACCTTGATTTTCCACGATCTCAAGTCCATTATCAAAGTATTTTTGGATGACCTCACTGCTCATTCTTGCATGAGGATGCGTCATTCTTATCACTTGAGATTGGTGTTCGAAAGATGCCGTCACTATGCTGTTAGATTAAACCCTCATAAGTGCATCTTTTGCATGAAATCAGGTCGTTTGTTAGGATTTATCGTTTCAAAAGAGGGTATAAGAGTCAACCCGTTGAAGGTTGAGGCAATACTTCAGTTGTCTCCCCCACGAAATATTCGTCATCTTCAGTGTTTTCAAGGCATGGAAAACTTCCTACGAATATTTGTTGTCAATTTAGCCAATTTGACTAGAGGTTTCATGCATCTCCTGAAGAAGGATACTCCCTTTAAATGGGATGAGCGAGCCCAGGAGTCCTTCAATGCACTTCAGAGAGCCCTAGCATCGGCCCCGGTGATTAGTCCTCTGGATTATAGCCGTGATTTCCTATGTGGCCACGTCTTTAGAGACGATTGGGATGGTTTTGGTTCAAGAGGATGAGGAGCTCCAGGAGCATGTCATATATTATCTGAGCTGAAACCTTATTGACATAGAGATTCGGTATTCTCATGTCGAGAAGCTTGCCTTAGCTACCGTGCATGCGGTGCAGCGTTTGAGACATTATATTCTCCTTCGCTAGACCTTGGTTGTTGCCCATGTCAATCCGTTTCAATTTGTCCTCACACGTAGGATGATTGGGGGAAAATATAATAAATGGATTGTCATCCTGCAAGAGTTTGATCTCGAATTTGTTTCGGCAAAATCAAAGAAATCTTTAATATTTGCAGAGCTCATATCATATTTTCCGAGCGAGGCTGAGGAGTCGGTATGTGAAGATACGTTCATTGATGAACACATTTTCTTGATCTCAATGGCTGACCCATGGTACGGAGATATCATAGTATATTTGCAAACGCAGAGGACCCCTACTCACCTCTCGCGAGATGAGGGTCGTCGGTTACGTCACATTTCCAAGAACTACCTCATAGTGGACAATAATTTGTACCGCCGTGGAGTAGATTCCCTTTTAAGACGTTTTTTAACTCATGATGAGGCTAAGGTAGTGCTTAATGATTGCCACGGAGGGGCGTGTGGTGGTCATTTATTTGGGCTTTCTACAGCTCAAAATATTTTGAGAGCAGGATATTTCTGGTCATTGATCTTCAAGGATTGTATTGAAGTGGTCAAGAGGTGCCACCCTTTCCAGGTGTTCGCACGTAACATGTGCTCGAAGCCTACCCCGTTACAACCTATTATCACCGCCAGTCCCTTCACCAAATGGGGGCTCAATTTTATGGATTGCAACCCAGCTTCGGCTGGGTGGCACCATCATATCATAGTGGCTGTTGATTACTTCATGAAATGGGCTGAGGCAATGCCTACTATAAAATCCGACGGTGAGACAGCCGCTCACTTCGTATTCAACCAAATAATTTCTAGGTTTGGGATTCAGAGAGAGCTTGTCACTGACCATTCCTTGCACTTTCAGAACCATATGATGGAAGAGTTGGCATCCAAGTTAGGGTATAAGCAAGAGCACTCCTCTTCTTACTATCCTCAAGCGAATGGATAGGTTGAAGCAGTGAATAAATCACTTAAGTCCATTCTCCAATGAACCATCGCATAAAGCAAGACGAATTGGCATATTATGTTGTACCCTACTTTGTGGGCATATTGAACTGCGGTAAAGACTGCCACTGGTTTTTCTCCATATCAGCTTGTTCATGGAGTGGAGTTGATATTTTCGGTTGAATGCGAGATTCCTTCGTTGAAGTTAGCCGTGGAACTCTTACCAGACACTTAACCTTTGGAGGAGTGTTTGGTTCACCTTGAGCAACTCGATGAGCAGCGTAGAGATGCCTTGGTGAATCTAGAGGTTAATAAGCATCGCGTGAAGGCCCAATATGATAAGTCTGTCCATCCAAGATTGTTTAGTGAGGGAGACTTGGTCCTTTTGTGGGATCAATCGAAAGAACCCTTGGGGTCAGGGAAGTTCAATCCTATGTGGCGTGGTCCTTACGTGGTCAAGCGTGTATTAGAGAAGGGTGCCTACGAGTTAGTGGATTACGAAGGGACGGCCTTGGTGGAGCCTAGAAATGGGCTCTATCTCAAAAAATAATATGCATGATATTTAGCCAAGGTTGTTTGTTGTATAATATTGTACAGCTTTTTTGCATAGTTAGGTCTTGTTTGTCGTGATCGGGTTTGTGATTAGTTTCCATTTCTTGTGGCAAATGTCAATGGAATATTCCACCTACATAGGATTCACGGATGGTGCAAGCCGTCACACTCAACACTCAGCCTCAGCTGCTTGGGTGATTTATACTCCTATGGGTCATGTACTGTCTTCAGGAGGTGTATGTCTACGGCCATCTTCCAACAATGTTGCTGAATATAGTGCTGTTATCGAGCTTCTACGGGATGCCATTTCGCATGGTGTTCTCTCTCTTGAGGTATGTCTTGATTCAGAGTTAGTAGTGTCACAGCTCAATGGTTTGTACCATGTTAGAGATCCGACGTTATTGAGGATATTCTTACGTGTGAGATTGCTAGAACTGCAATTTGAGAATATAACATATATACACATTCCAAGAAATTATAATCAAGGGCCGGATCTCGAACCCCGTGGAGAGGAACATCCACTCTAGGGCTCAATCCTGGAACACACTTGAAGAAAAACGTGCTCAAGATACTGCTGAACCCGAAGTTCCGTATCCTACTTGCCTTGCACTCACTGAGCTGATGTTTCATGTTGCTCAGTAGGGAATTGCTCCAGTCATAGATGGTCGGTGTCATGCACTCCACCGCATAGAACATCAGTGGCCGAGAGGCCTGATGGAGTGATGCTAAGCCTGCTATCCTTCCCAGCGTCAGTAGTATGGCCTTTAGGCCCAGCACCTGTATAGTGTTGGTGGGAACCTGGCTCCCCACCTTCTCCGTCTCTGGGTAGCAGTACACAGCTATGTACTCGTCGATAGTCAGCCCATGACCTGGACCTCCTTGGGCACAAAAATTCACCATCTCACCTCGCCATGATAGACCTGTGATAAAGTAGATATCCTCCACCTCAATGTTGAGGGACATGCCGTCTAGCCGAAAGGACTCTGAGTCCGGATCCCAATAGTCTACAAGCATCTGTAGTAGTCCTGGTTTGGCCCTCAAGCCACCTAGGCACCAAAAATTGTAGAGTCCGCATCTTCTTAGAGCCTCTTGAGCCATTCTGTCAGCCCTTACTACTTCCTCTACATCACCATGCTCGCGTTCTCGCCACTCTAGCACCATCCTGCATGAGAATTTGACCAAAATGTCCATTAGATTCATGAAAACAGCCGCGTATGTATGCGGTTTCTGGTCCCTTTTCCACGTATAGCCAGCCCTATACGCGGAAAAATCCTCGATACCTGTGTGGGACGTAGCGATCATGTAAGTTTGGCCTTTAAAAATTCATTTGACCATGAAAAATTATAAAAATTGTATTGAAATGCAAGCAGAGAACATGAGTAAATACCTAGAAGAATCGGTTGTGAATTCCGCCGGCTGGATCTCCTGGAATTTGTAGTTGAATATCAGAGCTCAAATGGGTAAAAGTTTCAAATGATTTCTATTTTTTACTATTTATAGAAAAATTTTCAAATATTTGAAAATTTTTTCCCCATTTCCTATAGTTTTGACCGTTTCTAACCATTTTGGACTGTTTCTGACCTAATCTGTGATGTAGAAGACCATTTTCAGCGTCGTTTTAGCCTTTGGATTGACCCGTTCGTACTGATCTCAGGTATAACATCTATACTGGCATATAGGTTAGGCCCACCACCGTTTTCATTTTGCATGACCTTATGACCATGTCACTATATCCTTAGGTACGAACCCACTCTATTATGTCACGGAACCTTCTTGCTGCTATAGAGGTGGCATGATATGAGTGGTAGAGCCTCACCTTACATGGGTACCCTAGTTAGCGCCTTATTTTACATTTGGTGCCCATGCCAATGTTTCCCCTTTAGGGTGTGGGAGTCTGTTGTATAGTATTGCCATGACATTTAGCAAGAGCCTCATACTCCTCTTGATCTTATGCTAGCCATGACCCCCCGGAATCCCTTGTATCAAGTTGTGAATGCATTATCATGAGCTTTTCCTGTCTTATTGAGCTTTATGCCGGCTCCCCTGACATTGCGTTTCAACCATATAGCCTGAGCTTGTCTCATGTCTAGCCATGCAGAGCCTTTATTTATATCCTTCGCAGCTTGATTCCCTTTTTACCGGGAGGGGATTTTCCCTCGAGTGTCGATATCCTACACATGTATCATTGAATTGAGCATAGGTATGTTCCACTGCTTGGAACTAGTTTGTTTTCCCTAAATGACACTCGTCTCCTCCTAGTTTGTAACTATAAAGCTAGTTTATTCTTTTTTCAAGCTTTTCAAATAACTGAAAAAGACCAAAAAAATAAAAAAACCAAAAAGCCGGACAAGAAAAGATATTATCTTTGGCAGTTTTCGAGTCATGTCTCCTTCGAATAGAGCACTGTATATCACATCCATTGGTTGGGTTATAGTTTGACTTTAGGAGCTATACTCGTTTATCTGATTTTTATCTCCACCGACTGGTTAAGCTTCCAGTCCCTATGGAGCCTCTATTGATGCCTCCTACGTCATAGAGATGTCCCAGTTTGTATATCGAGTCTATGCTGCCTTCATTCAGTCACCATACGCCGTTATTCTCTTGTTCGAAGGAAGTTGAAACCTGAGTCAGCCATTCCTCAATTATCTTGACTTTGCATGTCGGCCATTCCCGGTACAGTTACTGGTTCATGCACCTTATGATCAAGTTCTTCAATATTATACAGCCTTGCTGAGTACATCGTTTTGGATGATGGGGGATGCCCTAATTCCCTCCTTCCAGTGGAGTTCATCCCATCGACTTCAGATCATTTATTCTGGGATTGGAATCTAGAGTCATTTTGAGTGCCTTGAGACTTGCAGTCATCAGTGGCAGGTTCTCTCGCCATCGACATTTTTGGGAATACATCAATGTCCCCTGATCAATGGATTCTCTCAAGTGTTCGACCTCAACACATATATTCACACTTGTTAGTTTGCACTCTAGTACCTTGATTCCCATTTTCATTATTGGTGGGTGATCTCGCGTCTGTTAAGGGTATATATCAATGACCGGTAATCAGACGATGGACTACTATGTTTGACCTCGACACCTCTATTCGCATAGTAGGACATGTACTCATAGCGGTTTGTGTAGAAGACCTTCCAGATTGGTGGAATCCACTATATGCTACCTTCTTGATCGTGCCATTGTTCATCAGATTTCAGCTCTCGTGACTTGTTCCAGTATATGTCAGACATTTCCAGCCACTATGGAGATCTTGATCTGTTATATATCTTCAGCCTTTGTGGAGATCATGGTCCTTTGTATATATTCATCATGGAGATTCTTATCTATGTATATTGTACGTGGCGATGACCACATATGTGTTATCATGTTTCATGCCTATTCATGGCCATTGTACTCTTATGTATCCGGGACTGCTATATGTATTTTTATATGCAGAGTTGTATTATGGTATTATGCTGATTGGGTGGCTGGTCTTCCATTTGGGTACCTTCATCACTTCACTTCTGGGATGGACTATAATGTATTTCGGCCATCGTATAACCCCTCTGATCTCATACATTAGGGGGCATCTATTATAGTGGATTTCACCACACTAGGTGAATCACACATTGTATGGCCTTCCCCTGTCCTGCTGCAGACTCATTAGTCCCTATGGACCACTTCTTTTCTTTTGATGTATCATTAACCATCCCTAAAAACATTAGAAAAATGATATACGCAGCATTTTCCCCTATAACTGCGTACATACGTGGATATTCCCTCTATAGTCGCATACATCAGGATGTGTACATAATCCAAAATCCTTTGGAGTGTTCCTTGACTTGGATCTGACTCATATGACTCCTGGCCTTCCATATGCCTTGAGATCGCACGGATTCAACCTTTCAGTATCCATTTGAAAAGCTATATAAGAAACCCTTGAGACATTGAAAGCATGAGAGAGAATTGAGAGTATCGAAACTATAGTCCATTGTTGCCAGAACTTATGCTTGAGTCTGCATCCCTTTGTCCCTTGGAGCACTATTGTGTTCTTCCCAAGCTTGCCTTTTTCTAGTAATCTTGCTATCGAAGTGATGGAGGATTGAGGTGGTGGAGGCCCAAGTGGGGGATTCAGTTTCTCCAGTTCGCAGACGTGCCATCAGAGGTTGTCACTTGTAATCTCTGATTCATATTAATAGAAATATATTTTCCTGTCCAGTAATGTGTATTTGAATGAATATTGTATCCATTGGAATATGTCAAATGCTTTTAAATTATTGATTATATATGCTAGAATAGATCTAACACCATGAAATATAGTATGCTTGTATTGTTTACTTGTTGTTGAGGACGTGCTATAACAATTCAAGCTGAATATTGGAAAGATCAACGGGGATCTACTTCAACCGTTCGGAATAAGGTACGAGGTTCGATCCTTTAGTGTTAGATGTTTTTATTTCTATTGCATATTGGGAAAGATTGATTTCTAGAGTCTAGCTGCCTGTTGTGGTACCCCAAGCCATAGGAATTTCTCTCCATAACAACAATCATATTTACTATCGTTGTTTCTGTGTTAGGAGGAGTGGACAGAAAATCCCCATAAGGGATGAATCCTTCAACATACCTACCCCAATCGACTGGTAAGGAGGAGGGGACTGACCTAACGTAGGGATGTTATTAGCTGTAGACATAGTAACATTCGGTGTACAGAAATCAAGCTAATCAATGGTAACAATTCTCCCTAGATGTGGAAATTGGAATGTTCATAATATTGTCGAAGACACAATAGTCATGGCGTAAAACCAATTTCTTCCTAGAAGGAGGTTGTAATATAATGGGGTGTATACCACTTCTACTTGAATAGAAACAGTTTCCCCCCCCAGCTTGACTGTAAGGGCTGATATGAGACTGTGGGGCTGGAAACCTCGTCCATCAAAGGCTTTCATTGTCATAGGAGATGTTACAAGCTCGGGAGAGCCGATATATTTCCAACAAGACATGGACAAAACTGAAGTTGAAGTTCCTTCGTCTAAGACAGTCCTAAAGACTTTCTTTTTGACTACTTTCATGATGATTTGGAAAGCAAGTTTGTGAGGTAGTCTAGACTTATAGTTCTCCACATTGAAATGAATCAAATTAGTATTATCCAAGTTTAAATCTCCTAACGCATTTAACAGGTTTTTGCGTTGTGTAGGACAACTTTGGAGTACTTCCAGGGTAGACATTGCACATGGTGCCTGAGTGAGATCTTCAAATACATTATAAAATTGAGCAGCTCAGGCATTAGGGTTAAAAACAGCCTTCCTAATAGTACTCTTGGGTGGACGCAAAATCATGTCGAGAGTAGGTTTCTCGATGGTTAGGGGGACAGTAGATGAGAACTCAGAAGAACCAGTAGAGGGAGCTTTCCTTGAAGAAGAATTGTCTTCTTTCTTGTTTGTGGGTTTGTCGTAACTCTGACTTCGAGTTTGCAAACTAATGGTATCCGAGGACATCATGTGAATTTCCTTTGATTGAATAGAGTTTCCCTGATTAGACATGTGATCTATTAGTTGTTGTTGAGAGGGGAAAGGATCTGTGAGAACTGCAGGTGTAGGATTCATTTTCAGAAATTGGGTGATTTCATCCCGGCGGGGACACTCTTTTGTGAAATGGTCACCTCTGCATAGTAGACATGGATATTTCACTTTTATTTTCCCTTTATCGTTATCATTGGTGGTTGGTTTTGGATTCTTCTGTTGGTTTCCAGGTTTTTATTTTTACTTTTACCTTTCTTTTTATAATTTCCAAATGTTTGAATACTCTGAATAGAATTGACCTAGGTGGAAACCTTGGGATTCGAAGAAGTAGGGGTGGTAGTATAGGGTTTCTTGGTATGTTTTTATCCTCACGGGGACTGGATTGAACCAACAATCCCATCAATAGGAACTTCTATTGGTGGCTTTGTAGGATCGATGCTTGGGAGAGGAGCTTGAGGAATCAAGTCATACAAAGTTCTGGATTGGGAATAGACCAAGCCCAGATACTGGGCTCAACTAATGGATTTCTCTTCAGTAATGTCACCACCCATAGCCACATCTCAAGAAATAGGAGGGAACAAGGATTTAGTAAACCAATCAGCTAATAACTGATCCAGAATAGGATCCTTAATAAGTATTCTCCACCTTCTCCACTCATGGATATGATCGGATATGTGGGTGGAGGTGTTCTGTCGCAGAGAATTTAAGAGATTAGTACCCATTTCATAACAAGTAGGAGGTGTTCTGTCGCAAATAATTTAAGAGATTAGTACCCATTTCATAACAAATAGGAAGGTGAAAGTGTGTAAGAAATATAGTTGCCAATGAGCCAAAATTGACAAATGAATGTTTTGGAAGTTCAATGTACCATTTCGTGGTTGTACCGGTCAAAATTCACTGAAAGAGTCTTAAATGAACTGAACCATCCATAAGGGAGTTTTAATAACACCACAGATGAAATTTCATGACATGGTTTTTTGGATCATCTCCCTGCTTCCCATCAAAATTTAGAATGTCCAATGGTAACTTTACCGGAATGGGAGGCCATGAGGGGTTATGTCGAATGGGGTCATTAATCAACTTGGACAAATCAGGCAAGTCCAAATATGCTAGGAAACGTAACTGACAATTAGGTTGCACATACTAGTAATATTGATATGGCCTATATTTACCAGTAGGACTGTAAGGAGACTGATAGACAGGTTGTTGTGATGAAGAACTACCAGAAAATCCACCCCCAGAGTGTTGATTTTCGGGATCAGGACCATTAGGACCACTAGGTCCTCTGGAACCACCAAGACCATTGGGACAACCAGGACCACTAGGACCACCAGGAGGCAGACCACTAGACCCTCTGGGACCTCTAGGAGGTAAACCTCCAAAGCCTTCAGAACTATTATGAGGAGGGCCACCAGACCCTCCAGGGCCATTAGGAGGAAAGCCACCAGGCCCCCCAAGGGGAGGACCTCCATAAGGTAGTCCTCTGGCACCTCCTACAATATGTATAAGTATCCCCCCATAGCTAGCATGTAGGACTAGTTAGGTTTCCCCCATGGCGTGAAAGTATTACTAGGATATGGAATTCCAGCATAAGGCATTCCTGTAGGGTTGGATGGATAATTAATATTTCCTATAGGTATTTGATTTGTTGTATAACAATAACCCCAAGAGGTTTGATTGGTTCCAGTTTGTGCCCCCAAGGGCTAACCTGGACTAGATGGGGGGTTAACCACATTAGTGCGGGTGGGAGGGACATAAACTGTAGATTTCTCTATGCCAGAGGTCTGTCCTTGACTAGGTACAATTCTGGTGCCAGATAAAGTAGGTCATGCTGGGGGTTACCCCCCAGCACTAGAAGGTAATGATGAAATAGGAATTGAAGGTTGAGCCCCAGGTATGGAAGAACTGGAAGGATTGGCAACAGACATAATATGGGAGGTGGTGGGGTTGGTAGTTTGACCTAGGTTATGTGGAGTCACTGTGCGATCTAGAATCGGTTCGATGGGTCTCATAGAATCGACAAGTGACCGATATCCCATAGGAATAGTTGTGGAACATGATGGTGTTGTGCCTAATATGTCATCTATTTTCTTTTCAATATCCTGTGCACAGAGAATGGTTGTGTGGTATTGTCTACATTCTTCTTCATCTGGAGAAACTTCTTCAGAAAAGTTTAAAAAGGTGCCAAATGAGGCAATGGCTTGTCCTATAGAGGTATCCCAAAATGGAGCATTGGGAACATGATCCAGATGGGTAGTATCATCAACATGACCTTCTATGGGATAATGGAACGAAGTATTACCTAGAGAAGGTTGTTGGCCCAAGGGAGGTGAGTGTGAAGGATATGGTCCTCCACTTTCTGCAACCACATTATCTCCTACTTGGGAGGTGGTAGCAGCTCCTTGGTTGATAGCTTCCATTGTATTTTCTCCTGAAATAGGAATAAAATTAGGTGGCAAGCCCCATACTCTTCTGGACTGTCTTAGCTCAGCCAGTTTGTACAGCTCCTATCTAACCTAGGGTCTCAAAAACTAGAAAACACACAAAAAATTTCCCTACTCAAGCTATAGGCCAAACAAGCAAACTTAAATGATAGGAGGAGTTCAGATAGTCAGGTATCTCACCAGGATTGTCAAGAAGGTGCCACTCACGATATACCTCAAGGGTACATGCATAGTAATCTCCCTAAATGTTGTTTTCAGTATATGGTTCCAAGCAAGACAGCCAAAGGGCTTTTCTTAGATGGATAAGGTATCCTAGTGGGGTCTCTTGATATACGCAAGGTACTTGGGAGCTCAAATATGTAGTAGTGTTGTCTAATGCATAATCGTACACAAGGGTCCTTCTAATATACAATCAAGTACATGAAGTACCTTTCTATATACCTCAAAGGCACATGAAAGGCCATTTGATATACCGACGGTACGTGGAAGAACCGCGCGAGTCCCGGGATGCAATGTGAACAAGTAACGACAGCTCCTATGCTCAACAATGCCCAAACACATCTTTAACCTATCACTCAAATTGATATGTAAATTTTAACCTATAACTATAGTTAATTTTAAAGTGGACGGTTAGGTGAATGCATGGAATTTTGACAGAAAAAGTAAAACCATGCAGTATGCATATGCAAATATTTCACTTTACCGTTCATGGTATACCTACCTACGGGAGGGAAAGAGAGTATTTTATTTTGTTTTAAAAACAAAAATTTCCAAACAACAATATTGAACAAATCAAAATCAAAGACAAGAAACACTTCCCAAACTCATTTCTCTTTTCTGAAATCAATCAAAAGGGGAAGAGTCTCTTTTCCTAAAAGAAAACAAAGAAGCACACTATATGCATATGCACTCTATTTTTCAATTTTTATTAAAGCATAGACATATCTAACTTAAAACTACAATATTTTTTATTTTGATGAGATAGTACTAGTGCAAAAGAGACAAAAGAACATAGAGAACCTGAAAGATTGCGAGGCCAATAAGAGGTCCAATGTCTTATGCTCAATGATGATAATGACCTAATCTCAGTCAAAACTTTTCTTTTTAAACAAGCAAAAAGAAGTCCTCTCTGGAAACAAAAAATGAAATTAAGATGTTAATTAAACGTTTTTATTTTAGTCTAAATAATAGAAATGAAAAGAGAGCTCACTAAAACCTAAGATTTCGAAAAAGAAATTCTTTCACAATCACAACCAACAAGCATGAAAGGAAAAGAATGATCAACAAGCCTAGTCTAGCTTTTCAATTCTTCAATCAAACCAATCTTTTACCACATAATTTCAAAACCATAACCATCAGATTCTAACACACAAGCCTCACAGTGCAGGGCTGAAAGCAAACACACTAAAATGTTTTGCAAAAAATGAGAAAAAAGTAGTCTTGGAACAAGGCCTACCTGGCACCGTGCTGGAGGGGTCTTGATAGAGAGGTTCTGGATGAGCATTTCTTCTGGAAAATAAGACTCGGGTGGTGGCACCGCGTGCTGCTAATGGCATTCAGGCAGTGCACCGCTTATTGCCAACAACGCATGAGCGGTTCCCTGAATAGATCCAAAACACAAAGGAGAACGAAAGATCAAGTTAGAAATTGATCTGATCAAGGAAAAAATTGATGGATTGATAGTAAAAAAGAGCATAAAAAGTCAAAATAATTCAGATCTGAATAGATTTGAAAGCTTCAAACCAAAATTCACTGAGTCATATGGCAGATCTGACTGAAGAGAGTTGGAGATGGAGCCTGGATTCAGACAAGAGTTCAAGAACTGAGGAAGATCAGATCAACTGATATATGTATTGCTCCCTAGTATGGTCACCACTATTAGAGGAAATTTCAACTCAAAATGGGCCTCCTAAAAAAAATTAATAAAATAATAGTTAAAATAATAAAATAATATTTATTAATTTTGGAGGAATAAAAGAAAAAAACTACATTTTTGTTTGTATTTTCGACATATCTCCCCGTGTTTTTACTCAAATTTCGATCGGGAGAGCTCATTGGAAGTGGAATTAAATTCTGCATCCAACGAGTACCCACTCGGCATACTTTTGATGGACCTCGCCACCCCAAAAACAAGAAATACCTGAAAAAATGTGATGATGACATCATCATCACATTTTTTCAGGTATTTCTTGTTTTTGGGGTAGCGGGGTCCATGTCATCATCACGTTTTTTTAGGTATTTCTTGTTTTTTGGGTAGTGGGGTCCATCAAAAGTATGCCAAGTAGGTACTCATTGGATGCATAATTTAATTCTGCATCCAATGAGCTCTTCTGATCAAAATTTGAGTAAAAACATGGGGAGATATGTTGAAAATACAAACAAAAAAAGTAGTTTTTTTAATGATACCTATCCCCAAATTTATATTAAAAAAGTGTTTAATACCTATACGGTATTTCAAATTTAAATAAATTTCATTGGCTAGCAAATGATGACATGGAATTTGAATAAAAGTTAAAAGGCCCATTTTGAGTTTAAATTTCCTCTAATAGGCTATTTGTAACCAGGAATATTTCAGCTTGGGACAGAAGCTATTCCTCTGGTATGAATGGTTCAGATCCAAAACAAATGAGTGAACGAAAAAGGATGAATACCTTCCCTAAACATCGTAGACACCTGGAATGCTGCTTCAATAGTGAACCTGTGTACCTACAAACAGATCAGACATGCAAACACATCAAAGCTACCATAAAATCATCTACTTATCCATGTTTGTGACTAAGGAATCCATCAACATGTACATGCAAAATCAAAACAATAGTAATGTGGGATGAAAATCATCTTTGCATTAAAGATGTATGGAGAAGCTTACAACTATTTCCTTAGTATCGACAAGCCCCTCCATGAGACAAACACTTCATCCCCATAAGCTCCAACTTTGCTCTTTATGCTCTCCAATGGCTTGTTCTAGGTAGTCAATCCAACAACATAACAATACCTCTATAGTTCTCCCCCTCAACGATGGACATGAGCTTGTATTTATAAGGCTGAATGGATAGGAATAGTTGAGAGAATTGTGGGTGAGGTGGCTCGAAGATCCTACCATGGGGGATCTCGAGCTCAACTGACCCACAATGATAGGTTTAAGGGAGGATATGAGGATCATGATCTAGAATCCTTGAGAAACTTCTCTTTTTCCCATTTTACCCACGGTACCACTTTTCTTCTCTTATGACAAAGCGGTTTAGATGAGAAACGCTTATGGACCAAAGACCATAGGTGGTGGCACCACTTATGGAAAATAGGATAAAGCTGGTGCAAGCAAGGTACTGCTCATGGGCCATGAGGAAAGCGCGGTGCTGAGTTTTTTCATATAGAATTGAAAAACATAGTGTGTTTTCACTCGAAGTGTTGGGATTAAGGGAAAACATTTAAGTCAAAGGTCTTATCACATGGTGGTGACAGGATTTGGGTATAACAGAATGCCCCCCAAAGCATGAGACTTAGAGGGATATGATGAGCGAGAGATTTGAGAGAATAAGTTGTCACTTCGAGGTGAAAATGTCAACTTGATCAGAGAATGTCATCCAGTAGGCATCTATAGTACATCAATACTTTTTTACTCATAGAAAAATGCAGCTAGCTCATGGCTATGGACCAATGCAAGGTAGATCCATGAGAGGAATAAAGAAGCATGGATACTAGAATACATCGTAGATCCATGTGATAGAGGACTCAAAATTGGACATAGCTACCAGACATACAACGTAGATGTAAGACCTCGGTTTTGACCCCATTTCATTAAACGTACATGATGTATATATTGTAATGAATCATGGTGTGGAGCTAAAGGAAAAAACCCTTCCATTAATTTAATTGTGTTATGTTTCGACGAACGGAATCATTGCCGATGGTATATCATGGTATACAACATATATTAAGTTTTTTCATCATGTAAATATGCATCTTTAATTAAAATGAACCCCAAATAGCTATGTTCGTGGAAACTAAATTGAGAAGGGGCATTATTTTCCCAAGGATAAGGGGGGGGGGAATGTCAAACCTTGAGCCATGAGAGAAAATCCATGTGTCACCACCCTGTCTTGATTTTCCCATATTTCCATGTTTTATCCAACCACCACCATTAAAAGATCTATTGTTAGTTGGGGCAGTTATGGCTAGGAGTGGAGTGTGGTAGGACTGTCAGTCCTTGCCCACACACACACTCCACCAACAATGGAACCTCACATTGGGAAAAGGAAGGGAACTAGGAGGCTTTCCACTCTCTCCATGACGATGCTGAAACACTCACGCACTTTTGACTACGCCATTCTCTCCATCGTCTATTCATCCACACATAGGGACGATTGTTTGCTCATTCTCTCACACACAGGATTCTTTCCTATTTGGTCTCACGTAGCCAGGAGAGAGGAGCCGTCTCCACTGTCATTCACATTTTCCACAGAGAGGAATCTGGTGTGTTTCAATCTGTATTTGGGATTTGGTGTAAATATTTTCTCACGCACTGGGTTCTGCGTTGTTGTTCCTCACACGGGAATCTGGGGGCTGTTCAGTCACTATCACCCACGATTTTTCCTGTGGAGAGCCATTTCCATGCTCAGGGACTGTGTACTATATTTTCTTCCCTAATGTGGTCTGTGTAAGTTTTCCTCGGTGGCTTCGTTGTGCAGAATGTGTTGTTGTTACCCACGTTTGTTGGTGGTGTATGCTGTTACGTTTTGGGACTATTGTTTCCCCCATGTTGTGAGTTGTGTTTACTGATACATTTTGGGACTGTTGTTTCCCCATGTTGTGAGTTGTGTTTACTGATACGTTTTGGGACTGTTTTAATTCACTTGGGATTCGTTTTGGCCATGATAGGGCCAAGAACGACTCAGGAATCATTTCCCTATTTGAGCTATAACCATTGATTGATTGCATGTGTGCAATGGTTGGTCTTCAGACTGTGTTGGGAGCAGGGATGGGGCTTGGGTTGCTTAATAAACCTGGTGTGTTTAGAAACCACACAGGCAGAGCTCGAGGGCTGGCTCTCTTCTCCACAACCCCTAAATAGCACTGGAAGGGAAATAAAGGCCTGAGGGACTGTGTAGCAGAGAAGGGACTGATTCCTTGTGTTGGGTGTGTGTGGGTGTCTTAGAAGTCAGGGTAGTTCTGGTGTAGGTGTTCCTAGCTCTATAATGAGCTCACCAGCTTAGCATTTATCCTTTCTCAACTCCCAAATGGCATGATAAACCTGACCATGCTGGCTTGGCTATCTTGTTGATGGCCTGATAAACCCAACTGTGTTGGCTTGGCTATTTTTTGTGTATCCTTAGCTATGTGTAAGCCTTCTTGTTCCTTATTCCTTGGAGAATCATGCCCAGCCCGGGGGTGGCAGTGTTGCTGAGAGATTAAGGAGCACGTAGTCCTATGGTTGGCTGGAACATTTCAGCGACGTAGCTGGTTGCGGAATGAAATCTGTATAAGATAAATAATCTTGTCTATTTTACTTCTGCAATCCTAATTATTGTGAATGATTATGATGAACATGTTGAATGCTTGTATGAATGTATGGTGCTTCCGTTGTGTATGATAAATAATTGTATCTGTGTATGTTCTACTTCAATGCATTTTGTTTCAATATTTTATGAATCCACATGTTCATGGGGCTGGTTTCCTGGATGGTTAAGGCCATGGTAGCGTCCTCATCACCAGTCGGAGGGTCGGGGACACTACAGTGTGCTATCAGAGCTCATGTTGCAGAATGGGCCTGAATGAGCTATGAAGGATGTAGTGACGGAGGCAGGATTTCTTTCTGCCCAGCAGAGATCATAAGTTATGATAGACGACTTCCACAAGAATTTGTCTAAGTGTTTGAACCGTCGATTCATCGAAACACTTAGTGGGAAGGATGTCCGATGTAGCAGAGAGCTAGGACGAAGCACACCCGATGGAGGACAGTTGGAAGGAAAATTGTGGAAAATTTTCTAAGTGTGCGACATCCATCGACGGAAAATAGATGTTGGGTTTGTCAACACTGCGGAAGAATTTAACAGTTATCAATCCACCGTTGCGGCTGCCGAAGGGACTAAAACGCCGATGCAGCAGTGTTAGTGGTTCTGATTGCCGATAGTAGGAAAGTTTCAAAATTTGGTTTAAGTGTTGAAATCATCGATGAAAAATAGTTGACCGAGCACCCGCCGTTGCATATGGCTAGACAACTATGCGTCCGACGGGTAAGGCCTCTGACCACCGACGCTGTAAAGAAAGAAAGTTTAAAAATTTCTCTAAGTCCTGGAATCGTCGGCCATCGGTGATGGTTAGTTGAACACATTGCCGACACCTAGTTAATTCAGTTGCCGATGAGCTATGTTGGATGAAGTTAGTGCATTGAACATCTGTCGTTGCGGCCATCTAATGTACTACACTTCCGAAGGTTAGAGGCTTTGACCACCGAATAGTGGATAGATTTTTTGAGAGTCGATGAGTTTATGGGCTGCGGAACTGCAGTGGGATCACTATCCGCTGTTGCGGATGTTTAGTGGACTATCATTCCGATGAACACTAGAAGAAGCTAGTTGTTTTGAGTGCCAAAACATCAAAATGTTAGTTGTGATGAGACCCGATCCTATACAAGGAAATTTTGAGTTTTTTAGTGGGATTTCTTAGCCCCCTTGACCCTCATCCCCCTCAGACAGACGTTCTTTGATGAAGAAAATCTTGTGTTTGGGAAAAAAATTTATTTTATGATTTTTCCAAGATAAGGTAAGTAATTCTGATTTATATCAATGTTATGCATCTAATAGTTGTGTTACTAACACGTTTGCAGAAGCATAATCACCCTCAAAGATAGTATTCCAAGTAGTGCAGTTTGGTAAACAAGTGGTAGTTCAGTTATGAGAACCCATGACGGATATGATGCTCAGGATTCTTATGAACGTACTCAAGATGCCATGGGAGAAAATGTTTGTAATGGGAATGATAACATTGAGTCTAATGGAAGGATATTCCAAGACACACCATCAGATGTTGCAGCCACCATGAGAAGCTTGATTAAATCCTAAAAAGAGAAGCATCAGTTGAATGTTGCTATGTTGCAAAGTTTGACAGACTTGCAAAGAAAGACAGACTCTAGACGAGGTATAGCAAGACCAGAAGGTGGTAAGAGCAGTACTAGGAGAAGGAGAAGGACTTCTAGTGGATCATCTGATTCTGAAGAATCCAGCGGGGATTCAAGTTCTTCTTCTCCTAAAAGGAAAAAAAAGAGACACCATATGGATCGCTCTCGAGATGAATTTAAGAAAGCTAAACCTCCTACATTTGATGGTGAGGTAAAGATGGGATGAGAAGCTGAAGATTTGCTTCTTGGGATAAAGAAGTACTTTCAAGTGCATGATTATTCAGGAAACATGAAGGCAAGAGTTTCCATATTCAATCGAAATGGAAGGGCATCCATTTGGTGGGAACACTTCAAGCAAGTAAAGAGGATCAGTGAAAGGAGGCTTAAGTGGAAATAGTTCAAGAAGTATTTCAAGCAGAAATACCTCTCTGAAAGGTATTATGATGACAAGATCAAGGAGTTCCCTGAGCTGAGATTAATACAGCGGACCATGGAATAATATGCAAATAAGTTTTTGGAGCTGTTGAGGTATGTCCAGTACATCAGAGATGAAAAAGTGAAGGTCCAGTGTTTTCTGAGTGGATTACCTCAGTCTTACAAAGATAGAATTGAGTTTTATGAACCTAGAACTCTTGAAGAAGCAATAAGGAAGGCTAAGTATTTCTATGAGCAAGACAGAGGAAAACCTTATTACCATAAGGCATGGAAGGACAAGAAGAATGAGAAGTTTGACCAAAGAAAGAAAGGTTTCAAACCTTCTAACTTCAGGAATCAACAGAAGCAGCCATCCCAAGCTATGAGTAAGCCAGTTGGAGTGATAGGAGAAAATCCTAAAGACCCACAACAGAATAGAGGGCCACTCCAATGTTGGAAATGTGGAGGACCCCACATGCACAGAAATTGTCCACTTGAGAATGAGAGTGCAATACCAGCTTATAACATTCAAGAAGTAGAAACAGTGGGTCAAATAGCAAGGGAAGTCCCTAGGATCTATGCAAAACTGGAGGACCACCAGGCAGATCACCAGTTAGCTGTGGTTGAATTTGCAGGTAAGATTGTTGAGCAATCTGTTTCTATTTTGGTTGACCCTGGTTCTACACACAGTTACATTACCCCTAGAGTAGTGGAGATTTGTGCTTTTAAGAAGGTAAGGCATAGGAAGTCTTGGTTAGTCCAGCTAGCCACTGGAACTAAGAGAAATATTAGTGAAGTGGTAGAGATATGTCCATTGGTCATGAATGGATTGATCACTTGTGTAGATCTAAATGTTCTACCGCTTGGTTCCTATGATGTTCTCATTGGAATGGATTGGTTAGAAGCTCACAGGGTAAAGCTTGACTATTACAATAAGACTTTTGAATGCATGAATGAAGAAGGGAACCTAGTAGTTGTGAAAGGTATTCCAAAGGTGATTTCAGTACGGTAGGATTCAGCAATGCAGTTAAAGAATTTTTGTAGGAAGGGTTGCCAATTGTATGCAGCTCATATTTTGGAGGCAACAGGTGATGAAACTCCTAGGTTGGAGGACTATCAGGTGTTATAGAAATTGAGGGATGTGTTTCCTAATGAGATTCCAGGGCTCCCTCCAAAGAGGGAAGTTGATTTCACAATTGAACTTGTGCCAGGAGCAGCACCAGTGTCCAAGACACCCTACAGGATGAGTACACCGGAGATGTTAGAACTGAACATGCAACTGCAAGATTTGTTGGAAAAGAAGTATATCCGGCCGAGTGTGTCTCCTTCGAGAGCACCAGTTTTGTTTGTAAAGAAGAAAGATGGTACACTCAGGTTGTGTATTGATTATAGATAGTTGAACAAGGTTACTATGAAGAATAAATATCCTTTTCCTAGCATTGATGACCTCTTTGATCAAATGAGAGGAGCAAAGGTATTTTCCAATATTGACTTGAGGTCTGGTTACCATCAGGTGAGAATCAAGGATGAATACATTCATAAGATAGCCTTCAGGACAAGGTATGGACATTGTGAGTTTGTAGTGGTACCATTTGGTCTCATAAATGCACCAGCTGCATTTATGTGCCTTATGAATAGTGTCTTCAGCAAATATCTAGATAAGTTTGTTCTTATCTTCCTTGATGACATTCTTGTTTATTCTAAGAATGATAAAGAGCATGAAGAGCATTTGAGATTGACATTGAATTTGCTCAGGGAGCATCAGCTGTATGCAAAACTGAGCAAGTGTGACTTCTATAGAGATAGAATTCAATATTTGGGTCACATTATCTCAGAGGAGGGTATATCTATGGACCCTGAGAAGATTGAAGCCATTATGAATTGGCCTACTCCAAGGAATGTGACAAATGTGAGATATTTTATGGGACTTGCAGGATACTACATGAGATTCATTGAGGGATTCTCCAGAGTTGCACATGCCATCACTTCTTTGCAAAAGAAGGGGATGAAGTTTGAATGGACATCGAGGTGTGAAGAAAGTTTCTAGCGGTTGAAGAATCTTCTCACCAGTGCACCCATATTGAAGGTTGCAGATCCAGAGAAATACTTTGTGGTGTGTACCGATGCATGCGGACAAGGGCTTGGAGGATTCCTTATGCAGGACAACCACGTGATATGTTATGAGTCAAGAAAGCTGAAGGAACATGAGAAGAACTATGCCACTCATGATATAGAGCTTGTAGCCATAGTACATGCCCTCAAGATGTGGAGGCATTACTTGATGGGTAGGATGTTTGAGCTTAGAACAGATCACCGTGGACTGAAGTATTTGTTTGATCAGCCTACTCTTAATGCTAGGAAAGTAAGATGGCTAGAATTTTTATGTGAGTTTGATTTCGAAATCAAGAACATAAAAGGAAAAGAAAACAAGGTAGCTGATGCACTCAATAGGAAGATGCAAGAAATGCATGTGGCATCTCTTAGTACTTGCCAATCAGATTTGAGGTAGCAGATTGTTAGTCATGTTGCTGGAGATGAATTGTATGAGCAGGTAAAAGATAAATTGCAGAAACAAAGTCTTGAGAAGAGGTATGAGGGATATAAATTTGAAGAAGATGGACTTCTCACTTATAAAGGTAGAATTTATATTCCAGATATAGCAAAATTGAGGAGAATTGTTATGGATGAAATCCATCAAGCTCCATATTCTAGTCACCCAGGATATCAGAAGACAATTTCTACAGCCAGAAAGCAGAACTTTTGGCCAAGAATGAAAAAGGAGATGGCTGAATACATTTCAAGGTGCATGAAATGTCAACATGTAAAGGTTGAGCACCACCATCCAGCAGGTTTGCTGCATCCCTTGCCAGTTCTGGAATGGAAATGGGAAGTTGTTTCCATGGATTTCATTACGGGATTGCCGATGACTTGGAGACAACATGATTCCATCATGGTTGTGGTGGACAAGTTGACTAAGGAAGTGCATTTTATACCGGTTAAGTCTAGGCATAAGACTAATGACATTGCAAAGATCTTCATGAAGGATATTTTTAAATTGCATGGATTGCCTAAGGAAATAGTCTCTGATAGAGATGTCAAGTTTACTTCCAACTTTTGGAAAGGTTTGTTTGCAGATTTGGGTACAAAGCTAAACTCCAGCACTGCATACCATCCTCAGACAGATGGGCAGACAGAGAGAGTTAATCAGGTGCTCGAAGACATGCTTCACATGTACGTGATGGACAAACCAACCAAGTGGGAAGATTACTTACACTTGGTAGAGTTTGCTTATAACAATGGAAAGTAGGCATCCTTGGGGATGAGTTCGTATGAATATTTGTATGGAAGAAGATGTAAGACACCATTGACTTGGGATAAACCAGTGAACAGGGTTGTGCTTGGGCCATAATTGCTCAAGGAAATGGAGCAAGAGGTTGTAAAGATCAGGCAGAATCTGAAAGCAGCACAGGACAGACAAAAAATCTATGTAAATAAGCATAGGGTGAACAGGGAGTTTAGTGTTGGGGATCATGTTTACCTTAGAGTGAGGGAAAAGAAGAGTTCCTTGAAGCTTGGAAGTTGTGCCAAGTTGTCACCAAGATATTGTGGGCCATTTGAAGTGCTTGAAAGAATAGGGCCAGTTGCATATAGACTTGCATTGCCTGCTAGTACTAGAGCTCATAATGTTTTTCATGTTTCTTTGCTTAATAAATATGTACATGATCCTAACCATGTGATAAATTGGGATGTGATTTAGTTGGAACCCGAGGGAGAGTTCCGAACTGAGCCAATGCGCATCCTCGACAGGAAGGTCACAATGCTCCGAAATCAGGCCATAGGTCAGGTAAAGGTGCAATCGGAGCACTACGGACCTAAAGAGGCTACGTGGGAGCTGGAGGATGCCATGCAATTGGAAAATCCATTTTTGTTCAATTCTCCGGAACACTGAGGCGATACCAGTGTAGCATTTTGTTCAAATTTTGTAAAGCACTGAGGACAGTGCTATTGAAGGGGGAGGGGAATGTAACACCACGGTTTTAACCCCGTTGCATTAAACATACATGATGTATATATTGTAATGAATCATGGTGTGGAGCTAAAGGAAAAAGATCCACCATCGATTTAATTGTGTTATGTTTCGGTGAACAGAATCGTTGTCGATGGTCTATCATGGTATATGACATATATTAAGTTTTTTCATCATGTAAATATGCATCTTTAATTAAAATGAACCCCAACCAGCTATGTTCATGGCAACTAAATTGAGAAGGGGCATGATTTTCCCAAGGATAAGGGGAGGGAATGTCAAACCTTGAGCCATGAGAGAAAATCCATTTGTCACCACTATGTCTTGATTTTCCCATCTTTCCATGTTTTATCCAACCACCATCATTAAAATATTTGTTGTTAGTTGGAACTTCATGTTGGGAAAAGGAAGGGAACCAGGAGGCTTTCCACTCTCTCCACGACGGTGCTGAAACACTCACGCACTTCTAACTATGCCATTCTCTCCATAGTTTGTTCATCCACACACAGGGGTAGTTGTCTGCTCATTCTCTCATGCACATGATTCTTTCTTGTTTGGTCTCATGCAGCCAGGAGAGAGGAGCCATCTCCACTGTCATTCACATTTTCCACAGAGAGGAATCTGGTGTGTTTCGATCCGTATTTGGGATTTGGTGTAAATATTCTCTCACGCACTAGGTTCTACGTTGTTGTTCCTCACATAGTAAGTTGGGGGCCATTTGGTCACTATCACCCATGATTTTTCCTGTGGAGAGCCATTTCCATGCTCAGGGACTGTGTACTGTATTTTCTTCCCTAGTGTGGTCTGTGTAAGTTTTCCTCAGTGGCTTCGTTGTGCAGAACGGGCTGTTCTTCCCCATGTTTGTTGGTGGTGTATGCTGTTACATTTTGGGATTGTTGTTTCCCCCATGTTTTGAGTTGTGTTTACTGATACATTTTGGGACTGTTGTTTCCCCATGCTGTGAGTTGTGTTTACTGATACGTTTTGGGACTATTGTAATTCGCCAAGAACGACTCGGGAATCATTTCTCTATTTGAACTGTAACTGTTGATTGATTGCATATGTGTAATGGTTGGTATTTGCACTGTGTTGGGATTAGGGATGGGGGATTGGGTTGCTTGATAAAAATGGTGTGTTTAGAAACCACACGGGAAAAGCTAGAGGGATGGATTTCTTCTCCACAACCCCTGAATAGCACTGGAAGGGAAGTCAGGGCCTGAGGGATTGTGTAGCAGAGAAGGGACTGATTCATTTTGTTGGGTGTGTGTGGGTGTCTTAAAAGTTAGGCTAGTTCTGATGTAGGTGTTCCTAGATCTGTAATGAGCTCACCAGCTTAGCATTTAGCCTTTCCCAACTCCCGAATGGCCTGATAAACCTGACCATGTTGGCTTGGCTGTCTTGTTGATGGTATGATAAACCCAACTGTGTTGGCTTGGCTATCCTTGGCTATGTGTAAGCCTGCGTGTTCCTTATTCCTTGGAGAATCATGCCTAGCCTGGGGGTGGTAGCGTTGCTGAGAGATTAAGGAGCACGTTGTCCTATGGTTGGGTGGAACATTGCAGCGACGTAGCTGGTTGCGGAATGAGTTCTATATAAGATAAGTAATCTTGTATATTTTACTTTTGCAATCCTAATTACTGTGAATGATTATGATGAACATGTTGAATTCTTGTATGAATGTATTTTTCTTCTGCTATGTATGATAAATAATTGTATCTGTGTATGTTCTACTTCAATGCATTTTTTTTCAACATTTTATGAATCCACAAGTTCATGGGGCTGGTTTCCCGGATGGTTAAGGCCATGGTAGCGTCCTCTTCACCGTTTGGAGGGTTGGGGACGCTACAGTAGATATATGTCATACAGATGCAAATTTGAGCATAGCCACAACCATACAAATGTGGATCCATGCTAGATATACAAAACTCCATTGCAACCTGGGAAAGCAATGAGCGCTAAACAAATACCTAGGGTCTTTGTCTGGTCTTCCATAAAGTACAATTCTATCCATGTGATTACAATGATTTGAATTCAAACATGGTAGAAAGCACTTGATTACCCGCCAATGATGTGAACCATTAACAAGTGCGAGGCAAATCACCATTGATGTCAATGATTCCCAAGGTACCCTAGTACAATCTACTGAGTGTGAATAGATGTCTTGATGTTCAACACCCATTTGATTCCATCTATCAAAGGTCAATGATGTGAACCTATGTCGAGAGCGAGAGAATCTGTCATTAAGGCATACAGATCTCAAGGTACTAAGTTTTTTTTCTAAGACTATTTCAGGGATAATGAGTTGATGTCAACGGGAATAGTCTTATCGAAGGAGGGCCATGATGATTCCCACATCGATGACATGAAACTTGAAACATAGTTATGGAATGATGTGAATGTAGTAACCATAAGACTGACTCAAAGGTACTGTCACAGAGACTGTTTTGATTACAGAGGTAAAACTTCTTCAACTTCCCTTTGAACATCATGTGGCATGATAAAAGACTTGGCAGCATAACTAGACCAAACAAACACACAGTGCGATGGTGGACAATGCATTCTTTTGAAAGACTCAAAGGAGTGGCATGACTCATGAAAGTGGATCATCATAGAGATCAGCTGAATACCCAATTGACTGAAATGATATGCAGATAAGTGTTATGTTCAAAGGTAACAACAAACTACTACCATTATTTGAAAAATGATTCCCTTCCCATTTTCCCCATTATGGTTGATAAGTGCCTCTTTTCAGTTTTATGAGTTCAAAGAGGGTAACAAACACTCCTTATAGCTAGTCTGAAGACAAGTCCAAACTCATCTCTTTTACGAACCTGAGAGAGGAGGGGTTCATTCCCAAAAGAGGGTCTCTCAATGTTTAATCTAACGAGTCCAATGAAAGAAAACTCGGTATATTTCATGTTTAAAGAGTCTGAAAGACCATGGAAGAAGACTCCATAGTGTCCTTTTTCATAAAATAGTTCACCTGAACCGAAAAAGTGATAACCTACCGTCAGATGAATGAATCTTTAAATGCTTTAACGAGCGTGAAGAAGACAAGATCACTCGACTATTTTTTCACACTTTAAGTGTCCGAAAAGAGATTAAAGAAGACTCTATTAGAATTTTTCATGTTTGAATCTAGAGCATGAAAAAGTAATAAACTAAGCTCAAACCAAATTTCATGTTTTAACCAGAGCACAAAAAATGAAAAGTAATCTCAACACCATCTTACTGTTTTTAACGATCTCGAAGATCCGTTTAAACAATGCTCGAGGATTCGTTTCATTTTTATGCAAGATTGAAACCAATGGGTAAACTATGCTTGAAAAAAAATCCCATTAACATGATATACAGAGGTTGGAAGCTTGCCCCCAGCATGATTGCTAGCGAGACTTACCCCTAGCATGGTTTTTAGGGGATTGACATGCCCCCTAAGCTTCGTTTCGTCTAACAATTCTTCTTCCATACCCAACCTAAAAAAACTGGTTACTAATGTGAAAATGTTCACTAGAGGGGTCGAAAGAACGAGAATTAGGCAAGTGAAAAGAAATTTAAAGTTCTAACACTAAAGGGAAGACTCGACTCAAGGGAAGGGGATCTGTCTCATTTTTATGCAAACTTGAAACAGAAGGTAACTATGATTGGAACATGGTTTCATTTTTATGCAAGATTGAAACCAAAAGGTAAACTATGTTGAAGGAAACCTCCTTCTATTTTTAACGAGCTTGAAAATAGAAAATGAACTATGCTCAAGAATGGTTTCATTTTTATGCAAGCTTGAAACCAAAACGTAACCTATTCTTGAGGAGATCTATTTCATTTTTTAATGATCTTGACATAGAGAATGAACTATGCTTAGGAATGATTTCATTTTTATGCAAGCTCGAAACCAAAAGGTAAACTATGCTTGAGGAGATTCATTTCATTTTTTAACGAGCTTGACATAGAATGGGAACTTCACTCAAAGGCACCTATTTCATTTTTTAACGAGCTTGACACAAAATGGGAACTATGCTCACAAGGATTTGTTTCAGTTTTTAACGAGCTTGACACAGAGTGGGAACTATGCTCACGAACATGCTCCTACCGAACATGATATCCAGAGGTTGGTAGGTTTCCCCCATTACATAAAAGCTAGCGGCTTAGCTCCATTATGATATCCATAGACTAGATCCATGCCCCCCATTTTACCTATGATGGGAAGAAGCTAACTAGAAGAAGGGGGAGGAACCATAAGAACATGTAGAACATTTAGGGTAGTCTGATTACTAGGATTTCTGCGATGGTCAGGTGTAACAAAAGAAAGTTGATCAATGGTCACAATATTCCCATGATGGGGAAAATGCATAACTCTAAAGAGTGTGGACACAACAACCTTCATGGCATAAACATAATCACGTCCAAGGAGTAGATTAAAATATAAAGGACCTTGGACCACCATAACATCAATACAGACAATTTTCCCTCCTAATGTAATAGGAAAATAAGGAAGGGTCCCTAAAGGTGTAGTAGGTATTCGATTAAAAGCCAGCATCTGATCGGTTGATGGCACAAGTTGAGGTGAACCTAAATCTTGTCAAGCAGTTGAGGATAGAATACTAACAGAAGCCCCTTCGTCAACAATAGCGCGAAGAATCCTCCTAACAGTAACATTCACAACTATCTAGAAAGGAACACTCGAATGAAGATGAGAGTCTGTTAGGTTACTCTAGTCAAAGGAAATAACCTCGTTACTTGGAGAGGGTTTTGTCGAAATAGACAAAATTTCCTCTTGTCGAGAACAATCAGAACGAAGCATAAAAACTTCAGTAGGTTTCAGTTCATTCTCTACTGGAAGAGAAGACCAAGATGAATATTTGGTCAAAGAGACTACTTCAGTCTTAACACTCTCTGATGAAAGAGTGGTATCGAGTGGAAATGACATCGACTTGACCACTTCACTCTCCGAAGGAAGAGTGGGATCAATTATAGATGAAACTGAATTGATCACTTGGTCAACCAGTGAGGAATCAAGGGATAACTTACTCTCACTTGTTGGAGTCACTTATTGATGATTAGTAATATTTTCTAACCAACATGAAGCTTCATTCATGCTTGGACAAAGAAAAGTATGATGCATAGCCTTGTATATCAAACAAGGATACAAGACTTTACCCTTACGACCTTTTACCAATGGGTCACTCGTTGAGGGAGTATCGTCAACATGATGATCAGAGGTTGATGACACAGATGGTTTGGATCTTTTAGACCACTCTTCTTGTACACAGGAGATACCGGGACACTCCTTGAGAAGGTGTTCCCCCTTGCAAAGCTTACAAGGGAACTTGGGTTTTTCTAGTGTTCTCTTAGGAATGAGCACCATCAAGAGCAGATGGTTGCTTCTTTTTCTCTTTCGTATCCTTACCACCTGCCTTACTAGTTAGAACCATATCTTCCTATTCTAGATGATCTCTCTGAGAATTTTCCTTCTAACGAGTCCATTATGGAGATCATGAATACGAATGAGTCTATTTGGGAGGATTACCATCATATATCCTCAATCCTCCCCAACACCAGTATGGTCAACCATTACTTTGCATCCTTGTTTTCCACTGATATTGTTAAAGCACCTCAAATTCCTATATTGTTGTAAGACACTGATTCTGAAGGAAACCTTTGCAACATTACTCATACAAATACGATTGACATATCATCCAAGCCTGGTACCATCGAGCATGTTCATGTTGGGTAGAACTGCTCGGCAGATGAATCTGAAGCATAAAAGGCACTTTTCAAATAATTCCGCAATATTTTTGCCTGGTATAATGAATAAATGTCGGGGATAGACCCATCCATTGTGGTCCATGAAATTAAAAACTATCCCATGGCTAAACCTGTCAGGAAAAAACTAAGGCAAGTCCATCCACGGAAGGCCGCAGCTATCAAAGCTGAAATAGAGAAAATTCTCAAAACTGGGTTTATTTATCTCATACCCCTGACGGAATGCATATCGAACGTTGTCCCTATGAATAAAAATAAAGGAACCATTAGAGTCTATATCGATTTTAGATATTTGAATAAACCTTGTCCCAAGAACAACTTTCCTACTCCACATATCGATCAGATTATCGACAACTGTGCTGGAAGTGTCATCTTCTCATTCATGGATGGATTTTCTGGCTATAATCAAATTGACATATTACCCATCGATCAGCACAAGATGACATTCATTTTCCCATGGGGAACCTTTACATATAGGAAATTACCATTTGGATTAAAAAATGCCGGAGCCACATTCCAGCATGCGATGTCCTATGTGTTTCACGATATTAAACATATTGTTGAACCACACCTTGATGACCTCCCTGCTCATTCATAGCGACGGGAGGACCACCCTGGTCATCTTACAGATATTTTCCTGAGATTCCGTCATTATAATATACAGCTCAATCCACATAAATGTGTTTTCTGTGTTGAGACTGGATGCCTGTTAGGTTTTGTAGTCTCTAAGGATGGAATCCAAATAGACCCTATGAAAATTGCCACCATTTCATCTCTACCAGCCCCAACCAATCTTCTCAAACTCCAAATTTTGCAAGAGAAGGCAAACTTCTTCTGCCATTTCGTGTGCAATTTTGTAGAGAAAACACATGGTTATATGTGTCTCCTTAAGAAGGACACTCCGTTCTTCTGGGATGACCAAGCCCAATGCGCCTTTGATAATCTCAAACATGCTTTGACTCATTCACCCGTGATACACCCCCCAAATTATTCAAAGGACTTTCTCTTATATATTTATGCCTCCACTACTACCATCGCTATGGTGTTGGTGCAGGAAAATCCTGACGGTCAAGAGCACATGATTTACTATGCTAGTAAGAATCTTATGGATTCTGAAACCCGATATTCATGCATGGAAAAGTTAGAATTGGCCACAATCATTGCTGTACAAAAATTTCATCACTACATTTTGCTCTGCACAACCACTATATTGGTAGACCAGAACCCTATGTATTACATCCTGACTCGTCAGGTGCTCGGGGGAAAGTAATCCCGATGGATAGTCATACTACAGGAGTTTGATCTAGAATTTGCCAAATCCATGTCAAAGAAATCCTTGGTCTTTTTCGAGCTCTGTGTGATCTTCCCTATGCTTCAATGGAATCTGAGCCCAACGATTCATTTCCAGATGAATTCATGTTCCTGATAAGCACTACTGACCCATGGTATGGAGATTTGATTATTTATCTCCAAACACAAATATTTCACCTAAATCTATCCTGTGACGATCACCACCATATCCGTCACCACGCGAAATACTACCTCATCCCAAATGACACATTGTATAGAAATGGGATTGATTCTATTCTCTAGTGATGCCTCACCCATGAGGAAGCTGAACATGTGTTGAATGATTGCCACTTTGGAGCATGTGGCGGTCATTTATCTGGGATGGGTACAACCCAGAAAATATTTCATGCTGGCTATTTCTGGCCTTCAGTCTTCAAATACTATCACATGGTTGTTAAGAAATGGCCACCTTGTCAACATTTTTATCCCAAAAAGCGCACTCATCCTGCTATGTTACACCCCATCATTACCGTTAGCCCATTTTCCAAATGGGGGATTGATTATCTACATTGTAAGCCTACCTCAATTGGGGGGCATGATTACATCATCGTAGCCGTTGACTATTTTACAAAGTGGGCTGAGGCCATGCCTACATATGCGGAAGATGGTAAGACTGTCGCTCTCTTCCTCTTCAATCATGTCATAGCTAGATTTGGAATCTCATAGTCCATTGTCACTAATCACGGATCACATTTCCATAATCAAATGATGGAGGAACTAAGTGCCAAGCTAGGTTTTCGCTATGAAAAATATACGCCATATTATCCACAAGATAATGGTCAGGTAGAGGCCATTAACAAAGTTTTGAAAACTATACTTCATCAGATGGTTGGAGACCAACCATAAATCCAAATGGAACCATATCTTTTTATCCGCTCTTTGGGCTTACAGGACCGGTGAAAAAAGCTACTGGTTTCACACCATTTTATCTTGTCTATGGACTCGAAGTTGTCTTGCTGATTCAATTTCAGATTCCATCCTTGAAACTTGCTGTTGAACTTCTCCTAGACACTTCCACAGAGGAAGAGATATTTTTGTACTTGAATAACCTTGATGAAACTAGGAGAGATATTGCCTTGGCTAATGAGGCACATAAGAAACACGTCAAGTCACAGTATGATAAATCCATCTAACCTTGTGGCTTTAACGAGGGTGACCTAGTTTTGACTTATGATCAGAGATATGACAAACTAGGGAAAGGAAAGTTTGAGTCCATGTGGTACTGTCCTTTCATCATTTCTAAAGTTTTAGAGAAAGGGTCCTATAAGCTCGTAGACTACCATGGAATCCCTTTAGGGCAACCTCGCAATGGGTTGTACCTGAAGAGGTACTATGCCTAGATCTCTCTTGGATAGCATCTTGTATATATGTATATTGCTTGAATTTCAATGTGCTTTGAGTATTTTCAATATGGTTTTGATTTTAGTGTTTGTATCTGTTTATACCATGTTTTGGTCGTGTAGAGTAGATGGCTTTCTATGGCTTCACTGATGGTGCTTGCTGCCACACCTTGAATATTGCCTCAGCTTCTTGGGTTCTCTATTTTCCAGCTCATAATTTGGTCAGTTCAGGAGTGGTTTGTATTAGTTTCGCTACCAACAACATCATCGAGTATCAAGCAGTCATAGGTCTTCTGACTGAAGCTACCTCCCAAGATGTTTGCAATCTGGTAGTCTTGATGGACTCACAACTCATGGTTTGTCATATAAACCATGTTTATACCATTAGGAACCCTATGCTTCTCCGCCTTTTTCGTAGGGTACACTTGTTGGAAAGGTCATTTGAAACTATCACCTATAGGCATATCCCTAGGGAACATAATGTAGTTGTTGACTCATTGGCTAATTACATCCTAGATTGGCATATTTCCCATTCATGACATTAAAATCAAACATTGTTCATTGTAAATAAACAATTAAAGACACATACAACTCATGTAAAATACATTTTCCATTTGAGACATATAAACACCAGGTAAAAGTTTGTATATGTATATATATATATATACATGAACATGTTTACAAAAAATAGCTCATGAGACCTCATATGAAGCACGTAGGCTTTCAGGTAAAAATCACCATACAAAATCCTAAAGATATCAACTTTCAGTGGATACATCATGCATACATTGTCTAGTGATGCTTGTGGTAGCACATCACTGTCCGGGATACTCTATGTAGCAGTCTGCTAAATTGACCCGGTACTCCCACTATAGGTCTCTGATACCTCAAAGGGAGGTCATCAATGGAAGCATCAAGGATGTCTAGGGTCAACCTCTCTAGGTTTTCCTCTAACTCCCCGATCACATAGTCACCCTGGGTATATGAAACAGGCTCTGACTTGTCTATCCAATGGCGAAGCTCCCCGATGTCATGCTACTCCAACGTCTGCATGAAGATATTCAAGTCTCGTTACTTAACATAAAAATTATAAAACATCAAAAACATAAAAACATTTTCATTTTAGGGTTTTTTGCTTCTTACCAATGTCACCCCACTATCCACAAGGTGGTAGTGATAGGTCAAGGTCTCCTATAAATTCCATACCCATATATGCATAATCCTCCACCATGAGAATCTGATCTCTCAGCCATCGAAAAAATGGGTCATCGAACTTCACCTTCCCCCTGCCCACTCTAGTACGGGCCATAATCCAGACCCACCTTTGCATGCAAGGGTCCCGCACTCTCGGCTCTGTAAAGACCACCTGGGGTCTCATCTATGGCACCTGCTCAAAGAAGAAGTAGGCTAGAATGGAACCAAAACTGAACTGCTTCAGTTCCCCCTGTCGACACTTGGTCAGCTGATCCTTGAATATTAGAAGCAGGGATACCACCCAGTTAAAGAATATAGGCACCATGGCCTCTATGGAATAGAGCATATGTACTCTAGAAGCCTGGTGCACCCCTTGGCTTCCCGCCACTCTCTGCATCGTAAACAATACAGTCCGTAGAGGTCCGTCCATCACTGTTTTTATGGGGATTTTCTTCCGTGATGTCCTTGTCCCAGGGATAAAGTGACATTTTATCAAATCCTATGTAGTGATGTCCCCTCCATGGGAACCAGTCAGCGATATGGGAGCACCCCGTCTCAAAAGGCCAATAAAAAAGTGGATGTCCTCTACCTCAATTGTCAGAATATGAGCACCAAACTCAAAATATTGTTGCTCCAGCTTCCACATCCGGAGTATATTCTCTACCAATTGCTCATGCGATACCATACTAGGTGTCCGGAATAATTTTAGGAGTCTATAGTCTCTAAATGCAGCTATGCAACCCGCATTCCTTTTGGCGAAGGTGTCATCATTATCATGATGTCTCTCTTTCCATATGACTATTTTTTACTAGCAAGAACCTACCAAAAACAATCACAAGACCCATTAGAATCATTCTTAATCATCCAAATCAAATGAAATGATATAGTTTTTCTTTTGTGATTATTTTTACATCTTCACAGCCGGAACGGCCTGTGCCCCATTGAAGATAGGAGGTGGCACCGCCTGTGCACTGTGTTTTCGGTGTGGTTCTAGCGAGGTACCGTGTATCCTACAAGGGATAAGCATGGTGCCCGCTCCCATGATTTTGTGCTTTCCATACAAGTTCAAAACACCATCAAAAGTCAAAATTAAAGGCATACGATGAAACAGTAGGGTCTAGGCTATTACCTGGAACTGACGGCACTTGAATCCGACGCTGGAAACTCTTGATATCAGCAACTGAAAATATGGCTAGGAAAGTGCTCCAAATGCTCTCCACTATGGATAAATAGTACAATATTTTGATTTTTCACTATTTACATTACTTTTATACACATTTTTTGGTTTGACATGCTATAGTTTTGGTTTAAAATTACTAATTACTCAAAATTTATCAGTCGTAATCCCTTAATGTTAGTTATTGGTGCATTTAACGTTTGTTTTGAGTCGTTGCAGGATAGAAGAACAATAGCAGTAAAGTTTTGGGAGTTCATTTTTTGACTTTTTCGTACTACCATAAAAGGAAAAATGTCATTGAGAATTTATTATGACACTTTGGTCACACTCTCGAAACTTAGTATCAAAGGTCTGAGTCCATTTCTAATTCTTTTCAGGATTGTAAAATCTCTCATTATGAAAAAAGACCTAATGGAGTCTTCTTTAAACTCTTTTCAGGCTACCTAAATATGAAAAGATTTTTTAGTGATATTGTCTTCTTCACGCTCGTTAAAGCATTTGAAGAGTCATCCCTACGACGGTAGGTTCTCTCTTTTTCAGTTCAGATAGACTATTTACAAAAAAGGAACACTCCAGCTAATCATGACTGGAAGAGTTCTCTAAGGTATTATTTTATACTTTTTCGAGCCTTAGGGACTAAATCATACGAAAAAGGACCCTTTGGAGGCTTCTTCCGTGGTCGTTCAGACTCTCTAAACATGAATGATACTGATTTTTCTTTCATTGGACTCGTTAAATTAAACATTGAGAAACCTATTTTTGGGAACGAACCCCTCCTCTCTTAGGTTCGTAAAACATATGAGTTTGGACTTGTATTCGGACGAGCTATACCGAGTGTTTGTTTCCCTCTTTGAACTCGTAAAACCAAAAAGAGGCACTCATCAACCATGATGGAGGAAATGGGAAGGGAATCATTTTGCAAATAAATGGCAGTATTTTGTTGTTACCTTTGAACATAGCACTTGTCTGCATATCATTTCAGTCAATTGGGTATTCAGCTGATCTCCGTGACAATCGACTTTCATGAGTCATGTTACTCCTTTGAGTCTTTCAAAAGAATGCATTTTCCACCGTCGCATTGTGTGTTTGTCCTATTTAGTCATGCTGTGAAGTATTTTGTCGTGCCGCCCGATGTTCAAAAGGGAGTTGAAGAAGTTTACCTCTGCAGTCAAAATAGTCTCTGTGTCAGTACTTTTGAGTCATTCCTATGGTTACTACATTCACATCATTCCAGAACTATGTTTCGAGTTTCATGTTGTCGATGTGGGACTCATCATGGCCCTCCTTTGATGATACTATTCCCGTCAACATCATCTCATCATCCGAGAAATAGTCTTAGAAACAAAAAATTAGTACCTTGAGATCTATATGCTTTAATGACATATTCTCTCACTCTCAACATAGGTTCACATCATCGACCTTTGATCGATAGAATCGACTGGGTGTTCGACATCAGGACATCTATTCACACTCAATAGATTGTACTAGGGTACCTTGGGAATCATTGACATCAATGGTGATCTCCCTCGCACTTGTTAACGGTTCACATCATTGAACGGTAATCAAGTGGTTTCTACCATGTTCAACTTCGGATCATTGTAATCACATGGATAGAATCGTACTTTGTGGAAGATGAGATGAAGACCCTGGGCATTTGTTTAGCACTCATTGCTTTCCCTATTCCGCAATGGAGTTTTGTATATCTAACATGGATCCACATTTGTATGGTTGTGGCTATGCTCAAATTTGCATCTGTATGACATAGATCTACGTTGTATGTCTGGTAGCTATGTCCAAGTTTGAGTCCTCTATCACATGGATCTATGCTGTATTCTAGTATCCATGCTTGTTTATTCCTCCCATGGATCTTCCTTGTATTGGTCTGCAGCCATGAGTTGGTTACTTGTGTCTATGAGTAAAAAATATTGATGTACTACAAATGCCTACTAGACGACATGCTCTGATCGAGCTGACATTTTCACCTCGAAGTGACAACTTGTTCTCTCAAAGCTCTCATTTATTGTATCCCTCTAAGTCTCATGATTTGGGAGGCATTCTGTTATACCCAAATCCTGTCACCACCATGTGATAAGACCTTTGACTTAAATGTTTTCCCTTAATCCCAGCACTTAGAGTGGAAACCTACTATGTTTTTCAATTCTACATGGAAAAACTCAGCACCACGCTTTCCTTGTGGCCCATGAGAGGTACCTTGCTTGCACCACCTTTATCCTGTTCTCCATAAGCAGTGCCACTGCCTATGTTCTTTGGTCCATAAGCATTTCTCATCTAAACCACTATGTCATAAGAGAAGAAAAGAGGTACCCTGGGTAAAATGGGAAAAATATACTTTTCTCGAGGCTTCTAGATCATGAGCCTCGTGTCCTCCCTTATCCATCTCATTGTGGGTTAGTTGAGCTTGAGATACCCCATGGTAGGATCTTAGATCCACCTCACACACAATTCTCTCAACTATTCCTATCCATTCAGCCTTATAAATACAAGCTCATGTCCATAGTTGAGGGGGAGAACTATAGAGGTATTGTTATGATGTTGGATTGACCACTTAGCCCAAACCATTGGAGAGCATAGAGAGAAAAGTTGGAGCTTATGGGGATGAAGTGTTTTTTTTGTGGAGATTCTTGTCGACACTAAAGCAATGGTTGTAAGATTCTCCGTACATCTTTAATGCAAAGCTGATTTTAGTCCCACATTACTGTTGTTTTGATTTTGCATGTACATGTTGTTGGATTCCTTAGTCACTAACATGGATAAGTAGATTTTTTTCATGTAGCTTTGATGTGTTTGCATGTCTGATCTATTTGCAGGTACACAAGTTTACTATTGAAGCAGCATTCCAGGTGTCTACGGCATTTAGGGAAGGTCTTTATCCTTTGTCATTCACTCATTTGTTCGGGATCTGAACCATTCAGACTAGAGGAACAACTTCTGTCCGTAGAAGGAGAAATATTCCTGGTTACAGTGTAGACAGAGATATTTAAACAGTAAAAGACAGAGATATGTAGATGGAGAATGGATAATGAATAAGAGAAATTGCATTGCTTAGATGTTGGTTTTTCTTAATTGAAAAAAGGTCAAATTATACAATGTTATTCTTATTATCTTAAGTAATGAATTATATGTTTCTTTAGATTGTAATTAATTTGTTTTCAGCTGACATTATTTTCTTCATTATAGAATCATGGTTATAGCTTAGAAGTTAGTCTATAAGTTGTTTAGGGACTTGTGGCTTTCTTGGCAAGGATCCACCAAGAAGACCATAAGTTCTTCTTTTGTTAATCTAGTTATTGTATAGAATAGATATTTTTTTTTAATAAAACGTTGTATTACTTTACAGAATCAAAATTACATAGCAGATAAGATCCATAATAGTCAAAAGGCCGTAGTGTCTGCGACACCATCCAGTACCAGACCTATTCTTTCTCCCCCAAAAAATACAGAGTCTTCCCAGGATTTCCATAAACCCCCATTACATCTTTTCCTATCAAAATTACATAATTTCCCTTCCCATAACATTACAGAGATGCTATAAAGCCTAGTGAGTTCTAGAGTTACCATAAACTGTATGTTCATCAAAACTGCTGCTACTAATCTGCATAAGAAAACTCTAAATAAAACCAGAGCCAGCATAAAAAAGACCCAAACAGGAAGAGGAGAAATCCGACCCAGTCTGGAAGCGAGATGCTCCAGTGGGGAGAAACTGTCAGGTTCAAAGCTACAGTGGAATTCTAACGGCCAGCTTCATTCTCAATTCCTTCCTGTGCTCCATCGCATGTTGTTCCACATCGACTATCCTTTGCATGTGGCCGAGTGCACTCCAGCACTCTTGGATCAGCAGGGTGGAAATTGCATCCCAACTTGGTTGTGATTATGTCTATCTTTTAGTGCATGGTGTGGCACTCATTATTATGTTCCTTCTAGAACTACATGATTTCCTCATCCCCTTCACCCTTAGCTTCTCTTGCCATCAAGGAATGACCCACCAGACGCATGGTCACCCAATAAGTCATCAGCATACAATCATAAGCAGAGGCTCTTCCTGCTGTGGTGTTGAGGTCAAGGACCCAGTCCATTGTTTCCTCATGCAGACATTATTTCGGCATGCACTTCACCTCTTCCCAAAGCTCTTCAACCACCTTCTCGACCTTCAAGTGAATTTCAAGTGGGACATGTTCCTTGAAATGTTCTTCCTCCTCCTAGGATTGAAGTTGAGCCCTGGTTGCTTAATGAGTCTGCCTCAAAATTCCCTTCCCCTTGCAGTCAGGGTGAGTGAACACTTCCCCAGAGCCTGACTTCCTTCTCAACAACCACTTGGGAGCCATAAGACAGGGGATAGGAATGTAGAACAAAAGCAAGGGATAGAGCCGAAGCATACCTTCAATACCAGACACCAAGGGGAACACTAGAGAGAAAGCGTGGTTTTGGAGCCTAAAAACTTTGCAACGTCAAGCGGTGATGGCTGGTTAAGCCTTCACTGCATAATAAGAGGGGGGACACATGGGATCCTTCCCATCCTGATCCTTTGATCAAGTCAGGATGATCATGAAAGCGAGATCCTTCGTACCTGCACCTGCAATGTCCCTTCTATGGAAATTACGATCCTGATCCTACCAATGATCCCGCCTCAGTTCTCCCATATTATAATTCTATGCAGAAATAACCATAATGATGGCGAAGTAAAACCACCATCTACACCGATCATTTAAACCACATCGCCTGGAAAGCATTTAGGATGGTCTGGTTTGGGTGTGCTCGCGCCTCCTGTCCCCATTTGTCCTACCACCATCCAGATGAGCCACATGTGCCCTACTATTCATGTCCCTTGAGGCCACTTGTATGCAGTGCTAGGCCCATTCCTCCACCCAAAAATCCTCCAGTCTATCGCATCGAAAGCTGGATTCACCTTCCACACCATCATTTTCCAGCAAGTCAGCTGCTTTGTTGGCCTCCCCTTCTGACATGGAAAAAGGAAACTGCAGTGTGAGTAAGGAGGAGGGTGTAGAGGTAGTTCAACCTGGTGGAAAGGCAGCAACTGGAGGATACCTTTTTAGAGGCCTATCCATTCACCATTCATTTGTCCATCTGGATAATAATTTTTGAGTCTCCCTTGATGATCGTAGGGAAGCAGCCACCTCTAATCAAAACTTCAAAACCACAAAGCATTCCCTCTAATTCAGTTGATTTATTAGTGTCCAAACCAATTGCTCCAAGAAAAATAGTTAATATCCTTCCATCATGGATGCAACATAGACCACCAAATCCCACAGGTACAGGATTTCCCCTGGACGCTTCGTCAAAGTTCATATTGAAAACCTATTGGGGAGGGGCAGACTAGAAGTTCGGGCTGGATGGTTGGCATATCTTGTCCTATCTTCATAGGCCATCCATCATAGAGTTGTCTAGACCCTAACGCATAGCAATCTGATCTTATTCTCAGGGGATTACCTTATCCTGATCATGCCATTGCATGCTCCAAATGGAAGACAATAGGTTGTCATTCACCGTATTCCAAACTGCCTCAACATCTCTATGTTGATCCCTAGAGATCCTAGCATTCCTTTCCTTCCATAGACACCACATGGACATACCTAGAATGGCATCCCACGTAGATCTGATAATAGGGTTCTTAAAGGCTTTTGGGTGCCACTCTTTCAGGGTTTGGGTTGGTTGGCCCCGCCTCCTATCACTTCTTTGGAATCCCATCAACCCTTTGTCCCATATGGATGCTACGAATGTGCACTTATCTAGGAGGTGACCTATGGATTCCTCCTATTGATAGCACAGGCAGCATTGAGAGGGACCCTACACCCCACGTCATCTTAGGTTTTTGTTGGTCAAGATCCTTCCTCTGAAAACCAGCCACACAAAAAGAGATACCTTGGGCCAAAGATTTGAGGTCCATATATTCTTCCAGATTCCATTGTCCTCCACATGGTTACCCAGTCTGATATTGTAGGCCTCCTTAATGCTAAAGGAGCCTCAATTTGTACATACCCATCTTAATATGTCTGGGCCATCCTTAACCTTGAAAAAACGTTTGATCAATTCTTCCTGAAAACCCCCCCAATCATCCACGCTTGTGAGTTCAGGTTTTTCCTGAAAACTCATTGTCTTTGATCCTCTAAATTTATGATCATCCAAGATTGGTTCACCTAGATCTTTCCCTCCTCGATAGCCTTCTCCTTGATATGAAGCCATCGAGGATATCTTCCAAGGATGGGAATCTAATTCCATGAATCATCCCAGAATTTGGCACTACTACCATCCCTAATCTCCCAGAGACTATGATCTTGAACAATATTCCTACCAGTCAGCACTTTCATCCATATGGGGGACCCGCTCAGAGTCTCATTGAATCTAATCAATTGCTGAATGGGCCAGTCATGAGCATATTTAATGTTCCAAATCTTGGCCCATGGCTCAAATGAATGATTTACCCACTGCCACCGGAATTTTGCTCCCTGAATCTCAGACATAACTTCAATATCTCTGAGGCCCAGTCCTCCCTGCTCCTTTGGGAGACATATATCCTCCCAGCAGACCAGGGAAAATTTAGCTTTTGCCTCTCTTCCACCCCATAAAAAGTTTCATTGTAGACTTCGTATTTCCTTTTAGACATACTTAGGAGCTGAGAGAATCGAGAATAGGTATATAGGAATATCCTGCATGATGGTTTTAACCAGGATCAACTTGCTGGGGAATTTTAAGGGTCAAAGAACCCAACTTGAAAGTTTCTTCTTCATTCTATCTAGGAGTTTCTACCAGGATGATTTATGCAGCCTCCCCTCCCCAAGGGGAATTCCCAGGTACTTAGACGGGAGGGATCCTTTCGAGAAACCCAGGATCCGTAAGATGTTCCTCTGAGTAGCTGGAGTAGTGTTCACAAAAAATACCTTAAACTTGTTCGGATTGACATCCAAGGCTAAGGCCTTTGCAAAGAGGTTCAGGCTGTTTTTGAAGCTTTTTGCTTCTTGGACTGAAGGGTGCCCCATGAGCATAGTATCATCTATGAATTGCTGGTGAGTCTGAGGTGCCATTCCATCATGGAATTTTAACCCTCTTATTTCTCCTCTCTCTGCCTGGGACATGATAAGATGACTCAGACCTTCAGCGATAAGGATGAAGAGGAAAGGAGATATAGGATCACCTTGTCTGATACCGTGAGTAGGCTGGAAAGTACTAGATGGCAACCCATTAAGGAGAATGTTGAAGAAGGGAGTTGTGACTAAGCCCATGACCCACTCCACCCAACCCTGGCAGAAGCCATATGCCTCCAACATTTTCTCATAAGCCATAAACTACCAATTTAATTTATCATAAGCCTTTTCTATATCAAGCTTGATCATCATACCTAGTTGCCTCATGATTTTGAGTGAGTGAACCACCTCATGAACAAGAATGACCCCATCCAGAATCTGTCTTCCTTCCACAAATCTTGACTGCTCAGGGCTGATAAGCTTGGGAAGGAGAGGTTTAAGATGGTTAGCAATTACCTTGGAAATGATTTTGTAGATAACATTACATAAATCTATCGGTCGAAATTTGTCTGGACTATTCACCCCTGCCTCCTTGGAGATTAAGGTTAGGAAGGTCGCATTAAAGGCTTTGAGGACTCCCCTCTTATTTCTAGATTCCTCCACAATGTCAAGGACTTCATCCTTGATGAGATCCCAGAAGTAATGGAAGAAGTTGGATGTGAATCCATCTGGGCCCGGGGTTTTTCCTAGGGCCATTTGATTGACAACTTCCTCTACCTCCTGCATCACCACTAGCTTGGTTAGCATCTCATTGTTTTCTCCAGTGAATTCCCTGAGGATTAGGCTTGTAATTTGTTTGATATCCCTACCTTTATCCCCTCCATCTTCATTAAGAATCTCTGAAAAATGTTGCATGAGCTCTGCCTCTATCTCCCATTCGATTTCCACTCTACTTCCATCCCTTTTCTTTAGTTTCTGGATTCTGGAACTGCTCTTGTTCTGAATCACCGAGTAATGGAAGAATTTGGTATTTCTTTCTCCCTTCTGTAGCCATTTAACCCTCGCCTTTTGTTGCCAGAATATTCCTTCCTGCCTTTCCCTAGCCTTGATTTGGATCATTAGGTCCTTCTCTTTGGCCTTCATGTCCTCATCCCAGCCTTCTTCCATTCCCTTTATTTTTATGAGATCTAGCTCACATAACAACCATTTTTTGTCCTCAAAGATGTTCCCAAATTCTTCCTTGTTTCACATGTGGATTTTGGCCTTGAGAGCCTTGAGTTTTTGATAAAAGTGGTACATGACTATTCCTGGGGGGGAAACAACTCCTGCCACCATTGATTTACAAGGTCCTTGAAGTCTTTATGTTCCAGCTAGAACTGTTAAAAATGGAACGACTTTCCCATGGAGGAGCTTGACCAATCCCAGGTAAGGTAGATGGGCCAATGGTAAGAGCCTGCTGTAGGGAGAATATCAGCCACAATTTCCCCTCTACTATGAATAATATTCTCTTACACCAAAAATTTATCAAGGCAGGAGGCCACCAGGTGCTCCCTACACCCCTCTTATTATTCCAAGTGTACTACCCATTCCCTATTTCTAGGTCCACTACGGAGCTCTGAGCTAGAAATTTGTAGAAGGCTTCTTGATATTTATCCAAAATTCTTCAGCCCCGCTTTTTTTCCCCAAGGTTGGAAATAAGTTTGAAATCCCCTCCGAGCACCCAGTTTCCAGCCTCAGTTTAGTCCTTGAGCCAGCTAATAAATTCTATGAAGGTCTGCTTCTCGGGGAAGCTGCTGGGGCCATAAACATTCCCCAAAGAGCCCCTCACTCCCGAATCAATAATGCAAAAATATTCCATAAGAGCAAACTTGTTTGCTCTCCATTCTGAGAGTTCCATGGTCCTTGGCTTCCAGATACTTGCCACTCCACCTGATTTTCCAGCAGCATCTAGGGCCATTAGGTGACTTCCTTTCCAAATTTTATCCCTTATTTTCTCCAAACCCTTAAGGCTGCATTTAGTTTCTTCAAGGAAAAGGATATATGGGTTTTCCTGCCTGATTTTCCTATTCAGAGTTTTCCACTTCCTGGGGTTGCTACACCCCCTTATGTTCCATGATATGAGCTTCATTGACACCCCTTATTGACTTCAGAGAAGGCCGCCTTGATTGTAGGATATTGGCTAGATTCAATGAGTCTAACTCCCACCGTAGAAATGCGTTGCTTATTCATCTTCCAACCTCTTCTTAACTCTTCTTCTGGAGATTTCCTCTTACTTCCTTTTTGCGAGTCTGGGTCAATCCCAAGACTCTCATGGGAACCGGTTTGTATGATTGCCTCCTGAAGGACTTCAATCTGACGTTGAGAGCCATAGCCCTAGCCTTTCTTCCCACATTCTTCCTTAATCGTGTCCAGATCTAGCTCGTCGAGTTCCATATTGTCCCCTTCATCCTCCTCCGTCCCTTCCATTTGTTGCACACCTTCCTCTTTTGGGGTTTTGATCAAGCCTTCTTGTTGTTCTACTGCATATTTTTCTTCTGTAATGTCCCCGTCCTCATTCTTCCTCCACAACACCTTGAAGGGGTTTCTAGATTGCTTCTCCTTTGTCACTTGCTCCTTTTTTGCATTAGGTCTTCCTCCGCCTTTGCTTCTTCGTCTATTTTTAACTTGTGTGAACCCATCCACTTCTGAATCCTTTTCTTGTCGAAGGTCAGATGCTCCAACCATGGGGCTTAGTTTGGGGTAGTTCCTCCCAAGATGTTCAAAGTCATGGCAATGATGACACCAGAAGGGGAGTTTCTCATAGTCTATGGGATGAATCCATTCCCCATCTTCCCAATTTAAATTAATTGCTGCCGGGAGTTCTCTGGAAAGGTCCATATAGACACAGATCTTGGCAAAGGAGGTGTACCTTTGGACCTTAGTCTGTTATGCTACTTTTTTGAATTCCCCAAGTGTGTTTCTAATGTCCTTCAAATTATCCAAATCCTAGTACTCACCTGGAAGTGAGAAGAGGCAGATCCAAACTGTGGCAACTAGCATGTCCTCTGTATCTGGGTTAAAATTTTCCTTCCATGGACGAAGCTATAACCCAGCCTAGAAGAAGAAATACGGGCCTCCCTTCATGACTCTATCTCTATATTCCTGGTTGAAAATGATAATGGTGAAGAAACCCTTCGATCCTAGAAGTAGGTCATAATTCCCTTTAGGGTTCCACACACTGTTTATCCATTTAACCATGTCTTTCTCCTTTTTCCAGATCCCCACAAATTTCCCAATTAGGGATTTTTCCTTCCATAGTTCGATCTTACCTCTAACCACCTCAGATCTGATTTGAATTGCTGGGATGGTGGTGGTCTTCGAAAAACATCCCCCTAGGCCTATATTCTTTGCTGACCTAGTTCCTGCGTGCCTCTCATTCCCATTCCCCCCCTCATCTGGCTTCTCCCTTCTTGGTTTCGGTTCTCTTCCCACCGATTTGGGGTCTCCATGCCCCACTATAGCCATGGACCTTCGTAGGAGGTCTTGAGTCGATTCCTGTGCACAGACTAGCGTGGCCTAGCCGCCAGTCGGCTAGCCTCGCAAAGGGTAAACCCTAAAAATCGTCCACTCGTTCCCTGCTACAGCTCCCCCTTGTATAGAATAGATATGTTAATAGTTATTTTTTGTTTTTATTAAAAGAGAGAATTGTCGTTAGTAAGATTGTTAAGTGACTGTAAAAATAGATTTGCATATGTTTGAAATCAATCATTTTATTGTGTGATAATTATGGAATAATACCCACAGTATTTGTTAGTTTAGAACCGAGCTCGGATGTTAGGATAGATTAACTTAAAAACATTGTTTTTGAATACTGAGTATTGTAGATTTGATTTGTTTTGCTGTAGATTTAAATTCTATTTTAGAATTCATACATTGCTTTTATAAAACTGGGTCCCCAAATGAAATAAACTTAATTATATTTTCTTCTAAATTATAGAATATATAGATTGCATCCATTTTTATTATGATTTGAGTTTTAAGTTAATTCAGTTTTGTATTTAAGATTAATTGTATATATTGATTCTGCAAATTACATCTATTTTATTGTAGTCTTAAAATACAAGTTAATTTAGGAATAGTTTCAATCACAGAAGAAGCCCATTTTAAATATTAAGGTGAACAAGTAAGCTCTTCACTAATATTAAATTTCTTAAAAGATAATTCACTAATTTAATAAGGGCTTTGAAGTACTAAAATTTCATAAGTTCACTTTCTATCAATTACTCTGATTTCTGTGTTAATATGTAGTTTATGCTTATTTAGTCCTAGGTCACTTTCTGTTACTTAATTTGATTTCTGTGTTGATGTGTATTTTTCTGGTTATTTAAGTTTCTGAATTATGTTAGATAGTTCTTATTTGTTTATGCCTCAGTATTAGAATTATTTTGAAGATAGTTTGAAAGCCATTTTCATTTCTGCAATTAGAATAGAAATTGAATACGAATGTTTTTTAGATGTGAGAGTATTTTAGTTAGTATTAGGATTTTACTTTTGAATAAGTTTGATAGTTGATAGATTATAAATCTTAGTATCAATCATTTTTGAATAATCCCTAGATTAGAGTAAGTCATCTTAGAATATATTAGATTAGGATAGGCCCTAATTCTGCATATATTATATTGTTTGCATTTCACAAGCTACCTTCCCAGGTTGACAAATTAAGTGTTGTATTAGATAGTGAATATTTTTCTTGACAAGTGGCTGACCTTTTTTTTCAAAGAAATCTTCAGATTGCATGGGCTCCCCAAGAGCATTGTGAGTGATAGAGATGGTATTTTCATAAGTGCTTTAGGAAAGAACTTTTCAGATTGGTGGGCACTCAGTTGACTCCAAGTAAAAGCTACCATCCCCAAACTTATGGACAAACAGAGAGGGTGAATAAATGGTTTTAAGGGTAACTCCAAAACTATGTGGGAGAACAGCAAAAAGCTTGGAAAAAATGGCTACACTTGGGTGAGTTTTGCTACACTTGAGTGAGAAATTTTAAATATTTTAAAAGAGAATTTGAATGTTGCCCAAAATTAGAAAAAACAATATGCAGATAAACATAGAGAGGAAAGGACCTTTCAGGTTGATGATTTAGTGTATTTGAGGTTGCAGCCATACAAACAAACATCTCTGAAAAGGAATGGAGCAGAAAATCTAAAGCCAATATACTATGGTCCCTACAAGGTAATACGGAAGATTGGAGAAGTAGCATGAGTTGGAACTTTCCGAAGGGAGTAAAATTCATAATGTATTTCATGTTTCTTGTCTCAAGAAATATATTGGTCAGAAAATTGTCATTTCAGATAAACTCCCTCCTTTTGATGATGAAGGACAACTCACACTTATTCCAGAAAAGGTTTTGAATACAAGGGAGAGAAGATTGAGGAGCAGAACAATCAAAGAATACTTGGTGCAATGGAAGGATCTACCAAGTGAAGATGCCACATGGGAAGAGGAGAATATTTTAAAGAATAAAAATCTGAAATTTCTTGAGGACAAGCAATATTGGGTGGGGAGGACTGTAATGTTCCCATTCAAATAATTGCATAGCAGGAAAATTACATCAATCCTACTAGTTCCCTAGGTTGGGTGGAAACATTGGGAAGTTAATAAGGGAGATAATAAATGGTGTTTAGACATTATAAGGAATACGTATTTATTTAATGGAGTTAATTAAATGAATTTAAGTGAAAAATGAAATGGCTATGGAGAATGGAGACACATTGAGACTATGGGGTCCACTCAAGCTAGAATTCCTATGTTAAATGTCATCCTCCTCTTGCAACCTCGAATCTATGGGAATCCTAATGTTTTTGGATGGATTATAAGGTTAATATACTTGTACATATACTTAATAGGTATAATTTGGGATGAAATTTAACTTACATGGGGAGAGGAAGGGCCAAATGGAAGTTTCATGGACGCTTGGCTAGATTCCCCTTACATTTATGACATTTATGACACCAATGATGGAGATTATATGACAGTTATGACACAAGTAGGATATGAAGGATTAAATATGACATATATGAAATTTCAGGCCTGAATATATCATCTTAGAGGGTGATCATGGGATTTGGAGAAGGCTAAGAGGCCCCTACTTGAATTTGGGAGAAGAGGGAAGGTGAAGAGAGAGGCCACATGGCATAGCATGAGAAGCCACACCAATTCGACTTGGATTTGGTTTATGGATGGATTTGGAACCTTATAAGACCAATAATTTTTATAAAATTTAGGTATCATCCATGACAAGTCCCTTTTGATCATTTGTGAAAATTGTTATTGTGAAGAGAGAGAGCTAGTGGATGACTAGTTCATGCCTTAGCCAATTTCGAGGGTGAAAGATTCCCATCCTAGAAGGTGTTTGGAGATGCCACTAAGATATTTCAAGGAAATTAAATGGATTCATAAGTTACAGGTGAAATATTCACCAGCTCATTTAAATATCAATTTCAACTTGTTCTTCCTTTCATCTCAAGTTTTCTCACCATATTTCAGCTCCATCGAGTGAGGTGAATTGGTAAGCTATTCATTTCTTTGAGGGATCCTCTCTTGCTCCAGTATTTTTTATTCTAATGTAAATTATATTATATTTAATTTCAGAAATATCTCAGGTATAAAGGCCAAGAAATCACATGCATTATTGCTCAATAATGAAGAAACAATGCCATTTCCCCACTACCTTGTTGTAAACTCTTGTAATATTGATGGATTCAAATGGATGTATAAAGTATTGATGATTTATGAATAAATGGAATTTAAATAAATTATATTATTTTTTTCATGTTCATTAAATGATAATTTGTGGCCATTGGGTCGAATTGCATAGCAATTGGAGCAAACTACACCTCATTCCCCCAAGGGTCCAAAACTAGTTTTTTATATCTGATTGAAAGAAGTGATAAAAGCCATGGGAATTCAATTGGTTATGAATATGAGTCTTTGATAATTTATTATACACATCCCATGCTTAAATTTAATAATTCAATTGGGTTTCTGCACATTTGGGAAGCCATTTCTACCACTTACCTCGAGGGGGGATTTGAGCCCAAAATTGCCAGTAAAATCATCTATCTTGTTCAGAATTTAGTACAGACTTGCATAAGTGATCGCAGGGCCATAATACATCCCTAAAAATAATTATTAAGTTATTATATAATTCATACACCTCTGAATATTTGGGAGAAATTGGGTTGATTTGGAGACCAAGACACTAAAACTAGTCAAGAACCAAAAATGTGAAAAAATTGGAAAATTGGGCATTTTGGTAAAAATTTAAAAAAGGGACAATACACATAACATATAAGATATTGCAAGGAGGTTTTTATATCTTTGGAAGTTGTGAATATCCATATAATATGTTGGATCATTTGGATTGAAGGAGAAATATAGGACCAATCTTCATAAACAAGGTTCACTCATTTTCTTCCTTATTTCTCTGTCAAATTCTCAGATAGTTGAATGTCTGCAAGTTTAATTTTGGTATGTTGGTGACCCCAGACCCTATGTCAAGTCGAAATTTTTGAAAAAGGTAGATTATTAATTAACAGATTACGATGGAAACAAGTTGCCTGAGCCCAAAAATGGGCTCTACCTGAAAAAGTATTATGCCTAGGTATGGTACTTTTTGTATTATTATTGTATGTTCATGTACAATAGGTCATTAACTAGTTAGTGTTTCTTATATAGTATGTTGGTTGTTTCATATGTCATCTGAGTGGTTTGTAGGTTTTGCTGATGGTGCCAGTCACCAAACTTGTAATATGGATTCAGCCACCTGGTTTATCTATACACTCTCATGACAATTGGTTTCTTCTGGTGGCGCCTGCTTAGTTCAGGCGACTAATAATGTGGATGAATACACTCTAGTTATTGAGTTGGTATGGGATGATACATTGTGTGGAATTACCCATATGGAGGTTAGGATTTACTCACATCTTATGGTTTCCCAGCTTAATGGTGATTATCAGGTTCAAAACCCTAACTTACTACATCCATTTTTACGTGTGAGATTACTTGAAAGAAATTTTGAATACATTTCATACATTCATATTTCAAGAAATTAAAATAGAATTAATGATGCTTATGCAAATTACATACTTGATTAGCACTTAACACACACTTCTAGCCCAATATAAATCAGTATAACCACACAATCTGAACTCACTGTCTGATGTATATCGGAGTCCACAGACCAATCTACATTTCAGGCAGCTCATCACATGTTTTGCTGCAACTAGATGAACATGTATGGGATCCACCATATAATGACTCAAGGTGTTCGCAACAAAACATATATCCGGTATTGTATTTGTCAAATACATTAGTGAACCAATAATATGTTTGTATAATGTGACATCTACTCTTTCTAAAGAATCATCATTTAGTAGCTTCAGGTTTGTCACCATCGGAGTGTTAAGTGATTTGCAATATAAAATACCAAATCTCTTCAAAATATCTACTGTGTATTTTCCTTGGTTTAGGAAAATATCATCAGGAAAATTCCATACTTCAAGACCTAAGAATCAGTGCATTGTGCCAAGGTATTTCATCTCAAATTCTGTGGCAAGTTTCTTCTTACACTTACTGATGAGCATTTCCTTACCTGTCAAGAATAAGTCATATACATACAATATTAATATCATGATTCCATCATATTCAACCTTATAATAAAGGTTTGAATCAACTTTACTCTTAGTAAAGCCCAAAATTATTA
>LPNX010231896.1:16913-58515 GCA_001517045.1 Pseudotsuga menziesii | reverse complement strand
TATATATATATATATATATATATTGTGTCTCAACATTATTCTTTCGTGCACTCTTTTTGTATCTTGTCATCTATGGTTTTTTATGGTTAAATTTCAAACTCCTAAGTAACTCTTTCAGTTTAACATCACCATACTAAATCATTTTTCCTTAGTAACTTAATAGGGTCTACCCCCCTTGGCTTCGTTAGGATTTGAGCCTAAATGGAGGAGTCATGAACAAGTTTACAACCTTGACTCGATACTTTCCCCCAAGGGCACACCAAGTGGCTTCAAGATTTCTACCACTTGACCCAGGTGTGTGAAAGGCGACAACACTTTTTGGCACCATTGCCGGGGATAAATCTTTTATGCATGAGTACGACTTAGCTTAAATTTTTTCTAAACAACTAAAAAGATAAAAATTTTTGATTGATCTAGTCTTTATTTATCATAAAAATTAAAACTCGATCCATCTAGAGACTCCACTGTCTAACATCTGTTCAATAATTTCTACCCGAAGAAACTGCCGACAATTATTGAATCCTCTCCTTGATCGCGAAAGGTTTATTATGGAAAGATTGAATAGGTAGACTTCTCGTAGAAACCTTGAAAATTTAGGAGACCAATCCCTCTTAGATATCCATTACATATTTGTAGAGAGTCATGTTCACCAATCTCAATAAATGACAAAATTGTTCAAACACCTTGAATTTTCTCAGATAGCAGCTACTCCCCATGCCATTCCAAAATATGCTATCAAGAAGCTCCCCATATTTCAAGGCAATAATTCCATCACTGCCAAGTCTCACCTTCGAAAGTTTGAAAAGCACCTGGTCAGTTATTGCAATGATGCTTCCCATGACCATGACGATGTCAAAATGAAGATCTTTGCTTTATCCTTAGAAGATGATGCTAAAGACTGGTACTTCGACCTAGATGATGATTCATATAAAACTCTTAGTGAATTCCTAGAGGGTTTTAAGAAGAAATGGGGGGAAAAGAAAGAACCAAGACATCTGCTTGTTGCCCTTCATAACATTAAGAAGATGGAGAATGAAACCATGGATGAATTTAACACTAAGTTCAGGTGTGTGGTTGCGGACATCCCTAAAGAAATTAAGCCAAAGGATGCCTCCATCCTCATATATTACATTGAATCTTTCACTGGTGATTTGAGGTACCAGTTAAGAGACAAAGAGCTGGCCGATCTAAAAACTACTCAGGAATTGGCCGAGAAAATAGAAAAGAATATGCAGTCTTCAGGAAAATCCAACATTCCAGGTTACACTAGGGGAAACACTTCATACAACAAATAAAAGGGAAATTCCATTGAATTAAAAGAAAAGGGAGCCTCTAAAGATCCCATGGAAAAGGTAACAGACATGATAAAAGACTTGGTTACTAGTCAAAACCAACTTCTGGCAAATCAGTCCGCACAACTGAATCATATTTAGAACAGAATAATCACAATGGAAAGAAATAATGAACCTAGGAACTTTCAGCCTAAACAGAATCAAGTGTATCATAAGAAAGCTCCTTAGCAAGAACCTAGGATTCCAAACTAGTTAGACTCAACTAACCTGGTAGAAGAAGTCATTCCATGGTGTAGACCTTGTGATAAATTCCACCAAGAAATCACTTGTTATGTTGCAAATCAAGTCATGGAACATGGACTTCCCAAGGTTAGTAATCAAGAAACAACTTCAAGTGAGCTTGATCATATATACATGGTAGGCCAAGCCTACCCTTTGTCACCATATAAATAGTACAAGGATGAAACCATTGCGGAATCTTATAGTGAAACTTATGATGAAAGCTGTAATGTACATGATTGGACTCCTACGTGTTCTCCATATAATGATGACAGTCTAGAAGGTTTACTGCCTTGTGACCTTTTCTCTGAAGAAGATGAGTATGAAAATGAGGACAAGTATAACTTGGAGCATGATACATATGGCGAAGACTCCCTTATCCTCGACAAATATGTTGATGAGGAGTCCTGGACATTCATGGAAAATCCAATCTATGACATGAATAAAGAGGAAAATAATGACCCAAAAAATTTCGATGGTTTTGTTGGTTTTTTGTCTATGGCACATCTAAAGGAGAGAGCATGGACCATGTGGCCTTGGGAAACTTTGATATGAAAAAGGAGCATGCAGTTTATCCACATGATTAGTCTAAGCCATATATCAGTATTAGTATTGAAGACAAAGAGAACTTGGTATCGGAACTTGATATCAACAATGGGGAATCCATCACATCTAACATAGATGATGGTGATGACTATTGGGATTTTTGTGGATATATTATTAAGAATCCTATCTATGCTATATCCAGTAAGGAGAGTGTCTATTAGAAATTTGTGGAATTCCAATCTACTATACTTCCATAGAGGGAAGCATGGATATGGAGACCTTGGAAAATCCTAGTATGGAAAAGAAGCATTCAAAACTCCTATATGATCATTCAGAGTCATATCATGCAGAGCCGCACAAAGGTATCAATAATGAAGACATTGAGAAGCAGTGTTGTGAAAATATAGATGTGATGCAGTTAGTATAATATCAGTCTCAACTATCATCTTCACATATAGAGTTTCCTCATGATTTGGAGCCGCTTGGGGCTTATACAGTGAATTATCATCTGGTAAGCCTTGATGATCAGTATGATGGTGTAGTCAATCTGCTTCATCATTTTGATTTTTACATCAACCCTGTCCAGTCATGGATAGAAGCATCCTGCGAAACCACTTACCAGTTTGGGATGAAGTTTGACGACATTATTCATGCCTATGATTTCCCATCCATCCTGCCCCTTCCAGATGATCACGCAGGTTTGCATTTTCTAAATAAAGTATCCTTACTTTGGCTGGTAACCAAAGACAATGAATTTTTTTTTATGTTAATAAAATTCTTAGGTGGTTACATTGGATTTTTTATTACACTTAACCCTTTTTATATCATGCTTAGAGTAGGAAAATAAGCTCCTTGAAAAAGAGCATTTACTTTCCGCATTTTTTGTTTTGTACTTAGCTATAATCAAACATTTTGGTTTTCATTACTTAGTTACATTTATTTTGTTTGAATAAATCAGCTTAATGGTTCATTTGGTTTTTCATGTAAATCTTGTGCTACTGAGGTTTTCTTGTCCAGTTGAGATGTTTTTATAGGGTGTATAAACCAGAGATTCTGGTGTTCTCGTATCCTCTCCTTGCCCTATGACCAGATCGAGCACACATCCCGCAGTTGGAGCCAAAATGTTACCACCTAAGTTTTACTTAGTGGTTTTTTATCAAGTGAGCCTCGTGAACTGGACAAGGATAACTTGTTCGAACTTCAGAAGACCTTCAGTCTTGCTTTTGGGAAGCTGTGTTGTACTATATCACATGTTCATACCCCATGGGGGAATTATAATAAATGTTCTAGAATGATAGTGTCTGTAAAAGACTTGGTCTCTTAGACTTTATTTGTCAATCCGATCAGACCAGGGTGTTTTTTTACTTGGTTATTATTGGTTGTTGAATAAACGACTAATAATTTCTGAGTTTTTCACTCCATACCTCCAAAGTTGGGGTGGTCGGCCTGGAATTTAGGCCTATTGAGGTTATTAGAGTCTATGTGTCAATATATAAACATGATAGACATCATGGTTGAGTCATATGAACATGTCTAAGTTCCCCTAGGTTTTTTTAATTTTTTTAATTTTTTAAAATTTTCAGTGTTTTTTTATTAAAATTTTAGTTTTTCCAAAACTTAGGCTATTTTTTAATAGTTTAATTGGAAAAATTGATTTTGTCAAAAAAGTGGGCCAAGTAATCAGTTTCAGTCATGTAGGTGCTCATTTTCAAGCTAAGAGCACCATGTAAACCCATGGACCCACTATTTCCTAGTTTTGAGTGATTTTTCATCACTCAGGTCAGAAAGCCCCAAAAAATCATTTATTGATTATTTTAATTAATAAATTGGTGAATAATGGAGCAAATCCAAAATCATAGATCAGTGGATTCTCAGCCGATTTGATTGAAATTAGTCAGATCTAAACCAGATTGACTGGATCTGACAAATCCTTCACTGAAGGAGGTGATCAAATCAGATCTAGAGTTGATCTTCAGCAGCCTTTAGGGTGAATTGTGCCCTCTCTCTCCTCCACACATGTGGGCTCTCCTTAGAGCTCTGTGGACTGATGTGTGAGTTTATGGGTTGATGTGTTAGCTCAATCAAGCCCCTGATTGACAAGTAGGCTCAGTTCACCTTCATATCTGCATTGATTAACTCTCCATCAGCTGATTGATCTGTCTCCTTGGGATTTGTGCCCCCCTGGGCTGGATCTCTTGGTTTTTGTATAAATCAAAACACAAGCAGCCTCTTCCAATATAGTTAGAACTAGGATTGAGGTGTTGTTGCTCTTGTATTGTATTGTTTATTATTCTGAAATAAATAAGCTTTGGAGGCAAGATCTATGGTGTAATGCTCTTCATGCATGGATGGTGATTATCAAATGCTTATGAGGTATAATCTGTGTTATTTATCACTGCTTTTGCTGGTTAATTGTTGGACTTGAAGGAGAGAGCTCCCTCCTGTTAGGGTAAGTGTTTATTCTAGTTTGATTTATGCTCTTACTACTGCTTTTTTTATATCTATTGGAGTTGTATGTATTTTAATTTTAATTGCATGCTTTCCAATTATCTCTTCCAGCAGCACCTATGTTTTAACCATCTGTTTGTGCAAGGATTTCTAAGTTGTAGGTGATATCACTTGTAGAATAGGTTGATATAGTTTGTATCTTCCTCATCTTCAAGATATTCTGAATGACATAGTCCCTCAGTGTTCCACCAAAGCAAACTCCAAAGCCCAACATTCCCAGGCTTCCAACACTCTTTCTCTCTCTTCCTCCTTCAAAATCTAAATTTCTCTTCAAATTGGTTACTTTTAAAGACTATTATTGCTTAGATCTGTCTCACAAAGAAAATTACATATAGATCTAGTTAGTAAGATCCTTTCTTAAGTTTATATCTCAGTTCCGTGTTGCATATAAAGTCATATTTTAAGAGATTTAGCTGAAATTATCCTCTTTTTTGCAAGCATTTTAAAGAAAATTTGTAGCTTGATTTTAAGGTAGTTTCCTTTGCTATACTTTAAAGTTTCATATTCTACAATAAAATTGCACATCTCATTGGCTTCCCAAACAGCAAGCCAATATCCCAAGGAAAGCTTACTTTCCTTGGTTCCTTTTTTTGCAAAACTAGATTACCCCAACTTAACAAATTTTTACTTAGTTTTTTTTTGGTAACTAGTGTGGTGACCCAAAACACTTTTAAAGTGTGTTTGGGCACATTTTATTTTAATTTATCTCTATTTTTTAGTAGGTCTAATGAAAAAGAGAAGGAGACTCTACCCAATTTCCGATTCTTGGATGAACCAGAGCTTCCCGAAAGCTTCCCCCACCGCTGTGTTTTAATTCTAGCTTGTTACAAGCTTGTTGTAAGCCTTTGGATCCTAGATAACAAGGACCAAAGTGAATAAATTTCAATTTTCTGATATTGTAAATCGCTGCTAATAAAATAAAAGGTCCTTTCAAATAGGCTCTTTCGAGCCTATTCACCATCCCCATCTGGGGGGATTTGCGTCCGTGTCTTTTTTTTTCTTTTCGTTCCTTTTTTTCTTTGCAATCTAGCATAGTTCTAATCTGTAGGGTAGTATACTTTGATTTATTATCAATTCTATATTCCATATCTAAGGTTTCAAAGTAATTTAATACTTACCCCACGACTTCCCGATTGACCCTAAAGGGGAAAGAGATGCGTTGTAGGACTAATTAGAGAACCATCATTGTGCATCTTGGTTTTCTTTTTCATCAACTATATATTCAGTTTTAATAAAATTAACCCCTCCTTGATTCCCTGATTGAGATCCACTTGGATCGAAAGAGGTTCCTGGAGGGTTTTCTTTTTAACAAGAACACCCATCTCAAAATTTACTAAAATTGACAAGAATCCAGTGTGTATGCTCTGCACTTCGTTGCGGTTCATTCGATAAGTCAAGTTGTATCAAAAGCACTTGAGTGACTAGAATAATTAGGATTCACTCTCCCAAATTGACAAACCATCAGGTGAAAATCCAACACCTAGATCAAACCATTATGGTGGAAAAATACCCAAAGGAAGCGGGAACTCCTAAAAAGTGACCTCGGAGCACTGATCTATGTCACACCCTAATGGGTGCGTTATGAAAAATATCCCCAGAGACTCCATTCAGCCCATATATTCCTTGCGGGTGGCTGTGATGGTTTAGTTTTGGACATACTCCAAGTACTCTCGGGTATATCTGGAGTCCACCCCTTCGCCTAATTTTAATCAACTCATATTTCACATTAACTTAAAATGTACCAAGAGGCAATCACAAAACATTCACTCCAAGAACATGCAAGTACATTGATTATCTTTTGACTCCATTTTAGCCACTGGTTATTTTCTTGCTATATATATATTGTGTCTCAGCATTGTTCTTTCATGTGCTCTTTTTGTATCTTGTCATCTATGGTTGTTTATGGTTAAATTTCAAACTCCTACATAACTCTTTTAGTTTAACATCACCATACTAAATCATTTTTCCTTAGTAACTTAATAGGGTCTACCACCCTTGGCTTTGTTAGGAGTTGTTCCTAAACGAAGGAGTCAAGAACAAGGTGACATCCTTGACTCGAGACTTGCCCCCAAGGACACACCGAGTGGCTTGAATATTTCTGTCATGTGACCCAGGTGTGTGAAAGGTGGCAACAGGTAGACTTGTGACTACCTTGCTCACAATTGTTAATGCTTTTTAGTTTACATGAGAAATTCTTCTATGCCATAGTTCACGTGGACTGATGGTGCTAGATATAAGAGATGAATCTATGTGTCCTTTCAATTTGTAGATTCCTCCTTATTCGACACAAATTATAGTAGCATCATTTATTGTTTTCCCTTTCGAACACATAAAGAATTCACCATCTACAAAATAAACTATAAACCCTTTCTTATCTAGAGCTAAGATGGAAAGAAAATTCTTCTTTAAACATGAAACATATAAGACTTATTTCATCTTCATGAGATTTCCAGTTCTTAATTTGTAAGATGTTCCTCCCATTCCTTTGATGGGGTACTGATAGTCAAATCCAAGTTGTACCTTATCAGAATAGTATTTTTGGGTAATACAAGAGAGTGAATCCTTATGTCCTTTCATATGTTTGAAAGAACCACTGCCTATGATCCAAGTGTCACTTCCTTGAGTGATTGCATCTGTGAGAACTGAAATTAGGACATACTCTTCACTAGATTCTTCATCTTCTATGTTTCTTTCCTTGTTTGATTCATTTTCTTTAGCTACATGGCTATGGTACTTCCGGTTAATTTTCTTAAAATGATCTTTCTTAAGTGGAAAATATCTAGAAATGTGTCCCATATTATGCCATGAGTAACATTCAAAAGATGAGTAATCCCTTCTAGATTTATTCTTGAAGTGAGGTGACCTTCTGGGAGATGAACTTTGACTCTTCCTTTTGAATCTTCTAATATTGGTGTGTGTAGATATATCCTGATCTTCATTTTTATTTAACTTCTCTTATCTCTTGATTATCCTTCCTTCTTCTTGTACACATTCTTCCCATAGTTTGTTGAACTTGGTTGGGTTTTTTCTAGCACATATTCCTCTAATGAAGGAATCCCATTCTCTAAGGAGGCCAGTTAGAGTGGTCATCACCACTTCTTCTTCTTCAACTATATAACCAATGGCTTCTAATTTTTCCTTCATATGAGATCATCTAGAGAAATATGATTGCATGGTTTATGTCTTTTGTATCTTCACACCCTTGAGTTGGTTTCTCAAGGACATTCTTTGGTTGATGTTCTTACCTTCAAACATATTAGTTAGTGCATCAAACATTTCTTTAGAAGTGTTCTTTGAATATACCTAGGATTTCAACTTATCCTTTATAGAGCTAGCTATGATCCTTTTTAATTTGATCAAATCCTTTTTGTGTTTGGTCTTTTCCTCTTCTCCTTCTGATTCCTTGACATCTTCCTTGATAAAGCCATCTAGTTCATGTTCTTCAAGGATGAGCATGATTCTCTACTTCCATGCTATGGAGTTCTTTGCTCCCTCAAGGTTTTCATGAATATTGGTAATTTTTGTCATCTTTAATGAAATAGAACCTCAACTGGAAATATATGATATAGTACTTACCACTTTGAGGACTTTTTTTGGAACCAACTTCAATATGACTTAGGGTTTGGCTAGGAAGCCCTAATTTTCCAACTATCATCACTTGTATCTATGAGAGGAGGAAAATATGTGTCTAACCAGGGTGATCTAGACGATATATTTATTTTCTTCAATCTAGGATAGAACCTTGAAAATTATGATGCCCTAGTTTCTCCCAACAGTAGTGGTTGGTAAAAAAAGTGAAAATCCTCATATTGAAAAAATGCTTCGACAGAAGGATGTGCCCTCCTAGAGTGATTTGATTGGACCTTATGTTTTAATATGATATGTGGAGGGAGGTATCTGGAATAGTAAACCCTATCTTGTGATATTGTCAGATGAGCTATTGCAAAATGTTTCAGGTTAGCTTTGATACCATGTTAATATTTTAAAATTTGTTATACCAAAACACAAGGATCTATGAAAGAATAACAAGAACAACATAAAAAAATAGAATGGAAATATTTATCTAGGGAACCCTTGTGGGGAAGGAAACCAAGCAAAAATTAATCTATATAGACTTCAACCAAGTACAATGTAATACCCAATAACAAGACTAGACTGCTTCCTCTCCTCCGAATGGACTGCCTCTTCTCTCTAGTGCAACTGCTTGAGTGTTCTACTTGTCCAAATGAGGGAGGCACCTCTTTTATTTATACAGACCACTTGAGAGGCATAATAACCCAACTAGGCCAAATTCTCCTTGTTTCTAGGGTCAACTTACCTTGGAAGACTCAAAAATACATTTTAATAATACTTTACTGGGTACTACTAGCCCAACTTACAACGAAGGTTTTACCTCAATACGTTTCATGAAAAAAAACACTAGTCACATCCCTAATAAGAGGAACAACTTCTTTGGAAGGGGTAATAAGAATAATAATAGAAAACAGAATATCTCTCACGGTTATATTTCTTTAACATAACTATGACACAAAACTTAGACCATGAACCTAGAACATGTCATATTTACATGACTTTAACTTTTTAAAACTAAAATGACCATGAATTCTATAACTTACAAGGACTCTTTTGATTTCAAATTTTTTTAGAACTAAGACTAGTTGAATGATCCTTACTGTATTACTATGCTCTAAAATTGGCAGCATGGGGGATGTTTTCCTCCTTATGAGGTAGGAAGAACCCAATAGTTCCATTTCCTTATCCATGCCATTCCAAACTTTCAAACCTGCAACCTTTTCCAATCCTGATCCAAAATGCAATTAAATTGAAACTATTGCAAACTGCTAAAAGTTGAACTAAAATGTTGCAATCTAAGAATACTATTGTTGCAAACTAACCATCCTTAAGAGTAATGCTATAAACACAAACTGAAAACTATGCCTAAACTTCAAGTTTATTCATACATGATACAAAAATGAGATGACCACTGGATCAAGTGATACAAAAATGCTAATTCAACCAATCCAATAAATGCTCAAATACCGAGTATTTTTTACTTTGCTCCACTAAAATCATAACTGGAACATCTAATGATAGAGGCAACTCATGTTGCATTGTATATCCACAACGAAAACACATATGGAAAATTAAACTCCATATAATCAACTATAGGATCATAAAAATAATGGATGCCATAATTTATTTGTTGATTCTCAAATATTTCTATAAACAAATTATATTGCTTTCTCTATTCATATGTGCTCACTATATCGAACCATTATTTCTACTGTGAATTATCAAACCAATTCCCAACACTAAAAAAATTTTCAATCTCGATACCAAAGGTTTGTTAGCAAGAATATTTCACTTTCTACGGATAGCAAGGTGTTTCTGTGGTCTGAATGGTTCAGATCCAGAACTAATGAATGGCAAAGGATGAAGACCCTCCCTGGACGTCGTAGATACCTGGAATGTAATGCTTCGATAGTAAACCTATATGCCTATATTCATATTAAACACGCAAACACATCAAAGCTACCAGAACATAATCTACTAATCCATGTCAGTGACTAAGGAATCCAACAACATTCACATGTGAAATCAAACAACAATAGTAAAGTGGGACGGAAATCAGCTTTGCATTAAGATAAAATGGAGACGTTTACAACCAATCAAGCCTTAGTGTTGACATGCATCTCCATGAAATCAAACACTTTCATCCCCATAAGCTCCGACTTACTCCCTATGCTCTCCAATGGCTTGGGCCAAGTGATCAATCCAATAGCATAACAATACCTTAAGAGTTCTCCCCCTGAACCATGGAAATGAGCTTGTATTTATAAGGCTCAATGGATAGGGATGGTTGAGAGATTTGTGGATGAGGTGGCCTCTAAGATCCTAGGATGGGGGATCTCAAGCTCAACTGACCCACAATGATAGGGATAAGGGAGGACACGAGGCTCGTGATCTAGAAGCCTCGAGAATCTTCTCTTTTTACCATTTTACCTAGGTTACCACGTTTCTCCTTCTATGACAGAGCGGTCCAGGTAATAAATTCTTATGGACTAAGGGCCATAAGTAGTGGAACCACTTGTGGATAACAAGGGATAGGCGGTGCAAGCAAGGTACCACTCTTGGACAAAGGAGAAAGGACGGTGCTGAGCATTTTTGTGAAAGATTGACAAAATGGTATGAGTTTCCACTCCAAGTTCTAGGATTTAGGGAAAGTAGGTATGTCAAAGGTCTTATCACACGATGGTGATAGGATGTTGGTATAACAGGATGCCCCCCAAAGCATGATTCTTAGAGGGATATGATAAATGAGAGCTTTGAGAGAATAAGTTGTTGCTACGAGGTTAAAATGTCATCTCGATCGGAGCATGTTGTCAAGTAGGCATCTGTAGTACATTAGTATTTTGACTCATAGACGCAAGTAACCAACTCATTGCTGCAGACCAATACAAGGCAGATCCATGGGAGGAATAAACAAGCATGGCTACTAGAATATAGTGTAGATCCATGTGATAGAGGAGTCAAACTTGGAAATAGCTACCAGACATACAATGTATATCTCTGTCATACAGACACAAATTTGAGCATAGCCACGACCATACAAATGTGGATCCATGCTAGATATACAAAACTCCATCGCAACCTAGGGAAAGCAATAAGAGCTTTAAACCAATGCCCAGGGTCTTCATCTCATCTTCCACAAAGTAGGATTCTATCCATGTGATTACAATGATCTGAAGTCGAACATGGTAGAAACCACTTGATTACCAGCCAATGATATGAACCGTTAACATGTACGAGGGAGATCACCATTAATGTCAATGATTCCCAAGGTACCCTAGTACAATATACTGAGTGTGAATAGATGTCCTGATGTCGAATAGCCAGTCGATTCTATCGATCAAAGGTCAATGATGTGAACCTATGTCGAGAGCGAGAGAATCTATCATTAAGGCATACGGATCTTAAGGTACTAAATATTGTTTCTAAGACTATTTTCGGGATGATGATCTGATGTCAATGGGAAAAGTCTCATCAAAGGAGGGCCATGTTGAGTCCCACATCGATGACACGAAACTCAGAACATAGTTTTGGAATGATGTTAATATAGTAACCATAAGACTGACTCAAAAGTACTGACACAAAGACTGTGTAGACTACAGAGGTGAAACTTCTTCAAATCCCCTTTGAACATCGGGCGGCACGACAAAAAGACTTGGCAGTATGACTAAACAGGACAGACACACAAAGCGACAGTGGACAATACATTCTTTTGAAAGACGCAAAGAATTGACATGACTCATGAAAGTGGATCATCATGAAGATCAGATGAATACCCAATTGACTGACATGATGTGTGTTGGCCTCCCAACAAGATCCCTTTCCAAGTTGCAAAAGTTGCAAAGGAAAGGGAACCCACCAGTAAAAATTTGAAAAATTCCGAATCTCTGTAGCTACAGATTTTATTTCTATAACTTTTAGCTACATTTTTACCTTACAAGACTTTGTCCTTGGTATTTTTCATTATTCTTTTTGGTTTTGAATTTATAATTATTTTCTTTTGACTCCTGTAAATAAATTTTTATCATTGAAAAGATAAAAATTTCAAAAAATTGTTCAAAATGTGTCTTAACCAAAGGATGATCAGTTCTTCACTGAAGACTGGTAGAACCTGGAACTTGCACAGCACAATCACAAGCTTGATCAAATATTTGAATAATGAAACCTAACAGAGAAAGGAAGTCAAATCATAGATGTATATCTAGCAATTATGTTAAAGTATTGCATGATTTTGTCATCAGAATTCTATCAAATATTGAGATGATGATTATAACATTATGAATGCTTTAACATGTTATCTTTACCCTATCTTTTGACCTTCTATTCATTTTGCTATCCTATGGTTCTTTTACATCATGGATGTTTCATTCCATTTCGATTTGTTTTAATTGCTTGACAAATGGCATTTCACCTCAATAAGTTATCTACTTATGTTCATTCAACATGATATGAACATTAGCAGATATGACACATTTTTACTTTCATAATCAGATGATTTACATTGCTATTCGACATATGAGTTTTTCATTATGCCACACTGGGACTGAAGTTCACTTCATTTGAAGATATCCCATATATTATTAGATTCAAAAGATCTCTCATTGTCTATAACGGGATTCTAGAGGTTCCCTTGCTACCTCCTTTCATTATTCTATTCAAAGACTTGGCTCTCTAAATACAAAAGGCAGTTCTTGGAGTATTTAACACTCGATTACTATGAATAAGTGACTTAAATATGTAATAAGGTTAGAATATAATGAAGTGACTATTATAGTGGTTGGGTGAAGTAGGTAGTGCTAATATCTAAATAATGAAATATAAAAGGATCTCACTCATCGACTCTATTTCTATTGAAAATTCATAAAATCCACATCTTCCATGTATATTATATATTCATTGTTTAACATGCTATCATCAGTCCGTGAGATTCTGAAGATTGGATTCAAAGCACCAATTCTCGATCGAAGTCCAAGTCTAGAGATGTAGTTTATTGGATATTGCGCATGAATTCAAATGATCAAAAAAGTTCAAATGCAACAATTTGAAGGCAAGTCAAAAGAACGAAAAGAGGAAAATTAACTTTCTTAAAGAATATAACACACAAAATATAGTGTACCGTGGCTGATGGAAAGCTACCCAAATTTGACAAATTACAGTGACTATACCAATGACAGATTATGACTAATTCGTGGAATCGGTGTGATGTCTAATATCTCCTTGCATTTATTAGTCGATATGATTGAACTCTAGGAGATTGGATCCATATAAACCTTCATGATGATACGGTGATCATAGTTGTCATGTTATAAACTGATCGATTACCACCTGCCATTTAACCTGAGTCTACTTAATGAAGCCATCGTACTCACAAGTACTCGCATCATAACTTTTGTGACAGGAAGGGATGGTTCTGGGTAAATTCATTTGATGTCAATTCATTGCTTTGGGTATGTCGTAGTCCTCGTCATTTCGATTTTTGTTGAGTATGAGGAGTTGGCTGAGCGTTTCTTAGTCTGGTTCACACAGTATCATCTTGATTAAAGCTCTATTTTGGTTCTGAATTCATAACCCCATAACTCTGGTATGCGTAACATATTTGATAATTCGTATGCTATCCATTTGTGAGAATTGTCCTCCGCATTATTCGTACCCTTTAAAATGCTGAGACAAAATTGATACTCATTTGGATCCTTTGAAAGAAGATTTTAGTCTAAGCATTTTGCAAAAATCATTTGGTTGCTGTCTTGTGCTCATTTGGTTTTAGCAGCGAACTGTTTGGTAAGTCCAACTCTGGTAGGCGACTCAATAATCATTTCGAATAACAAAAATAGCTGTGAATTTCATTTATGTTATGGATTTCATCTCTGTTTTTATCATCCTGCAAACTTTTCGTTTTGATCAAACCCTGGTCTGTACATTCCAAAATGATAATGCTTAGCCTTAGCTCCAGAATTGAGGATTCTTTTCTTAGAATTAAAATTCAAGTAATAGTTTGTTGCTAAACAATTATGGAAATCCCAAGACTGCGTTTTCAAGGGTTTTGTCCAGACTACATTATCAAACAATGTTCCTGTGAATGTTATCATCCCGGTATCAGCTTCCTATTTGCTGAGTTGGTATTGATTCAGAAAACATTGTAAGGTTTGGTTAACGAAAAAAATCTGTTTCTCAGAATTCAGAGAGCCTTGCAGGAACAGCCAAAAATTGAAATGGTCTTAGAATCTATACATGACCTCGCGTAAATTTTTGAAACATTATGACTGTGTCAAAACTATTTTACTTTGACGTTGTAGTTATCAGGGTTTGACTCATTTTTTGGTAGCAATTCGATATGAATATTCACATCCTCCTGAATGCAAGACTAGCCATGTTTCGTTTCCATCTTTCAAAATTTGTTATAATGATTAACAGTGCATAATTCTTTCCACAAATTGATCTGGGCATGTCTAAAACTTTTTAATCATGAGAAAGTGAAATACTCTTAGGGTTTGTTGACACTTTGTCAATTCTGGAAACATTGATTCACTTGAACAAGTTTATGAAAGTCAATGATATTACCATTGTTCAAGGTTTTTTGTTTTGGAAATGATCTAATGCAAAATATTCATATTTTTTTGATGTTTTCATGAATGGAAATAGAACTCGATTTTTTACGGACAGATATTAATTGTCGAATAGAAAATTGTAAAGAAAATTATGAAATTTGAAAATCAGTTTTGAATTTCTTTGGCCCTTCCTCAGCTCTTATTTTGACCCATTCTAATTTCTGCTAGATTTCCTTCAGCATGGAGGGCCGTATACACTACAGTCAATGCATCCAGTGTGAAATTTTTAAATCATATTCGGGTTCAGTGAATGAATGCTCGTCAAATTAAGGACCTACAGGTTACATTTACCCATTATAGTAGCAAGGTAACTATCCAGGTAGTTTGAGGCTCAGAGGGCTGGGAATGGAGAATTAGAAGTAAAGGAGGCTGGCTAAAACAAGCAAATTGAGAAATTGGCTGCAGATCATCATATACTATATGAATTGGTTCTACAACTAGCTTGGAGCTCCCATTCCTTGGTAAAATTTCCCAAAGGTCTCTATTGGGTTTATTAAAGCAGCTGTCAGAGAACAAGAAACAGTACAGCAAAACCAAGGAGAGATGGAACATGAAAATGCATCTTTGGAACTAAATTTACAAGTGCTGATTCGAGGATTATGGAGTTGATGAGTATGTGGAGCACTCTTTACTGGAATGGAGGAAGCAGTTGTGACTCGTATGATGAGGAAATATTTGATGTTCATAGTTGGAGTGATTTTTTTTTTAAAGTCAAATTCATAAGTATTCTTTTAGAGATATGTTCTCCTAAAGTATCTCGGTCCCTTGATTATTGAAAAACATTTCTATGTTTAGCATGATTAGTTGACGACTCATCTTTCCAAGCAAAGAATATTTAAACAATTCTTTGGGAAGAATGAAGGGGGGTCGATAGTTGGGAAAAGACTGAGACAAGATCACTGTAATCATTTCTTGTAACCGAAGACAATTTTTTGTTACAAGTTGCAGCAGATTTCACTGGTGATATCTATATATATATTTAGAGTATTTATGCTATGCAAGTGTATTTATGATATCGTATGATCTTGTCACTTCTTTCTGCAGTATTTATGTTTTGTCATTATTTCTTTAATGGATTATGCAAATGCATCATGTTTAACTGTCGACTTGTGCTAGTTTTAATTTGCTAATAGATGTCATATAATAAATTATGATGTTTTCATCACAATATATGTGACCTATTTGTCCACTGTGTTATCTTGTTTAAATTTCTGAATTTCTTCTGAATATTTCAAGATTACTTGCACAGTAGCCTTATTTGCAAGTTGATTCCAGGTTAATATCTCTTAGCTCCTGATCAGGATAGGACAGTAGGATAGGTTAATGGTAGTTTTTCTTTATGTAGTTTACAGAAAAACCTATTGGATCTGATTTGATATTCGCGTTTTGATAAGTTATCATTTCAATCTTGTCATTAATGTACATGTGTATTTAAGCAATTGATTGAGTTCTGTAAATTAACTATTTATTTTTGGTATTTATAGATTAATTGGTTAAATAGACTAATTTCTAGTTATTAGTCGGGTAACATACCAATTAAATCAGTAGCAGTTTGTTTTACATATTCATAGGTGTACTGTAGATTTAGTTAGAGAGTATCCTTAGTTTTCCTTTTCCCTATAGCTAGGAGTAATTTAGGGAAGGCAGCGGGGCCTCAATCCCGTCAGAGGCGGCTACCTAACGACTGAGAGCATCTTTGAAAACTTTCGGATCAGGTTCTCTCTCGATTGACAATTGTGCCAATTACAGCCCGTCAACAATGTACAAACAAATGCCATGTTCAAAGGTAACGACAAACAACTGCCATTTATTTGCAAAATGATTCCCTTCCCATTTCCCCCATCATGATCGATGAGTGCCTCTTTTCGGTTTTACGATTTCAAAGAGGGTAACAAACACTCGATATAGCTTGTTGGAAGAGAAGTCCAGACTCATATGTTTTACGAACCTAAGAGAGGAGGGGTTCATTCCCAAAATGAGTCTCTCAATGTTTAATTTAACGATTCCAATGAAAGAAAACTCGGTATCGTTCATGTTTAGAGAGTCTGAACGAATACGGAAGAAGACTCCAAAGGGGTCCTTTTTCGTATGATTTAGTCTCTAAGGCCCGAAAAAGTGTAAAATCATACCTTAGAGAACTCTTCCAATCATGATTGGCTCGAGTGTTCCTTTTTCGTAAATAGTGCTATCCGAATTGAAAAAGAGATAACCTGCCATCAGATGGACGACTCTTCAAATGCTTTAACAAGCATGAAGAAGACAAGATCGCTCAACAATTTTTTCATAGTTATGGAGCCTAAAAAGAGTTTAAAGAGGACTCCATGAGGTTTCTTTACACAATGTCACTTTTTACGAGCCTACAAAGAATTGGAAATGGACTCGACGATCTTTTCATGTTTACGGAGCTTGAAAAGGAGGTGAAAATAAGACTCCATGACGTTTCTTTATACAATGTCAATTTTTTATGAGCCTGGAAAGAGACTGCAATGTACTCGGACCTTTGATACTAGGTTTAAAGAGTGTGACCAAAGTGTCTTAATAAACGCTCATCGACCTTTTCCGTTTTATGAAAGTGCGAAAAAAGCCATAAACGAACTTCCAAATCTTTTTGTTATGGTTCAATATCCTGCAATCGACTCAGAAACAAGTGTTAAATGCATTCATAACTAGCATTAAAGGATTACGACAGATAAATTTCGAAATAAAAAGTAACTTTAAGTCAAAACTATAGCATGTCGGACCCAAAAATGCCTATATAAGTCATGTAAATAGTAAAAAATCAAATCATTTCACTATTTACCCATAGCAGAGAGCATTTGGAGCACTTTCTTAGCTAGATCTTCAGCAGCTGATACCAGGAGTTCCCACTGTTCATTTTGAGCACTGCCAGTTGCAGGTAATAGCTAACACCCTACTCTTTCATTTCATAGCATTTATTTTGAGTTTTGATGGGGTTTCGGGCTTGTATGGAAATCCCTAAAACCTTAAAAGAGGGCACCATGCATACCCCTTACAGGATACATGGTACCTCCCAAGAACCGCACCTATAACATAGTTGACAGGTGGTGCCACCGCCTATCTCCAACAGTGCACAGGCGGTGCCGGCCATGGAGATTTTAAACTAATAGCATGAGCAATAATAAGTCATTCTTTTGATTTTTAATGATTAGGGATGATTCTAATGCATGCTATGATTGTTTTTGGCAAGTCTTGGTTGCTCAAAACATGGTGATATGGAAAGAAAGAACACATGAAAAAGATGATTCTTTTGCTAAGAGAAATGCGGGTTGTATTGCCACAATACAGGACTGTGGGCTCCTGAAGTTCTTTCGGACCCCAAGCATGGTGTCACATGAGTGGTTACTAGAACACATACTGTAGATGTGGAATCCAGAGCAGTAATACTTCGAGGTGGGGGCCCATATCCTTACAGTGGAAATAGAGGAAATCTACTTCTTGACTGGTCTCTTGAGATGGGGTTCCCCCATCTCACTGACAAGTTCCCGTGGAGGGGATATTACCACTCGAGAGCTTATAGATCGTCATTGTGCTCCAGGGACGAGGACATTGGGGAAGAAAATCCCCATCAGAGTAGTGACGGATGGGCCCCTACGGACCGTCCTATTTACTATGCAGAGGGTGGCTAGGAGTCAGGGTGTGCACCAGGCTTCTAGGGCACACATGTTGTATGCCATAGAGGCCATGGAACCCACAGTATTCAACTAGAAAAATCCATGCTTCCCGTATTCAAATATCAGCTGACTAAGTGTCGGTAGGGAGAGCTAAAGCAATTTGTATTTGGCTCCATTTTAGCCTACTTATTATTCGAGCAGGTACCACAGATGAGACCTCAGGTGGTCTTCTGTAGTCTAAGAGCACGAGACCCCCTGTATGCTGAGGTGGGTCTAGGTCATGGATCGTATAGGAGCAGGTAGGGGAAGGGTGAAGTTCGGTGACCGGTTCTTCAGATGGCTCCGAGATCAGATCCTCATGATTGAGGATTATGCTTACGCAAGTACGGACTTCACCAGAGATCCTGACCTACCACTCCCACCTGGCGGATAGTGGGGCGACATTGGTAAGAAGCAAGAAACCCTAAAATAGATGAAATGTTTTTATGCTTTTTAAGGTTTTATATTTTTTATGTTAAGTGATGAGACCTGTATATTCTTATGTAGATGTTGGAGCAGCGCAACCTGGAGGAGCTTCTCCATTGGATAGGCGAGCTTGAGACCACTTTGTGCCACAGGGTGATGATATCACCGGGAAGTTAGAGGAAAACCTAGAGAGTTTGATCTTGGATATCCCAGATGCTGCCATTGATGACCTCCCAATGAGATATCAGAGATCTACAGTGGGAGTACCGGGTCGATTCAGTAGGATGCTACGTCGAGTAGCTCGAGTAGTGATGTGCTACCATGAGCATCACTAGTGTATGAGATATGTACTGAAAGCTGCCACATTCATGATTTTGTATGATGATTTTTCCTAAAATCCTATGTGCTTTAGATGAGGTCTCGAGACATATTTTTTGTAAACTTTTTCGTATATATATACATACTTTTACCTGGTGTTTATATGTCTCAAATGGTCAATGTATTTTACGTGAGTTTTATGTCTATTTAAATGTTTATTTACAATGTACCATGTTTGATTTCAATGTCATGAATGGGAAATATGCCAATCTAGGATTTAATTAGCTAATGAGTCAGCAACTACATTATGTTCCCTAGGGATATGCCTATAGGTGATGGTTTCAAATGATATTTCCAGCAAACGTACTCTCCGGAAGAGGCAGAGAAGCACACGATTTCTAATGGTGTAAATATGGTTTAAATGGCAAACCATGAGTTGTGAGTCCATCAAGACTACTAGATCACAAACATATTGGGAGGCAGCTTCATTCAGAAGATTGATGATTGCTTCATACTCAGCGATGTTATTAGTAGCGGGACCTATACAAACCGCTCTTGAACTGACCAAATCTTTAGCCAAGGAATAGCAGACCCAAGCAGCCGAGGCGAGATTCAAGGTGTGGCAGAAAGCACCATCATCGAAGCCGTAGACAGCCATTTCAATGACCAAAACATGGTACAAACAGATGTGGACACTAAACTCAAAACAATCTCGAAAATACTAGAAGCACACTGAAAGCCAATCAATATACATATATACAAGATACTATCCAAGAAAGACCTAGGCATAGTACCTTTTCAGGTACAACCTTTTCAGGTTTCCCCAAAGGGATTCCATCATAATCAATGAGCTCATAGACTCCTTTCTCTAAAACCTTATAAATGACGAAAGGTCTGTACCACATGGACTCGAACTTACCCTTCCCTAGTTTTTCATATCTCTGATCATAAGTCAATACTAGGTCACCCTCATTAAAGACACAAGGTTGGACGGATTTATCATATTGCACCTTGACGCGTTTCTTGTGTGTCTCATTAGCCAAGGCAGCATCTCTCTGAGTCTCGTCAAGGTTAATCAAGTAAAAAAATCTTTCTTCCTCTACGGAAGTGTCTGGGAGAAGTTTGACGACAAGTTGTAAAGATGGAATATGACATTGAATCGGTAAGACTGCTTCGAGTCCATAGACAAGATGGAATGGCGTGAACCCAGTGGCTGTTTTCACTGAAGTTCAATAAGCCCAAAAAGTGGAGAAAAGAACATGGTGCCAGTTGGATCTATGATCTCCAACCATCCGATGAAGCATAGTTTTAAAAACTTTGTTAATGTCCTCTACCTGACCATTAGCTTGTGGATAATATGGTGTAGAGTTTTCATGGTTAAAACCTAGCTTGGCACTCATTTCCTCCATCATTTGATTACGGAAATGGGATTCGTGATCAGTAATGATGGACTGCGGGACTCCAGATCTAGCTATGATATGATTGAACAGGAAGAGAGCGGCAGTCTTACAGTCTTCTGCATATTTAGGCATGGCCTCAGCCCATTTTGTGAAATAATCAATGACTACAATGATGTAACCATGCCCCCCATTTGAGGTAGGCTTACAATGCATGAATTCAATCCCCCATTAGGTGAATGGGCCAATGACAATGACAAGGTGTAGCGGAGTAGGATGGGTATGCTTTTTAGGATAAAAGTGTTGACAAGATGGTCATTTCTTAACAGCCTCATGACAGTCTTTGAAGACAGAAGGCCAGAAATATCCAGCACGGAGTATTTTCTGGGATGTAGCCATCAAAGATAAATGACCACCACATGCTCCAGAGTGGTAGTCATTCAACATGTGTTCATCCTCCTCATGGGTGAGGCATCTCCGAAGAATTGAGTCAATCCCACGTCTATACAAGGTATCATTTAGGATGAGATAGTATTTCGCGTGGTGACGGATATGACGGTGATCATCGCGGGATAAATACAACTAAAATCGTTGTGTTTGGAGATAAATAGGAAAATCTCCATACCAAGGGTCGGTAGTGCTAATCAAGAATAGGAATTCATCTAGAAATTAATCACTGGGCTCAGATTCCATCAAAGCACAGGGAAGATCACACATAAATCTTGGAAAAGACCAAGAATTTCTTTGATGTGCCTTTGGCAAATTCCAGATCAAACTCCTGAAGTATGACTATCTAGCGGGAGTACTTGCCCCCGAGCACCTAACGAGTTAGGATCTAATACATCGGGTTCTGGTCTGCTAATACAGTCGTAGTGCGGAGTAGAATGTAGTGACAAAACGTTTATACAGCAATGACCATGGCCAATGCTAAATTTTCCACATGTGAATAATGAGTTTTGAAATCCATAAGATTCTTACTGGTGTAATAAATCACGTGCTCCTAACCATGGATATTTTCCTGCAATAATACCATAGCGATGGTAGTAGCGGAGGAAGAAATATACAAGAGAAAGTCCTTTGAATAATCTGGGGGGTGTATCACGGGTGAATGAGTCAGAGCGTGATTAGGATTATCAAAGATGCGTTGGGCCTAGTTGTTGGAGTAGGGTCCCACAGCTACAGAAGAAGTTGCTATTTTGACGGATAGACAGTTTTGGCAGAGATATAAGAGGTAGAGCTATGACACTATAGCAGGTTTCCAGCTACAGAGCAGAGCCGAAACCCATGACGTAGAAGGCAGAGAAGTCAAGGAAGACGACGGTACATGAGCGGCTGAGAAGAGAGAGCTCACCCACTGCATTGAAGGCAGCAGCGGAAGACAAGAGGGCTCAGCTACCCTCATAAAGGAAAAGGAGCAACGAGGCTGAGGCATTGAAGATGAAGGATAGATAGGAAGCAGCGCCGGTACCCATGGTCAGCGCTGGGAATCATGGAAGATTGCAGGAAGCTGTGGTGAAGGGAAGCAGTGCATAGTACCCATGATCAGTGCCGGGAAGCATGGAAGACCGCAGAGAGCTGTGGTGTGACGGATAGCGGCTACTTCAAAGTACAGCTACGTCGATTGTCACTAGTTAAGGTTTGGGTTACTGTTGGGACAAGCCCACAGTGTTGTAATGGCGAGACCTTTGGGCCGCCTATAAAGGGATATATTTTGTACTGTAAAAGGGTTAGTTAGAGAGGCAGCTGGTTGTTAAAGCAGCAGACTTCACCCTGATCATAGGACACCTATACAAGTTAGGACCGGATGAAGTTTTGCGCAGATGTGTGATGCCACATGAAAAAGACGCTATTATCAGAGAGGCACATTCAAGGACCGCAGGAGGTCATTTCGCAAGAAAGTCGACTGTGCAGAAAATCCTAGATGCAGGATTATGGTGGCCTACTTTGCATAAGGACACCAAGAACTTTTGCAGATGCTGCGAAATCTGCCAGAGGGTAGGAAAACCCTCGTGACGCGATGAAATGCCACTACAACTACAGGTTATGCTGCGCGCATTTGACAAGTGGGCTATAGACTTTGTGGGTCCTATCAACCCACCAGGAAAATGCACTGGCACGAGATATATTATCAATGGAACAAAGTACCTCACCAGATGGGCAGAGGCCAAAGCAGTAAGAAATTGTGATGCTGCTACAGCTGCACAGTTCCTTTTTTAGAACATCATCAGTAGATTTGGCCTCCCCGTAATTTTGATGAGCGATCAAGGAACACATTTCTTAAACCGCACCATTGAAGCCTTGACAGAAGAATTCCAGATTCAGCACCATAAGAGCACTCCCTAACACCCACAGGCTAACGGTATGGTGGAGGCCTTTAATAAGATCTTAGAAAACGCTCTTACTAAGATCTGCAACAGTCAAAGGAATGATTGGGACCTCAGAGTTAACGCTGTATTATGGGCGTATAGGACCACATGCAAGAAACTTATAGGACACATACCTTTCAGCTTGGTGTATGGACAGGAGGTTGTTATGCCTATGGAGTATATTCTGCCCAGTTTAAGAATTGCTCAGATCACCGGGATGACTGATACAGACACAGTGGAGGAAAGGCTAGCATAGCTGCTTGCCCTAGAGGAAGACAGATTCGTCGCCAGATTCCAGCAGAAAATGTAAAAGGCACGAGAAAAAGATTGGCATGACAGACATATTAAGAGTAAGACTTTCCAGATTGGAGACCTAGTACTCCTCTATGACAGTAAATTCATTAAGTTTCCAGGGAAGTTCAAGACGCATTAGATGGGGCCATATTAGATACAGCAAGTTACAGAGGGAGGTTCCGTTCAGCTCAGCCAGCTGAACGGGGAGCTTCTTTCCACATGGATCAATGGTAGTAGGATTAAGCTATATAGTGATAGCCACCCCACCTCTCAGCCCTAGCTTAGCCAGTTTATGGTGGTGCAGATGTCTAGTGTAGTTGAAAGGAGGCATCGCACCGGGAACTAGTCTACACCGGCAAGTATTATAAGTATCAGGAATCGCATAAGGTCGGTTCATTTTGTGCAAGTCAATAAATGGCTTGCAGGAAAAAAAAAAACCCGTTTGTTTGTTTGCGCTGGTGATGCGGTGTTTCAGCGCATCAATGCGATGTTTCCCCGTGCCACATATCCAGTTTTTGCAACTGACAGAGGGACAGTCAAGTCCCCTTCTGACAGGCAGTTCATGAAGAAATGACCGGTATACCTTACCGTAGATTTGGCAGCAGCATAATTAAGTTTCCATATTTGGCAAATCTTCGACGAGATCGGTGCCTGTACGCACACGTTTTGGGGGAAACGTGACCGGATTTCAGCATTTATGGAGGATCGGATGATGGGTGAGGTCTTGTCCATGTAATTATTACAACCGACGGGTTCAGTCAAGATGACCATTGCGTCCGGGATTCTTACCTTCGGCATAAAAGCAAAAATTGTTCATTCGAGGGGGTTACATTTGTAGAAACCCGAGAGCTACAGAGTAACTTGTTAAGATTCCCCTGTGCAGAGTTCACCCCATTACAGAGTGTTGTGATTCCCAGATTTCGAAGCCATTGCACGCCCAGGAGATTCCACTAAGTGGGTCCTATCCAAGGAGGAACCTATATGCGACATTTTGAGAAGATTTGAGCGTCACGGCATTGCAGGTATTATGACGACATTGGCTAGGGGCATATAGCCAAGCTCATCATAGACTCGACAACCACCACAAATGAGGAGCCACTCTCAGATACTAGAGGAATGCAGTTCGGAGTTGGAGGAAGAAGTTCATAACGCAGCAGACTACATTATGCCATGACCTTAAGAGGCACCCGAAGTAAAACTTCCCAAGAGTGGTAAGTTTCCTATCCCCATACCACAGATTGATTCTCGATTAAAGGAAGATGGAGATCTCTTAGGATATGCAGCTGCTGCTAAATTCATAGATTATAACCTGGCCGATGCTAAGACATATCCCCAGTTCTAGCTGGACCAGTACCTTATAGTTCAGAAGAACCCGAGGACAAGTGCAGACGAATATATTCCCATGGACCATGATCAGATTCTTGAGCGCTCAGGCCTGCTCAATCTGTTGAGACTACCACATTTCGGACGCGGCACAGAGGTTAATGCCATGGTGCATATCCTGCTTTCTTTCTTACATTGAGGTTACCTTTGGCTCGGTAACAAGGTCGACCTGAACATCTACCTCATACATCGCATTACCGGATTGTCCAAGACTGGTCAGCACCCGAAGATAAATACAACAGGAAAGACCAAGGAACCCAAGCTATCACCCACCCTAGTTGCCAGGTACCAGCTATAGAGAGAAGGTCGGGCTTACGATATTGCAAGCATATCAGACAAAACACTCAGCTTTACAGCTAGCTTGCTTGCAGGCAAACTGTTAACTAAGGTCTAGCCTAAGGAAGTTACAGGGTCCGTAATTAAACTTGCTATACAGGTTGCAGAGGGGGAACATTTCAACTGGTAATTATTTTTGTTAAATATGTTTCAGGCAGATTGTTTGGAGGCACAAGATGAGGCCACCCACCATTTTCATTTTTCATGGTTGATTATACTCTTGTGCATTTGTAGGGTGGAAGGAGCCACCCCATACCCAATTTAGGCAGCTAGCAAGTGGTGAGCCCAGAGGGATGTGCTATACAAACCTGTGGGAAACTAACCACCCAGAAAAGAAAAAGCTCAATGCGATAGTATTCTATGAATACTATACGCTTTTGAAGAAAGTCGTCCTAGAAGTACCACGGATCAGCAAGGAGGTTGTAGACACATATGATGCTCGGCTTAATTTTATGGTGGACCGCCATAGAATCCACCTGAGACCAAAGAGGACTCAAAGGGATGATTGGGCTCCTGGCTGGTTCAGGATGACAGCGTAGGATATTGAAGGTATCATCAAAGACTTTTATGACCAATGGAAGCGAGAGTACGAAGACCCCACACCTCTACAGTCAGATACTGCACAGACAGACCCAGTAGACAAGGGCAAAGACAGAGTAGAAACCTAGACACAGGATGAAGAGGATACATCAGAGGAGGAGCCCCTGAAGAAAAAACAAAAGGTTACAAATCCAAGTGGGGAGATTAAATTGACAGCCGATGACTATGACCAAATCGCAGTCATAATAAGGGACATAATGAGTGACACCTTTCAGGCGATGCAGGCATCGCAGGGCAAGATGCAAGGGGCTATAAACCAGCAGCTGTGTGAGTTGAAAATGTTGACAGAGAAAACTGCCATAATCCACACTCAGTTGAGCAAGGCGCCAGCAGGAGAAACTTCGAGACAGTCGACCTCCCGTGAGGAGACCCTAGTGAAGGGTCGTCTCAACACAGTTTTGATTCCACCAGGGAGCATCAGATTCCCTGCGACGATGACGGATCCACCAGTATAGTTTAGGCAACCTGTTGAGGTTAACCTCACAGATTTTCACATTGATCAGTTGCAGATGATCCAGCAGCAGCTAAGCGCAGAACTCAGAGGAAGAGGGCTTGCAACTTATGAAGAGAATATGCAGCTAGTACAGAAGAATGCAACACTCGCCACCAGCTTTCAGAAAAAGGCAGATGAATTATGAACATATGAAGAACAAGAACAAGATCTCTATCAAGTTCTACAAAGCATCGCATTGGAGTTACCCCAATGTCACATTGAGTTCGCCTTACCTCTTCCGCAGAAGGTAAGAAGAGTTGCAGACAGAGCAGAGGCTCTGGAGGAGACAGTAGCCAGGATAGAAGAAGCAATGGCCAAGATGGAGGAAGACCACAAAGCGCAAATCAATGAGCTTGAGGCCCGTGTATGAGACAATTCCCAGGTAGACAAGCAAGCGAGAGTAGAGGCCTTTCGACTCTCCTCTGCACAGATGCAATCTCGCATCGACGACGCACTGTCAGTACTAAATGATGTGATGGAAACATGGTCAAACTTGGATCAGCCACCTGAGAAAATAGAAATCCATTAAAATATTCAGCAGATAGAGAATACCACGGCAACAATGAAAGAATAAATTAAGAGCTTAGCAGCTCTTCAGAAGATGAGGAAGACAAAGGAGATGAACCGCTTGCAGCAGGAAGCGCAATGATTAAGAACAAAGGAGATACACATCAATGACCTGCTTCAACCCTACCAGGAGCAAATCACTAAGTTAGTCGATACGATTGAGCAGAAAGTGAGGGAGTTCACTACCACCAGAGAGGAAACTAACACAATAGAAGACGCCAGTATTAGTCAAGCTTTGCTTGACTCGGCATGAGAGCATGTCAGAGTAATGCAGAAGGAAGTCGCAAGACTTCGCGACAAGTTGCAACGGACTTCGCAGGAAGCCAAGGAGAAGCTACAGTAGGAGAATCCCACTGGTAGTGGCTTGAGGGCGAGCCACAAGTAAGTGTTAGGGGACTATTGGAGTAGGGTCCCGCAGCTACAGAAGAAGCTGCTATTTGGACGGATAGACAGTTTTGGCAGAGATATAAGAGGTAGAGCTACGAGGTTTCCAGCTACAACGCAGAGCCAAAACCCATGACATAGAAGGTAGAGAAGTCAAGGAAGATGACAGTACGTGAGCGGCTGAGAAGAGAGAGCTCACCCACTGCATTGAAGGCAGTGGCGGAAGACAAGAGGGCTCAGCTACCCTCATAAAGGAAAAGGAGCAACGAGGCCGAGGCATTGAAGATGAAGGACAGATAGGAAGCAGCGCCGGTACCCATGGTCAATGCTGGGAAGCATGGAAGACTGCAGGAAGCTGTGGTGAAGGGAAGTGGTGCATAGTACCCATGATCAGTGTCAGGAAGCATGGAAGACCGCAGAGAGCTATGGTGTGACGGATAACGGCTACTTCAAAGTACAGATATGCCAACTGTCACTATTTAAGGTTTGGGTTACTATTGGGACAGGCCCACAGTGTTGTAATGGTGAGACCTTCGGGCCGCCTATAAAGGGATATATTTTGTACTGTAAAAGGGTTAGTTAGAGAGGCGGCTGGTTGGTTCGTCTGTTGTAGTTGTTTTGTAGAGTATTAGACAGTTGTAGAAGCCAAGCTCTGGTTCTGTTATTAGCTGTAGTATCTTACTGTAACTAGTAGTTGGCCCATAGAGCATTCATGTAATGATCCGCAGGGATCGACAGAGAGGGAAGAGTATATTGTAAGAGGTGCAATATAGAGGTAGAAAAGAGATCTAAGAGAGAAGATCTTAAGATGCATATGCGGTGCAGCAGAACTATGTTTACCTTCCCCTGAGCTATAATAGAAACATAGTTCTATGGACGTAACTTCCATCTTGGAGGTGAACCACATTAAAATCATGCGTTATGTGATTGCTTTCTGTGTTGTGTTTATTTGATGCATCTGTCAGTTATTTTATGAGCCTTGTTACAGTTTAATGTATGTATGCATTGTTCAGTTTGCAATAATATAAAAGGATAGACATAAGTTGAGACCATTGATATGTTGTATGCAGGTTCAGTTATACTTTGCTTGAAACAATCACTAGTAGAGGTGTTGAACAGCCTGTTATGTTGAGTCTTGCAAGTCGACACGAACAACACTAAGTGCGCTGAGCCGCGGGGTTAGGGTATCGCAGGGAGGCGATACCGCACCAGCAGAGGAGCTGCGGTGCATGATACCAGAGGTTAAGGACTTAGTGTTGGGAGGAATTTACGTGTCGCTTGGTGCACAGTGATGCAGTAAGGATGGGGTCACCGCGAGTTGGTGGAAGTTGCGCGACGTAGGCAAGAACTGCGGCCGGATAGAGAGAGATCTTGCGGTGAGAAGGACTGCGAGACACTAAGATCGCACGACGCGAGCAGAGGGTTGTGCGACGCGTAGAGAAAGAGGCCTTGTGACTAGCAGAGTTGTTAGTCGCAAGTAGGATGCCACAGAACCTGGTCCAAGATGCTTGAGTCCTTGGCCAACCCTTCAAAATCACTTCAAGTGAGACTTCAGGCCGCTTCGCGGTCTGTCGCCGAAAGGGCCAGTGAGCTAGGGGTGTTGTTGGTTAAACACAGTAAACCTGGGTCTACCCACGATAGCCAACACTAGTCATCCTAGAAGAATGGGGTGTTCTTCTTGAGGACACGCATATAACCGTGCGTTTTCTCTATGAAATTGCACACGAAACGACGGAGAAATTTTGCCTTCCCCTGCAAACTTTGGAATTCAAGGAGATTAGTTGGGGCTGGTAGATCTAAAATGGAGGAAATTTTCAAAGGATCGATCCGGATGCCATATTTGGATATCACACAAGCTAGCAGATGTCCTGTCTCAATGCAAAAACACATTTATGTGGATTGAGCCATATATTGTAATGAAGACATCTCAGGAAGATCTCTCTAACATGACCAGGGTGGTCCTCCCGTCACTGTGAATGAGCAGGGAGGTCATGAAGATACAGTTCAACAATATGTTTAATGTCGTGAAATGCATAGGACATCGCGTGTTGGAACGTGGCTCCAGCATTTTTCAAGCCAAAAGGTAACTTCTTATATGCAAAGGATCCCCATGGGAAAATGAATGTTGTCTTGTGCTGATCGAAGGGTAATATCTCAATTTGATTATATCCAAAGAATCCATCCATGAATGAAAAGATGACACTTCCAGCACAGTTGTCGACAATCTGATCGATGTGCAGAGTAGGGAAGTTGTCCTTAGGACAAGCTTTATTCAAATCCCTAAAGTCGATACAGACTCTAATGGTGCCCTACTTTTTATTGACATGGACAATGTTCGATACCCATTCTGTCAGGGGTACAGGATAAATAAACCCAAATTTGAGAAGTTTCTCAATTTCAGCTTTAATAGCCGTGGCCTTCCGAGGATGGACATGCCTTAGTTTTTGCCTGATAGGTTTAGCCATGGGATAAGTTTTAATCTCATGTACCACAATGGATGGGTCAATCCCCGACATATCTTCATAGGACCAGGAAAAAGTATCATGGAATTATTTGAAAAGTGCCTTATAGGATTCAGATTCACCTGCCGAGCAGTTCTTCCCAACATGAACATGCTCAATAATATTAGGCTTGATTGATATGTCAATCGGGTTCGTCTGAGTAATGTTGCAAAGGTTTCCTTTAGAATCTGTATCTTGCAACAATATGGGACTTTGGGGTACATTGACAATATCAGTAGGAAACAAGGATGCAAAATCATGGCTAACCGAAATCGTGTTGGGGAGGAACATGGATCTATGATGGTGATCCTCCTAAATGGACTCATCTGTATTCATGATCTCCATAATGGACTCATCGGAAGGAAAAGTTGCAAAGAGATAATCTAAAGTAGGAAGAGAAGGCTCTAACCAGTATGGTAAATGGTAGGGATCTGAAGCCACTAGATGAATGTCATCAGTGTGATCATCGAAAAAGGTTTGAATGGTGTCATACATTGCTTCATGTGAACTCAACGAGGTGGAAACAACAAATTGTTTACCCTTAGTCTCATAATAAAATGAGGAGATCAGATGGACTGACGCATCCATGCTAGGACGAGTTGATGGAAAAACCCCCATAAGGGATGAATCCTTCAACATGCCTACCCCAATTGACTGGTAAGGAGGAGGGGACTGATCTAACATGGGGATGTTATTACCTGTGGAGGTAGTAACATCCGGTGTACAGAAATCAAGCTGGTCAATAGTGACAATTCTCCCTAGATGCAAAAATTGGACTGTTCAAAATACTGTTGAGGCGACAGCATTCATGGCATAGAACCAATTTATTCCTAAAAGGAGGCTGTAATCTAAGGGGGCATCTACCACTTCTACTTGAATGGAAATGGTTTTTCCCCCCAGATCGACCACTAGGGCTGATATGAGACCATGGGGTTGGAAACCCCATCTGTCAAAGACCTTGAGGGTCATAGGTGATGTTACAAGCTCAGGAGAGCCGAGAGCCTTCCAACAAGACAGAGAAAAAACCAAGGTTGAAGCTCCTTAATCTAGTATAGTTCAAAAAAGTTTCTTTCCAACTACCTTCGTAATGACCTGAAAAGCAAGTTTATGCGGTAACCTAGACTTATAGTTCTCAACATTGAAATGAATCAAGTTAGTATTATCCGAGTCTAAAGCTCCTAACATTGTTAACAAGTTTTTGCACTATGTAGGGAAACTTTGGAGCACTTCTAAGGTAGACATTGCATAAGATGCCTGAGCGATATATTCAACTACATTATAAAATTGAGCAGCTCAGGCATTAGGGTTAAATACCACCTTCTGAAGAGTACTCTTAGGTGGACGCAAAATCATGTCGAGAGTAGGCTTCTCGATAGATAAGGGGACAGTAGATGAGGATTTAGGAGAACTAGTAGAGGGATATTTCCCTAAAGAAGAATGATCTTCTTTTTTATCTGTGGGTTTTTCATAATTCTGACTTCGAGTTTGCATATTGATGGTATCTGAGGACATCATACGAATTTCCTCTAATGAACTAGAGTTACCCTGATTAGACATGTGTTCTATCAATTGTTGTTAAGAGGGAAAAGGATCTGTAAGTACTGTGGGTGTGGGATTGGACTTCAGAAACTTGGAGACTTCGTCCTTATGAGGACACTCCTTTTAGAAATGGTCACCTCCACATAGCAGACAGGGATATTTTTATTTTCTTTTCCCTTTATCATTATCACTATTGGTTGGTCTTGGAGTCTCCTGTTGGTTTCCAGGTTTTTTATTTCTATTTTTACCTTTCTTTTTATTATTACCCGAGGTTTGAGTAGTTTGAATGGAATTGACCTCGGCGGAAACCTTAGGAGTCGAAGGAGTAGGGGTGGAAATTTGGGGTTTCTTGGAAGGTTTTGCTGCTAACGGGGACTGGATTGAACCAACAATCCCATCAATAGGTAATTATGTTGGTGGCTTGGCAGGGTTGGTGCTTGGATGAGGAGCTTGAGGAATCAAGTCATAAAGAGTTCCAGACTGGGAATAGACCAAGTCTAGATACTGGGCTTGACTAATAGCCTGCTCTTCATTAACAACACTGCCCATAGCCACATCTTGGGCAATAGGAGGAAACAAGGATTTGGTAAACCAATAAGCTAATAATTGATCTGGAATAGGGGCTTTGATAAGCCTTCTCCGCCTTCTCCACTCATGGATATGATCAAATATGTGGGTGGAGTTGTTCTGTCGCAGAGAAGTTAAAATATCAGTACCCATTTCATAATGGATAGGGAGCTAAAAGTGTGTAAGAAACACGGTTTCCAACGAGCCAAAATCCATAAACAAATGTTGTGGGAGTTCAATGTACCACTTCGTAGCCGTATTGGTCAAATTTCGCTGAAAGAGTTGTAACCGAATGGAGTCATCCATGAGAGAGTTTGAAGAACACCACAAATGGAATGTCATAACATGGTTCTTCAGATCATCTCCCTACTTCCAATCGAACTATGGGATATCTGATTGTAGCTTTACCAGAATGGGAGGCCACGAGGGATTGTGTCGAATGGGGTCATTAATCAACTTGGACAAATCTGGTAAGTACAAAGTTTCTAGGAAAGGTAACTAACAGTTGGGTTGCACATACTGGTAATATTGATATGGCATATAATTACCAGTAGGACCATAAGTGGACTGAAAGACAGGTTCCTGTGACGAAGAACTACTGGAAAATCCTCCCAAAGGGGGTTTATTTCTAGGATCAGGACCGCTAGGACCACCAGGGCCTTCAGGAGGAGGACCACCAGGGCCACCGAAACCACTGGGACCACTAGGACCACCAGGACCACCAAGAGGTGGACCACTAGACCCACCAGGAGGAAAAACTCCAGAGCCTCTGAAACCACTAGGAAGAGGGCCACCAGACCCTCCAAGGCCAAAAGGAGGAAAGCCACTAGGCCCCCTGAGACCACTAGGACCATTAGGACCATAAGGAGGAAAGTTTCTAGATCCTCTGGGACCATTAGGATTCTCAGGGGGAGGACTTCCATAAGGCAGTCCTTCGGTACCTCCCACAGTATGTATAGGTATCCCACCCATAGCTGGCATGTAAGATGAGTTAGGTTGCCCCCATGGCTTAAAAGTATTACTACGGTATGTAATTCCAGCATAAGGCATTCCTCTAGGATCGTTTGGATGATTAATGTTACCTACAAGCATTTGATAACCATAACCTCGATAAGATTGAATGGTTATAGGTTGTGCCCCCAAGGGCTGACCTGAACTAGATGGGGGGTTAACCATAGTAGTATGGGTGGGAGGGACATAAACTATAGATGGTTCTATTTTAGAGGTTTGTCCTTGACTAGGTATAATTCTAGCATCAGATAACGTAGGTCGTGCCAGGGGTTGTCCCTCAACATTAGAAGGTAAAGATGAAATAGGAATTGAGGGTTGAGCCCCAGGTGCAGAAGACCTGGGAGGATTGGGAAAAAAAATAACATGAGAGGTGGTGGGGATGGTATTTTGACATGGGTTGTGGGGTGTCATTGGATGATCTATAATCAGTTCAATGGGTCTCATAGAATCAAAAAGTGAACGATATCCCACAAGAACACATGTGGAACATGATACTGCTGGACCTAAAAGGTCATCTATTTTCTTATCAATATCCTGTGCATGGAGAATGGTAGCATGGTATTTCCTACGTTATTCTTCATCTTCTGAAGAGTTTAAATGGGTTCCAAATGAGGCAATGGCCTGTCCTACAGGGGTATCCCAAAATAGAGCATTGGGACCAAAATCCGAATGGGTAGTATCATCAACATGACCTTCCATGCGAGAATGGAACAAGGAATTTCCCTGAGAAGCCTGTTGTACCAAGGGAGGCGAGTGTGAATAATATGGTCCTCCAGTTTCTACAACCACATTATCTCCCACTTGGGAGGTGGTAGCAGCTCGTTGGTCGATAGCTTCCATTGGATTTTCTCTTGAACCAGGAATAAAATTGGGTGGCAAGCCCCATACTCTTATGGGCTATCTTAACTCAGCCATTTTATACAATTACTATCTATCCTAGGGTCTGAAAATCTAGAAAACACACCAAAACATTTCCCTACACAAGCTATAGGTCAAAACAAGCAGACTTAAAATGATAGGAGGAGTTCAAATAGTCAGGTCTCTCACCAGGATTGTCAAGATGGTGCCACTCATGATAAACCTCGAGGGTACAAGCATAGTAATCTCCCCAAATTTTTTTTTCGGTGTATGGCTCCAAGCAAGATGGCCAAAGGGATTTTCTCAGATGGATAGGGTATCCTACTAGGGTCTCCCGTACTCAAGGTACGTTGGAGCTCAAATCGGTAGTAGTGCTATCTAATGCATAACCGTATGCAAGGGGCATTCTGATATACAATTGAGTACGTGAAGTACCTTTCTATATACCTCAAGGGTACATAAAAGGTCCTTCGATATACCAATGGTACGTGGAAGAACTACGCGAGTCCTGGAATGTAATGCAGACAAATAACGATAGCTCCTATGCTTAACGACGCCCGAACACATCTCTAACCTATCACTCCAATTTCTACATAAATTTTAGCCTATAACTACCGTTTATTTTAAAGTGGACTTTTAGGTGAATGCATGATGTTTTGACAGAAAAGTAAAACCATGCAGTATGCGTGTGCAAATATTTCACTTTACTGTTCAGTATGCCTACTTACAGGAGGGAAAGAGAGTATTTTCTTTTGTTTCAAAACCAAAAATACTTCCAAACAATAGTCTTGAACACAAAATCGAAGACAAGCAACACTTTCCCAACTGATTTCTCTTTTCTGAAAGCAATAAGCGGGAGAATCTCTTTTCCTAAAAGAAAAACAAGAAGCACACTACATGCAAATGCACTCTATTTTTTCAATTTTCTCTTAAAACATAGATAAATCTAACTTAAAACTACCATATTTTTTATTTTGATTGAGATAGTTCTAAATGCATAAGAGATGAAACAACATGAAGAGCCTAAAATCTTGTAAATCCAATCAGAAATCCAATGTCCAATGCTCAATGATGATAACCTAGTCTCAGTCAAAAATTTTCTTTTTTAAAGGAAGGAAAAAGAAGTTCTCTATGCAAATAAGAAATGAAACTAAGATGCTAATCAAATTTTCTTCTTTTAGTCTATATAACTGAAATGAAAAGAGATCTTACTAACACCCTAAGGTTTTCAAAAAACAAGAAATCCTTTCGCAAACACAACCAACAAAAACAGAAGTGAATGAACAATCAAAAAGCCTAATCTAGCTATTGAATTTCTCAATCAAACCTATCTTAAACCATAAAATTCAAAACCACAAGCATTAGATTCTGTCACACAAGCCTGATAGTGTAGGACTGAAAGCAAAACAACTCAAATTTTTACAAAAAAAAATGAGAAAAAGAGGTCTTGGAATTATGCCTACCTGGCACCGTGCTTCTCTAGTGTTGACAGAGCAGTTCTATCCCAGTACTTCTTCTCACCAACGGGATACAGGCAGTGGAACCACGTGCTTCCCACTCTATTCAGGCGGTGGCACCACTTCTTGTACACTGCATAGGCATGGTTCCTGATAAAAATCCAAAATACAAAGAGAACGATAGATCAAGTCAAAAATAGACCAGATCAAGGTAAAGGATGATAGATTGAGTACAAAAACAGAGCATAAAAGGTCGAAATGATTCAAATATGGAAGTTTCAAACCCAAAATCATTGAATCAGATAGTAGATCTGACAAAAGAGATTTGGAGAAGGAGCCTGGATTTGGAAAAGAGTTGAAGAACCGAGGAACATTATAACAACTGATACATATATCTATTCCCCAGTAGAGTCGCCAGATTTGTTAGCTAGAATATTTCACCTTCTGCGGATAGCAAGGTGTTCCTCTGGTCTGAATGGTTCAGATCCAGAATAAATGAACGACAAAGGATGAAGACCCTCCCTGGACGTCGTAGATACCTGGAATGTAATGCTTCGATATTAAACCTGTGTACCTGCAGTCAGATTAAACATGCAAACACATCAAAGCTACAAGAACATAATCTACTAATCCATGTCAGTTACTAAGGAATCCAACAACATTCACATGTGAAATCAAACAACAACAGTAAATTGGATGGAAATCAGCTTTGCATTAAGATAAAATGGAGAAGTTTATAACCAATCAAGCCTTAGTGTTGATATGCATCTCCATGAAACCAAACACTTTCATCCCCATAATATTCAACTTACTCCCTATGCTCTCCAATGGCTTGGGCCAAGTGATCAATCCAACAACATAACAATACCTTAAGAGTTATCCCCCTCAACCATGGACATGAGCTTGTATTTACAAGGCTCAATGGATAGGGATGGTTGAGAGATTTGTGGATGAGGTGGCCTCTAAGATCCTAGGATGGGGTATCTCGAGCTCAACTGACCCACAATGATAGGGATAAGGGAGGACATGATGCTCATGATCTAGAAGCCTCGAGAATCTTCTCTTTTTCCCATTTTACCCATGTTACTATGTTTCTCCTTTTATGAGAGAGTTGTTCAGGTAAGAAATGCTTATGGACTAAGGGCCATAAGTGGTGGCACCGCTTGTGGATAACAAGGGATAGGCGGTGCGAGCAAGGTACCTCTCTTGGACAAAGGGGAAAGCGCAGTGCTGAGCATTTTTTGCGAAAGATTGACAAAATGGTATGAGTTTCCACTCCAAGTACTGGGATTAAGGGAAAGTAGGTATGTCAAAGGTCTTATCACATGATGGTGATAGGATTTTGGTATAACAAGGGTAGTACCACCTCCGATTGTTTTTTCTAAAAAAGGTTTTCAAAAGACTGGCTCTTATATTGGAAATTGTGGGACTATATTTGAGCCTCTAAAACCTCAATATAATTCTAAAGTTTTTCAGTGAATGTCTCTAAAATTCAAATATTATCTTTGGAAAAACATTTTCATTGATTTAAATACATAGGTAAAAAAATTGAGAAAGAATCATCAACTTGATAATCATCCAACATATCAAAATATTCTCTAAAACCTTCAATTGAAAGAAAATCTATCGCATACCCTATCATATTCGATCAACACTTTAAGCAATGAAATATTTGAATGGTGGAGTCACCATGAATGATTTGGAATCTAGATTCATTCTTGTATAAAATTTCTTAGTAGCCATAATTTCTGATTGAGAATAGCCTTTCAATGCATTAGGGTAAAAGTACAAAAAAAATATTATCTAAACCTTTGTATACTCTCAATATTTAGATCTGAACACTGCAAGCACCTTTTCTTACTGGGAAATATGATACCTTTGTTCCCCGACAAAGATGCCAAGATGTTAGCACTTAGTAATTTCTCTGGGATATATCAAAAAATCCTAAAGGTATCCTTTTCAAACCTACTTTAGGTTGGAGTTTGGCCTTTCCAAATAAAGAGGGATCACTCTTATGAAATTGACTTGAGATAATTTCTGAATATAGCTCACCTGGATAGTGACTAGAACTGTATATTGAAAAACGTTTTTAGAATGTTTGTTGGTTGATTTGAGGTGACACTAACCATTGGGAATATGATCAATATTAAACTCAATATTACAACAAAAGATAGAATCAGAGATAACATTTTAATTAATCCTTTTTAGTATCATATTGTTGAAATATTTGATTTATTCCAAAATCAAATAACAAAACATATAGGGAGAACACCCAATAGTGGGGAAGGGACTAAATGTGGTGAGGGTTGTGGTCACCTCAGACATTTAGAAATAGAATATAAACCATCCAAATAAATAACATAATGTATTCATTTAAATTATACAAAATGTCCAAAAACTTTACAAAAATTTGGCCATAATATGAATGGGACCACATCTGACCAAAATCCACCTTTCTATGACAAAATGTGCAAGTATAAAATATATGTGGTACAAGATACCTTGTACCAATCACATTCTATCCCAATTTTACGTACACAATATCCTATCCCTCCCACCTCTTACTGTCATATGACACATAATATCAATCAATCCTTCTAACCTCTTTCCAAAATCCATCAAAAGAGTACAGTAGCACCTCATAATCAAACCCAACGAATGACAAAAAGAGACATGTGTTCAATACCAAGGCTACCATGACCCCCAAGTGGAATAACACCTACACAACAAACAAAGAATATATGTTTAGCTTTACCTGTAGTATTTATCACCAACCCATTTTTCACCAACATGCCCTACAATCAGCGTGTAATGCACTAACTATTGACTAACTCAATCAAGTGGAAACTGCACACAAAATACCATCCATGATTCTGCATAAAATAACAAAAATAATTAGGATGATATGCATAGCCATTGGATCATACTCCAATTGATCCTAACTACACAGTCATAAACACAAGACTTCAATCCAAGCCAATTCAAAGAGCCAATCAAAACCAACTTACAATTATATAAATCAGTCACGTATATCCACCATTTTCATTTTACATAACTTTCCATTGCATGAAGGAATCATCGAGAAGAGCTATCAAATAACACAAAATAAATAATCCTATTAACATTGTCAAATAGTTCGGAGGCCTCATACATCACACATCAAAATAAGTCCGGGAACATTGTCATACAGTTCTCAGATACCAGGAACATTAACACACATGTACACTATATTTTTTCTATAGCTCAAAATTTTTACTAAATTGTGTTTCTTTTCCATAAACATGAACACCACTTGTTTTTCATGATGAAGGAACCTCTCAATACTCTATTAAGTGTTGTATTCAGAAATGCATGTCATCACCACTTTTCAATCCTCTTCCACAATTGCAATTGTCTCAAGGTTTTTGCACTTACAAAAGGAAAATATCTATAGAATGTATCCCAAGTTACAACAATGATTTTGTAAATAACCTTTACAGTTTTCCAAAGATAACCAAAAACATGATAAAAGAATATATTTCTACTTATGCATAGGAACATTTTTTATGCACATTTATAAATGTATTCTCAATCAGATAAAAGGGACAAGACTTGCGAATTTCGTCTAATCTTCTAGATATATTAAATGTTACAGTGTCTACAAAAATCAACATATGTTCTAGGAGAATCATATAGGTATGATTCAGTATTGGATACAAATCCGAAGTCGGCTATTACAAAAACACATATTTCAGTTAAATAAACTACTTGTTCTAACCTGAAATAATGACATTCATCACTATTTTGTATAGAAGATGTTTTTTCATCCTATATAATTTTAAGAAGTTTATTGAAAACCTCTCAGAATTGAGCTCATGAAAGACAATATGTTCAATAAATGTGTGCCAAAGAAACTGGTTAGGAGCAGAAACTGTTCCTTTTAACTCTTGGAGGTGTTTTTTAAATTCCAAGTAAAAATTTATGGTATATATCAACAAGTTAATACATTTATGATATAGAATTAGTGGATCTAAAACTGTGGACATGAAAAATACCCTACGAGAAATCATATCCGTTCTATATCAACCAAGAAATCTTATTCTCCATAAAAGAAGAAAACAAGTGAACCAAACAATAGATCATCCTAAATGGTGTATCTAATTGCATATCTTTTCCACTTCACCCATGTCTCACCTTTCTTCTCTATAGAGACCGACCAAGTTAATCTCTATTGTTGAAGTCTAGACTCATATTTAAATTTTATACAAATGTCCATGCATCCAATAGATAAATGGTAACATATTGTCACTGTAATACATGTTCATACAATCATGGTGTTATACATCTGAATGGCACCTCTCCGTCCGAGTGCTGATATCCCTCATGTCGGCACACAAAAGGACACTTATGGATAGAGGTTTTCCCGTTTCCACTATACCTTGGCTCATCAGGAAATACATTGCCTATATGCCCAGCTAATTACTTTTCCATTTTGTGATTTTGAGTTGCATACGCGACTATCTCTATTGACATGTCGCGCATCATGCGCGAGTCTCATGTTTAGCAGGTCGCGCATACTTGTATGCGCGGGTTGCCTTGGTATAGAGTCGCGTATCATACGCGGGTTGTCTTACTATAGACCCGCGTATGCCTTCCTCAAAATTAATATTTAAAAACATGAGTTAATGGGAGATTTGTTTACTCATTTACCTTAATCCCATTAACTGCTATAACCTCCCTAACCTTCAAGAACTGCCTCATTTCCTTCAGATAAATAGAGGCTTTGGGGAGGGTGTTGGAGGGTAATACTTGGAGAGCAAAGTTATGCTGGTGGATTGTCTACAGAATGTTTGGAGCAGAGAAACTCAGAGTCCTTTGGTGACAGAGGATTCCCTTGTTCAGACATTGGGTTGTAACCTAAACTCCCTCTATTATTGTTAATAAAGCAGAGAACTTCTTCCATAATGTGTTTCATGTGTTTGGATTAGTAAATGTTTACATTTCATTATAATATATGATTTGCCTAACCTGCATCTTTATATATGAATCATACTGTATTTGGAAGAATCTTTGTTAACAGGTGAAGGAGGAACTATCCTGGAGACTTTGGAAGAAGAACAAAGGAGGAAGAAGATAGCTTGGATCAACCTTCGTTTAATACAAGTAAGTCCTGCTACTTTCCTATTTCCTGTTTTGTACTTTCATAAGTCAAATTGTCTGCAAGTGTTAGAGTATGTTGGTAACCCCCAGACCTAGGTTATTAGGTGAATTATCCATTACAACAGAACCGGCGACTCCGCTGGGGAATCCAAGTCTATTTTAGGTCTTTTTCTGTTGTCCTGACCAGTGATTGCTCGAAGTCTTGTTTGTGATCTTTTGTCCTGCTTTCTTACATACTTACAACATTTGAAAGTCTTGGTTTTTCTCTATTTTTTGAGAAATTTTTATACCCATGCGCAGGTTGTTTGTCTAGACAGTCGCGTATGCTGACTTGAATTCGCAGGTTGTCATATAGAACAGTCGCGTATCATTCGCGACCTGCTCTACTACACAGTCACGTATACTCCTGAAAACTATGATTTTTGTGTTGAAGTTTGCTTGTTCTTTGGCCTTCTATAAGTCCTGTTTTCGGTTAAGACTTTCTTTAAGAGTGTTGTATAGTTGTCTGAGTATATCAAGTGATCACATATTAAGTGCTTTTCAAAGCCCTTGGGTTCTTTTTACTTGTCTTTATTTACTGTCTGCATCTTGAAACTTTCTGGCCTGTTTGGGTTTTTGGTGTGGGTGCCTGAGTCTAGATCAGTGATCAGGGTCTTAGACTCTGTCTGTCCAGTCTGATTTCTGTCAGTTATTGGTTTGCACCTGCTTGTTTAAAAGTCTGCAGTGATTTCTTAATCATTGTCTGCACCCAAGTTGAGGTCTTAGTCTGCTTTTCTTGCTGGCTTTTGGTCCTGTATGCCTGTTAGTTTCAGTTTGTGTCTTTTTTACAGTTTATAAGTGTCAAGTTTACTCAAGCATTGCATTTACCCATGCATAGTAGTTTTTTGAGCATTTTTTAAAGTGGAAAAACAAAACATAGTTATCTTTTGCATTGTAATTTTTGCATAAAGTAGTGTTTGATTTTCAGTTTAAAGAATTTTTATCTCAGAAAAATACAAAAACATATAGGCTTAGTTTCTCTTATTTAGTGTTGTTAGTTCATCAACATATTTGAATAAATGAAAAGAAGTTTATTTTATAGTGTTAGATTGCTTTAGATGCACCTTTATTTCATCTATTTTCTGCTGAGTCAAAACACCACACAGTCCATCACTACCACTTCCTTTGAGTAAAGAACAGCCCTTAAAATTAACGCTTAAATTTAAAATCTATTAGTAAGTTTTTATTTTTAGGGCCTTCCACCTACTAGATTAGGCTAGGTTTGTGGGCTAGGGAGTGTAAACTTCCCACAAACTATAAACTCAAACGTAGTGGGCCATTCATTAGCTAAATCCTTGGTTCTACTTCTATATCTGGGAAGCTCCTCTCAAACGAGAGTTAAGCATGAGGCCGCGTGGAGGCTTGGACAGAGGGGATAACCCCCCGAATCCTTGTCAAAACGTAACCTAGGACTTTTGCGCATCTGAGGATTCTGTCTAGGTAGAATTTCAGGCTC
>LPNX010231896.1:3886-16567 GCA_001517045.1 Pseudotsuga menziesii | reverse complement strand
CTCTCACACCACTAGAACCTCCACCTTTACCCCAAAGGAGGAGATTAAGCACAGGTGGTTCTTTTGAACCGGTAGGAACTAGTGAGGTTCTTGGTGAACCTAAGTTAATAGCTAACCACTTGATTTAGACACAGTTGAGATAGAAGAGCTGCAAGCTGACGAGCTTGCAAGACATTATAATCCTCCCTTGACTGATTTGAACGATCCATTGATCGTGCAGGTTAGATCCTTTAGTTCACCAGTACTAGGTGTACCTGTAGGTAGAGGCATGTCTTCTGAGGGAGAAAGTTCATTTGTTTTCACCTCAACCCTTTCGATTGAAGGGGTACTACCTCCCCCAGCTAGTGCCCCTAGATCTAATTTACCTTCCACACCCCTAACTTCAGCAAGTAGGGTGGTCCAACCACCTGTTTACTCGAACATGGGAAGTATGTCTGGTGATATGGCTACTGGGATTCCCAGTATACCTACAATACCTTATTCTTTCCCTTACCCTACCCACAGTGGTCCGGTGGGATCCTCGGCCTTTTTCCAAGGATTCCCTTGGAATGGGGGGCACATACCCCCATCCAATCCGTACATAGGTCCACCTCCTTCATATGTAGGAGTGCAGTTTGGAGCCAACACCTCTTATGGGCAAAGCTTCCAAACACCTATTTCGACCCCATATACGAGCTCTCCCTTCTCTTTGTTTAGTGCAGGGATACCAGCTCCAGTCTTTCAGACCCCAGCTTCTATGGGGATGGGCCGACCTACTTATACTGCACCCCCCACCCAAAATACGGTGGCCTATGGATGGAACCCGTTCCAAAGCAACCTTTCCACTTCACTACCGATGTCAGGGGGCAACCCTACTTTTACTTATGGGAATGTGGGGGCAAGTCCCTCTAATACCCAAGCTAGCACATCTAGTGCATTGGTTAGGCCAAAACTTCCCTTTCTGGCAACTTTGAACTTGCCAGACTTATCAAAATTGATGAACGATCCTGTGAATCATGACCCCACATGGCCGCCTATTCCCACCAAGCTACCCTCGGACATCCCTAAGTTCGAAGGGAAAGCTGGTGAAGATCCTGGGGCACATGCCACCACCTTTCACTTATGGTGTTCTTCCAATTCATTGAATGAAGATTCAGTGAGATTGAGGCTATTCCAGAGGACTCTTACTGGCACTGCGGCAAAATGGTACATTGAGTTGCCTTCTGCTGCTTTTAGTAGTTTCTGGGATTTGGCAAGTTCTTTCCTCAGCCACTTTCAGCTTCCAGTCTGATACAATTTCGGAACAGACTTGTTGTCCACCTTTAGACAAAATAAGGCAACCCACATCTCGGATCATATCCAAGAGTGGAGGAGGCGAAAGATCCTTATTAAAGCTACCATCCCTCCTAAGTTTTTATTAGAATGGTTCCTTAAATATTTATTACCCTATATATCTAAGGATGTTTCTACATCAGGAGTGACTAGTGAGGAAGAAGCCATCTAGTCCTCCAGACCTAGGTTATTAGGTGAATTATCCATTACAACACATGGCAAGAGGGAAGCATGATAATCGAGCAACAAAGGAATGAAGAAAATCCACTTGTGTACACACATATGGAATACTGGATCAGATGAATAAATACAACAAAATTCCAATATAAATGTAGTTGATTTAGGTCAACCATCAAGAATAGTGCAAGGAAATGCCAATACAAATGCAGAGGCAGGCGATGTTGCTCCACCACCAACCAGAGTGCAAGGAGTTGGTTCGAGCAAGAAGATCAATGCTATTAGAATGATCCAAATTTATGTGAGAACAAAATGAAAGAATAGATATAGAATCATAAACACATACATATTGCAAGGAAATTAGAGATACATTAAACATATATTCTATTAAATGACAGAAATAGAACATAGTGTGCAACAAAAGCAACTAGAATGGTAGTAGTTGTATCTTTGAGAAGAGATGTGGGAGCTACGCTCACTCATGAGAAGATGAATACAAAATGAGGTCAAAAGGGCCTATTTATAATAAGAACAAGGGTGAGAACCCTAAAATTCAAAAACATAACCATAGAAGATAAACCGTCATAAAGTTGGTGGCCACTAGGAGGGTAGTTGAATGGTCGAATTCCCGGGGTCATAACTTTTGCATACGATCTCTGATTTGGGAATTCACTCAATAGATCATTGGAAAGGTTTATTTGATGTTTATAACTTCCAAGTAGCACTAGATGCATTCCGTCGTCAACCTTATGGCCCTCCAAATAGCCAAAAAATGTTGTTTAGTTCCTCAAAATGGCCCCAAACATTTAGGATTCGAAAAAGTGTAGAAAAATTACTACGAGACAACAAAAATGGAAAATTATTTTGAGCCAGTTGAATAGGAGGGTACCAACGATATCCATCTAGATCACAGAGGTTGGAAAAAATAGGACATGCTGAAGGAAATAAATGACGTGGAATTCAATGGGTTTTTGGTGAGAGTAGCTGCAAGGAAATTTGGGATTGGACCTACATCTTTGCATTATTGGTTGAATGGTCTAACAAATATAAAGAGGAGAGGGCCTCTCAAATTGTTGGTTGAATAAGAGGAAGAGAAATTGGTTTTTTGGTGTAAGGAGATGGCTGAAATTGTCCATGGGCTAGAGTTGATACAAATATTCTAGTTAAAGACAAACCCATTTAGAGATGGGTTTCCTATGAAATCATGGTGGGAGGGATTCAAGGCTATACACCCATATATTCCTCCTGAATAGAGAAGGGAATATATAGAAACAGAGCTCTGAATTGGAAGCTTATAGTTGTGGCCAAATTCTATGACACTCTATCATCCGCATATGACAAACACTCATATGGTCCAACCCATATATCGAACTGTGATGAAACAAGATTAAAAGAAGGAAATACTTATGGCATGTAGGTAGTGGCCAAGAGAGGAAACAATAATGTGCCCAAAATTATGACAAAGATAAGGTATCGAATTACTATTCTATGTTGTGTAAATGCAATCAGATCATCAATACATGGGTTCTACTTGTTCAAGTGCAAGACCAGTTCAATTAAATACATTAAGAACTGTGATCTAGGATAATGCATGGATGATCATCCCAATGCATGGATAACTAAATATCTATTCATAAATTGGATGTTCCATTTTTCTGCATCCATGTCAGGTGGTATATCTCCTGAAAATAGACACTTGCTATTTTTTTATGGATAGGGTAGCCACATAGCTCTACAAATAGTTCAAGAGGAAAACAACATCGGAATTGACTTGTTAACTATATCATCACATACCACTCATAGGGTACAAACACTTGATGTTAGAGTGTTCATTATGTTTAAGTGTTTCTTCGGGACCTAGAGAGTGTCATGGATATCCAAGAACCCAGGGACAGAGGTAGAAAGGGATGAATTAGCAGTAGTTGAAATTAATTATTTTAAAAGAGCATTGAAGGCCTCAAATATCAAGGCTATCTTTAAGCAAAATCCAATATGACCACTTGATTATGATGTTCTTGCTAATGGAAGGGTTTGTAGCTGAGCATTTGAAGGTGTATATGATACAAAAGATTCAACTTCTGTGGACAATATATTATCCCTCTCACAAGGGAAAGGCCAACCATTGGGTGATGACAATGTATAGTTCACTGTAACTCAATATTATGATCACATATTTTCCAATGTTTTATTTTATGAAGTAGTTTAATTGAGAAATAGAGTTGGAACAAACCAAACTCAAACTGAATATGTAGGGAAACCATGTACTAACAATCCTGGACCGATTCTGGTTAAAGTATGTCAATCAAAATGAAGTATAGAAGAGGAGTTGACATCTCCAATCCAAGTAACATAGCCTGAGTGGTTAATATATGCAGTGATGAATATGAACAGATAGATTATTGGAAGCACAAATTAAGAAATCCTTGGCATGCCTTCACTTCTAGCATATTTGAACAATGAATTTGTCCACTATTACATGGATGCATACGTAGAAAAAGACAAAATAGGGAATGAATAATATCATGTAGTAGTCACAATCGAAGCAGTAATCCTAGATGATAATGAAACACATCCAAGTGGCTCCCCGATTCTTGGACAATTCCTAAGTATTCTAGTGGAGAAAGTGAGAAGAAAGCATGGGAAGGAACAACAATTTTTCTTCAATTAAGTAGAAGTTCACAACTACTTACATTAGATGACTACATCACAGTTTTTTCCGACTCTAAATTAAATAAAAAGGAGATCCATGAAATGAAACTGAAGAAGAAGCAATATGCAATGGATAGGAGGGCAACAAATATTGCTCAAGAAGAATCATGAAACCAAGAAAGGTTGAAAAGGGAGTATCAAAGGCAGGAATAATAATACTATAAGAAACTGGCTAGGCATGAAATCAAATAAAGAAAGATCCAATGGAGAAAAAAAGGGAGAATGTGGGTAGGGAATAGGTGGAGACAACTCTGGAGGAGAACGACATGAAAATTATGACCTCCTTCAATGAACTTGTAGACAATACATGTCTCTTCCAAGACTTTATAAACATCCAAGCCCCCATGTTTCAGCCCTTATCAACTTGGACCTCATTATCATCCAGTTGTGCCACCTCCCTCCTTCCTCACAACCAATTTAGGTTCTATTCTAACATTGTATTTTCCATCACCTTCTAACAACCTAAGTGTCTTTGGAATAAGCCAGGGCTATGGATTCCAATTCCTCATTGGTTTCAAGCAACAACATGGAACCAATCAAATGCGAGAGGCTCAAACCAAGCCAATCAGGAAAATGTTGGAACCTCAAACAAGTAGCGATAGGAAAATGTAGGCACCTCAAACAACTAGGACCAACCAAATATAGGAGTGTCAACATGCTTGGGAAATGTAGAAACTCATCCACCAGGGGCATAATGGAAGAAAAAGGTTTATGCCTAACCATAATGGAATAAAATATTTTGACATGACAATGTTAATGGGATTAGTATGTATTCATTTAAGTGGTGTATAATAGAATTATGTATGCTTGAACACACATTCATATTTTTATAAGGATATGTTAATTTTGTATACTAGTGGTTTCTATTTTGCACATAGTATATGCTTGAAAAAAATAAACGGATAAAAATTCGAATAGATTATGGTGTAATACCCTTTTCAATCCATGGGGGAACACATTCATTTTTTGAAAATTCTGTTAGTGTTTTACATGCATATATGGGTCATGAAGTAGGAATTTATAATCACATGGAAAGGGGGAGGGATTCCATGGACAATGAAGAGGTAATAGTGAACAATGATAAATATCTAGGTACTATGAACATTGGACAACTCTCAGGACAAATATTCTTCAACCACTTAACCTCTTGTAAAAGTTGCATAATACTCATGGGTTTTTAGACTGTTATTTTATTTTTTTAGTGAGCGTGGACATACCATGATGTTTATTGTTTAATAGAAAAAAATACAAGTCTAGTTTATTAATAGAAAAATTATAAGTTAAAGTTAATGCTATGTTTCCTTTTGATAGAGTTTTTTTCTTCATTTTATTCATTATGGAGATGCAAAACCATCATCGTAAACACTACCAAATTTAGGACCATTTATGTATTGGATTGAACTCAATACCTGATGCATGTCAATACATTATGTCAATATGTCATTATAACCATAAGGGATAATTAGTAGAACGCAATGTGTTTCAATACATGCATTATGTCTTATTTTCATTTTTCAAAACCGTACATTTTATTGGCATTATCATTCCTTTCTTTTCTCTTTTCATATTGTTAAAAATACGTTTACAGCTTGTTTCCCAACCATGACTTAGAAATGGGTATGTGAAACTCTCTAAAAAACCACACTAACATTTTCACACATACTTCTAAGACGACTTGGCCAAGATGCACTCTTTTGGCGTGATCATAAAGATGATAATTTCCTAGGGGGATGAGATCTAGTCCATAGCTAACACATAGGTGATTGTTCCCACGTTTAAAATAAAACCCCCCTTGCTACAATCATTGAATGCACAATCCCACAATCCTGTATGCAGGCAATGTTTGGAACCTAACCGATGCAACATGAGAGTTTTTTGCAACTAGTTTCCTTTATTGACAAGGTCATATCCATGGTTGATTCAACATTAGTAATTATGGAAGGTTAGGCAAGCATACCCTTACTGTTGATGTATTTGTAAATTCGGAATGTATTCACTTGTATATCTTATATTGTACCCCGATGTTCCTATCAGGAGAATCCATTGCATTTCATTGTACCCCGATGCTCCTATCAGGAGAGTCATTAATATAATAAAGTCATGTAAAGTCATTGAGGTTAACCCTCCATTGTAAGTCGGGCCAATAGTCCCCACAATTGATTTTAGTTTAACCCTCCTTGTTGATCAGGGGGGGAAATTCCCCATAGTTGAGTGACACTAGGGTTATTCGATTCTCCTAGAGATGTTCACCCTAGTAAGCAATTGTCAATTCTGAAATTACTATAAATAGAGAGTGAGACTCTCTATTTTATGTATGCACTCACTCAACTGGGGCACATGAGTGAGAGAGGAAGTGCTCACACAAGTGAGAGAGAGAACAGTTGTTGGTGATCATATTTTATGTCTTTGGGTTTTACTACTGCCATTGGTTTCCCTGAGGAAAATTCTTTGTGTCTCTTGTCTCTTGTGATTATTGTTGTGCATGTTATTCTTTCAGATAAGATCCTAAGATCATATTGCTTAAATGATAAAAATATAGCATGGTATCAAAGCTAACATAAGAAGAAGACATTGTGTAGTTGCAGAATCTAGGGCTTCTTAATTTTTGGGTCTCTCTCCATAATCCATCAGAAAAAGGATTCTAGGCTAACTCTCGATGGAAGGGCGCATATTTCTATTGAAGCATAATTTCATTCCGGGCATTTTTAGTTTTTTTGCAGAAATTAGGGCTTTTCATAGAAGAGGAATTTTTGAGTGAGCCCAGCATAGGGTTTCTCTCCTCGTCAAAATCAAATTTTAGATACCAAGGTCGATATTTTTGGTTGGGTAAAACTCTGGGAAATTCAAACCCTAGTTTGACCCCAGGCCTGAAAAACCCTAAAATACTAAAATGGGTAGTTTTGGTACATTCACTATATCTCAATATTGAATAAGTATTAGGGGCCAAAATGTTCATAGGATGAATATAAAATCCTTATGTACCTTGTATAAAAATTTCAGCCTAATATTCACTATATTTTGGGAGATATGTTTTGTCCAAATTAGGGTTCCAGCCTCTTCCAGGATTCATCCCTGAACAGGACACCTAGGGAGAATTGATATATCTCGGGCTACAAAGGTCCAAATGAAATTTAGTAAGATTTTTTAGATAGGGCCTGAACTTTAATTTTTGTGGTAATATTTTCAGACCCTGATGATGAAAGAGGGACACGTGGCAGTCCGTATAAGTTCGATATGCTAAATAGTCCTGAAATACATCATCTTGGGAAAAATATCATAAGTACCATTGGTTAAACCAATTCTGGTAAACCCTATGGTTTTGGTAATAGGGAATATGATTTTATCTCATTACTAAATTTTAGACATAGTGGAGTGGTACTTTCAGAGATACCACAGAAACAATATCTGGCATGTATGTAGAAGAAATTGGTAAACTAAGCCTTCTTGTTCGGGGAGCTTCCCTCTACTGTTTTAAGAAAAGGAGTACATTGGAAAAATCACCTTGAATAGTTCTATCTTTCTATCCAATCATAATTTTAAAATTCCAAGTTTTAAAACTCCAGCTCCGGAACCAGCATGGACACCTCAAATCAGTAAGATATAATATTTTTCTATTTACATTTGAGGTTCTCATTATGACTAATCACACCATATTGATGACAAGATTGGTGAAGCTGACAAATTCCAAGCATGGAAGTACGGGATTTCACTGGTTCTTAAAGAAAATGATTTGGACACCTACATAAGTGGAGAGGTTCCAGTTCTAGAGGGAGATGAGGATAAAATCCTTACACAAGAAGAACTTGGTCTAGGCCAAGAATATCATTGATGATTAAAGGATCACCTTATACCATGAGTGTCTTCCCTAAAGACACCTAAAGAGATGTTTAATTCCTTAACCAAGCTATTTGAAGAAAATAATATAAATTAGATGAAGTGTAGGAACTCCGTGATCCTTCAAGAAATTGTCTTGGATCAGTATTTTAGTAAGAAAGTTCTAGGAGACAAAGGGAGATGAGGATAATGCTAGAGCCAAGAGAATCATTGCAGATTCTATTAAATATCATCTCATCCCTCATGTGTCATCTCTGAAGACACCAAAAGGTAGTGTTCAATGCTATGATGAAGCAGTCGAAGAAGAATAAGATACTATTCTAACCACCTTGAATGGCCTCCTAGGATCATGGGATTCATTTATTCGAGTAATGTGTGCCAGAAGGAAGTGATTACTTTCAACAAACTCTAAGAAGAGCACACACAAGATGAATCTTGACCCATAATATGAAAAGAGAATATGGGAGAAACTGAAGATCAAGCGCTCACGATTCAAAGAAGATCTCTCAAGCGATGAGGAATATGAAGAACTAAATTCTTGAAGCACCTCTTATCCATCTTGAGCATTTGGATAAGAAATGATGCTATTATGAATGAATAAGATGATGAAGCTGAAAGAAGGAGTCTACCCATGAAACAAATAAAGATACGTATTCAATTGTCATTTCATGATATTGTTTTGTTATGCATTTGTTTATGTTGAGTTGATGTGTTATGCATGATAGAATGTTTGCATTAATGACAATATACTAATAATATGCATGTGATGGGTAAGTAGCTCATGGTTCCATACAACTCTCTATTCCTACTTATCTAGAGAGAAACCTCTTTACTGACATATTGGATTAGTGCACAATCTCAATGATGTCTTGGTAGAGATGGAAGGCATCTAGAAAGTTTCCATGAGATATGGATGAATGTTGTACTGGGTAAAATAGTTGCATGATTATATATTTATGCATAAGAATATGAATTATGAAATGTTTCTAATCATACAACTGGTGCATTTTATTTGTAGGAAAGATCGCATACAATCTCCTATAAGAAAAGAAGTATGAGACTTGTTTCGAAGAACAAGTGACAACAGTTCAAGAAAGAATCCAAGATGAAGAATAATATGACGATACTTTCAAAGAAAGAAAGAGTCCTCAGAGACACCCTAGTTATGTGACACTTTTGAGTGACATCATTGATGCAGAGCCTTCCAGCTATGAAGAAGTATCCAAGAATAAAGGGAAGGAGAATACCAATTCAAGAATAATGATGTCTAGGATGCAATATCGAGACCTGAAGGGAAGTCCATAATGTCTTCCATATGGATCTACAAGATCCACCATGCAGTAGATGGAAACATCGATGGATACAAGGAAATATTCGTAGCACGAGGATTCTAATGGAAATAAGGCATAAAATATGAAGAGACATTTGCAGCCATTGGAAGCTAAGACACATGACATACAGACTCATGTGTGCAAATTAAAGAAGGCCTTGTACGAGCTTAGAAGACACCCATGGGATAACACATACATGAGGAGCTTGAAGATAACCTAGAGTGATGAAGATCTTAACCTTTTCTACAAGGTTGGATATGAAAGCCTATAGAGGATGACAAGCTCACAGATGGGTGCCAGAAGAACGCTTTCAAGATAGAGGATCTTGGTATCCAATGAACCTAGAAGGATACACAGAATATTAGTAGCAGAGGAAGGTACTTGTCACTCCAGTACAGAATGTTTCAATACATAGAGTATGAAAGGCAGAGGGAGAATTATGCTCCACTTCAGAGGGAGTGATTACAGAAGATCCTGAGGTTCAACATGGTACGACAGGATGGAAAAATTACTGATGGATCTAGGATTTACTAAGAATAAAGCACATTCCAACCTTTGATTCAAGTTTGAAGGTGAAAGACCATTGATGCTCCTGTTATATGGATGAATTGGTCATGGAAAAAAACAAGAACTCATTAAAGTTGCAAGAAGGAGACTTGCTATCGAGTTTGAGATGAAGGACTTGGATATGATTCTCTACTTTATAGGAATGTAGGTGTGGCAGAATGCAGATGGAATCTCCCTGGGACAATGGAAGTATGCAGTAGAGATCCTAAAGAGGTTCAAGATGATGTACTGTAAGGCCATGACCAGACCCATGGAATCAAACCTGAAGCTATTGAGTGATGCATCATCGGAGACAATTGATGCCATGATGTATCATCAGATGATTTGTTCCTTGATGTACCTGACGAATACGAGAAGAGATATTTTCTTTGATGTGAACACATTGAGACATGTTCACCTGATGGTTGTGAAGCATGCAGTAAGGTACCTGAAGGGTACAGTTGAGTATGGGCTCAAGTATGATGTGAATCATAAATATTAACCTGGAGGGTTATGTCGATTCGTATTGGGTAGGAAGTGCCATTGATAGGAAGAGAAATTTGAGGTGCTACTTCAGTATGAGATCAGGTGTGATCTCTTGGTTTAGCAGGAAGGAGTCCTACATGGTGCTAAGTACAACCAAGGAAAAATATATTTCCACTTTCTTGGCCATTTGGGAGGTAGTGTGTTTCTTTTGAAAACTACTATTTGATTCGATTGATCTAACTTGCATTTTTGTATGATAAAGAGAGGAGCAGCGAAGCTCTAGTATATGATCCAGATCGAGATCTCTCAAAAGAGGGAGTTCTAGAATAGACGGTGAGGCAGGTTGTCTGAGCATAAAATCTTGGTGAAGCTCGTATGTTACTTAAACATAAACGGTCATGTAGGTTGTCCTTGGATGTAATCGGTCCTGGGGAATATCATAGGTTATCCTTGGACATGATCAGCCCTGATGTGATTCTATGCTAGAAATGGCCAGAATGAAGTTCGAGTACTTAAGGGAGAAGTTTGGTGTTCTCCAGATCGAGGTTCCCTCCAAAGGAAGTGATGAGTCTGAGAATAATTCTGGCTTGTATGTTGGATGTGTTCCTCGCATGGTAAGATGTAAGTGCAGATCCTTTCTGACATGTATGCTTGATGTGTTCCTCACATGGTCAGATGTAAGTGAAGAGCCTTTCTAACATGTATGCTGGATGTGTTCCTTGCATGGTCAGATGTAAGTACAGAGCCTTTCTGACATGTATGTGGGATGTGTTCCTTGCATGGTCAAATGTAAGTGCAGATCCTTTCTGACATGTATGCTAGATGTGTTCATCACATTGTCAGATGTAAGTGTACAACCTTTCTGACATGTGTGCTAGATGTGTTCCTCACATGGTCAGATGTAAGTGCAGATCCTTTTTGACACGTATGATGGATGTGTTCCTCGCATGGTTAGATGTAAGTGCAGAGCCTTTCTAACATGTATGATGGATGTGTTCCTCACATGGTCATATGTTACTGGAGAGCCTTTCTGACATGTATGTTGGATGTGTTCCTCGCATGGTTAGATGTAGGTGTTGGGCATTCCTTTCTAACATGGATGTTGGATGTGTTCCTCCCATGGTCACATATAAGTGCCGAAGAAGATGAAGACCTACATGGAGGCTATGCCTACAACCAGCATGAAAAAGGGATTTCTCTATACAAATTCGTAGGACAAGTAAAATTGAGATATAGCACCAGTTGATCAACATAGCGGAAGCAGTGATGATGATGATCTAGTGATGATCCATATTTGATGATGATCCAGTGATGCTCCAGCTTTGATGATGATCCAATGATGATCTAGTTTCGATGATGATCCAGTGATGATCCAACTTTGATGATGATCCAGACTTGATCTAGAGAAGAATACTTGTGCTGATGAATTGTGTCAAGAGAATACCTTCCTAGTTAAGAGGGAGTGTTGATGTATTTGTAACTTCAGAATGTATTCACTTGTATATATTATATTGTACCTCGATGTTCCTATCAGGAGAATTAGTTGTACTTCATTGTACCCCAATGTTCCTATTGGGAGAGTCATTAATATAATAAAGTCATGTAAATTCATTGAGGTTAACCCTCCATTTTAAGTCAGGGAAATATTACCCACAATTGATTTGAGCTTAACCCTCCTTGTTGATCAGGGGGGAAAAAGTCCCCAAAGTTGAGGAACACTAGGGTTATTAGACTCTCCTAGAGATGTCGGGCCTGGTAAGTAATTGTCAAGTCAGAAATTAATATAAATAGAGAGTGAGCCTCTCTATTTTACATATACACTCACTCAAATAGGGCATATGAGTGAGAGATGAAGTACTCACACAACTGAGAGAGAGAACAATTGTTGGAGATCATCTTCTCTGTCTTTGGGTTTTACTGCTGCCATTGGTGCTCATTCTATCTCTGAGGAAGTTGCAGGGTTTTCTCCTTTATGGTTTCCTTGAGGAAATTTTTTTGTGTCTCTTGTCTCTTCTGATTATTGCGCTGCATGTTATTCTTTTAGATAAGATCCTAAGATCATATTGCTTAAATGAAAAAAATATAAAACTTACATAGCTCTATTTTATTACCTCCACCAAGTTGTTATGATGTATATGGATAAACCAATGGATGAAATACACCAAGTTCTAACTCCATGCAATGCTTTAAAGGGTGACCTTTTGGGATTTTTTCAGGCCCTTTTTTGCACATGTTTCGGAACCCTCTACTTGCTTTGTGTTATTTTTTCTATGGACGATGGGTGACT
>LPNX010231846.1:351643-384353 GCA_001517045.1 Pseudotsuga menziesii | reverse complement strand
AAAGGAGTCTGTCAAGGTTGCATCCTAGGAAAACACCTAGAGCATAAATTTGAGAGAGCTATTCATGAGAGAACCTCTGCACCTCTTGAGTTGATCCACAGTGATGTTTCTGGCCCATTCCCTCATATGTCCATGAGTCAGGCCAAATATTCAATGACTTTCATAGATGACTTTTCCAGGTATTGCTGGGTTTACTTCCTGAAACATAAGTCTGAAGTTTTTGGCCTCTTCAAAGTCTTTAAGGCTTTGGTTGAAAACCAGTCTGGGAGGAAACTCAAGGTCCTCAGATCTTACAATGGTGGTGAGTATGTCAAGTCTGAGTTTAATCAATATTGTGCAGATGCAGGTATTCATATGCAGCATTCTATCCCTTACACACCACAACAGAATGGTGTTGCAGAGAGGAAGAACAGATCATTGAAAGAGATGGCAACCTGCATTATGGAGGCTAAGACTTTGCCACCAAAGTACTGGGCCAAAGATATAAAATATGCAGCCTATATCCAGAATAGGGTGCCTCATAAACATCTTGATGGTATGACTCCTTTCGAAGCATGGAGTGGGCACAAGCCAGATGTGACCCATTTCAGGATTTTTGGCTCAAGAGCTTGGGCTAGAATTCCAACAGAAAAGAGAAAGGCTTTGCAGCCCCAAATCCAAGAGTGTCTATTTGTTGGGTACTCTAAATATTCAAAAGGGTACAAGCTGATAAATTTGAGCACAAACAAAGCCTTCATTGAAAGGTGTGTTCAGTTTCAAGAAGAACCCCTAGCAGCAGTGGAAGTTGGAGAAGCCTCTTCACCACCAAAACCTCTGAATGTAAGTGAAGAGATAGTTGAACATGCTGATTCTGATATTTCTGATAGTGATGATTTTATTTCAGATCCTAACAGCCCTACAAGGCCAAAATGGGCAGCCAAGACCATTCATGCAGCTGGAAAGCTAGCTGGAAATCCTAATGACCCTAGGAGGACTAGATCTCAATTTGAGAGTGCTCTATGCGTGAAAGATCCTATGTTTGCTAAGAAATGCTATCTGACGGTGGAATCAGATCCTTAGACATATGAAGATGCATCAGGAGATCCAATATGGCAAGTGTACATGAAGGAAGAGTTCATCTCACTCCAGAAGAGCAACACTTGGGAGCTGGTTGATCTTCCCCCGGGGAGGAAGCTAGTTCAGTGTAAGTGGGTGTACAATACCAAATTTTCTTCTGGTGGTTCACCTATAAAGTAAAAGGATAGATTGGTAGCCAAGGGCCACTCACAAGTTCATGGCATAGACTACAATGAGACCTTTGCACCAGTGGCAAAGATGGACTCCATCAGGATAGCCTTAGCAATGGGAGGTACATCACATGGATGTAAAGTGTGCCTTCCTGAATGGAGATCTCACTGAAGAGATATACATGCATCAGCCTCAAGGATTTTCTACTAACCCATATCTTGTGTGCAAGCTAAAGAAGTCATTGTATGGGCTTAAGCAAGCCCCCAGGGCTTTGTATGCCAAGATTGATAGCTTTCAACTATCACTGAATTTTGTTCGATGCAAATCAGATCCAAATGTCTATTTGAAGCTGATTAATGGTTCATTAATGATCATTGTTTTATATTTTTATGAACTTCTCATTACAGGAAGCTCAAAGGTTGAAATTGATTCCTTGAAGGATGCAATGAACCATGCCTTCTCCATGACAGATTTGGGGCTATTGAGCCAATTCTTGGGGCTTGAGATTGCTCAAACCAAAGATGGAATCAAGGTGCACCAGTCCAAGTATGCCTTGGATTTGCTGAACAAATTCAGAATGAAGGATTGCAAGCCAAGCAAGACTCCTTTCCTTTCAGGAGTGAATCTTGAAGAAGTTGATTCTTCACCTATGGTAAACAATACACTGTATAGGAAATTGACTGGATGTTTGTTGTATCTTACACATACTATACCTGATATTTCTTATGTAGTAAGTGTGGCTTCTAGATACATGGATCAGCCTCATGAGATCCATTGGAAAGCAGCCAAAAGGATCCTTAACTTTGTTCAAGGAACAAGGACACATGGGATCTTCTATAAAGCTAAATCTGATCTTGATTTGATTGGGTTTACTGACAATGATTGGGAAGGTGATAGCACAAATAGAAATTCAACATCAGTATATGTGTTCATGATTGCAGAAAAGCCAATCATCTGGTCAAGAAAGAAACAAAGTGCCATTGCACTCTCATCTACAGAAGAAGAGTACAGAGGAGTTGTAAATGCAGCAACTCAATGTTTATGGTTGCAAGGGTTACTTGGAGAGTGTGGCTTCAAATCATAATACTCAACTACTATCTACTGTGATAATTAGAGTACCATTCGAATCTGCAATGATCCAGTTCAGAAGCAGAGAACCAAACACATTGAGATCCATATGCACTACATCAGACATCTTGTGCATGATGGCACCATTCACCTACTCTAATGTTCATCTTCAGAACAAGTAGTTGATATCTTCACCAAAGAATTTTGTGAGAAGACATTCAGCAATCTCAAATCACTGCTGGGGATTTTTGATCATGCTGTGAAGCATGAGTGATGACAAGATTTCCAAATTTTGTTTTACAGCCCATGTTTAAGGGAGGATTTTTCCACTGGGTTTTTGCCTCTTTCCTTGGTTAAATGGACATGCAGTATGTAAAGGGTGACTAAGACTTGTTGCTAGGCCCTATAATTTTCTGATATATTACTCATAATTCAGGCTTAAGGGGGGGTGTTAGAATAATCAACCCATAGTTAGCTACCTTAGACATTAATTAATCCATTTTTGTTGTATTTGCCTAGTTTCCATATTCTGCCTTATGCAAGTTGTCATCTACACATCCATAGTGGTCAAAATTGCTAATTTTGAGTCATGGAGCACTTGGGAAACCTCCTGGAGTAAAATCTACTTTATTCTTGGCCTCCCTAGTGCATGTCTGCTTTTTCTGCTTTATTGCCTGCTTTTTCAGTGTTTTAAGGCAATTGGGAAAGTTTGACTAGGTGAAGTTAACTTTTTTTTTGTCCTCCAAATCCTCCACTCTTTTCTCCTATGAAAAGCATGTATGAGTTGTCCTTCCATCCACTATTATCTTTCCTAATTGATTTTTCCAATTCGTGAGCTCCTAGATAGTTTTGGAAACTGCTTTATGCACCTATGGGGATTTGCTTAGATTTAGTAAGCCTGCTTTTGACTAGATTCGAATGGCATCTTCATGCATTCGAATCCCTCATGTAATTATTTATTGTGGCAAGCTATGAATTCACAGGGTTGGCTATTGTACACTTATTCAATACAGTTTAGTGTTCAGCTCCATATTCAGTCTCTTTTGTGAGTAATTTTGCATGTGTAATTGGCAATTGATGTGAGTGTAATTGTTCTAACACTGGGTTCAATTTCCACACTCTTGATCAATTGTTGGTGTTGGTAAAATTTATTTTTGGATTTCTCTTTCTCCTCTTCTAATTTAAGAAATAAGTCAATTTTGTTCTAGAGAGGAGAGGATTCATCCTAAAGAAAGGATTGGGCCAACGATAACGAGGGAAGTAGGAGGTTTGATGGTAGGACAACTTCCTTTCCATAGACAAGGTAGTAAGTATATTTCCCAATGGAAGATTTAGGAGTTATACGATCAAATCAAAGGGCATTAAAGACCTAACTATGCCAATTCTTGTGATTTGTGGCCACAATTTTCTTTAAAATATTGATCAGATTCTTGTTGGAAGACTCTTCTAATCCATTTCCTTGAGGATAATAGTTTCCACAGTACTTCACTTTGATCCCTTTTTCAAGGGCACGCTGATTAAGATAAATGGAATTAAAATAATATGCATTATCAAACACCAAAGATTCTGGGACTCCAAAGTTGGTGACAATATTACTTTCCAAAAAGGATATTACCAAGTTAGTATTAGCAACCCTAAGAGGGATTACCTCTACCCACCTAGTGAAATAGTCTGTTGGAGTAAGGATATACTTGTTCTGCAAGGAAGAGGGAGGAGTAATAGGGACAACAAAATCCAGTCCCCATTTCTGAAATGGAAACTAAATTGTAACAGGTTGGAGGGGAAAGGCAGGTTTCTTTACCTTACCAACACATCTCTAGCAGGATTCACATCTTCAAATGAAGGAATGTGCATCTTTGAATAGTTTTGTCCAATAATATCCAAATCTTAGGACCTTGTGAGCACCTGTTTTTCCTGAAAAGTGTCCTCCTACAGGCCCTGGATGCAATTCAAACAAGACATTGCCAGATTCTGTCTTTTTTAAGCATTTGAGGAAACACCATCGTAGTTTCTTTTGAAAAGCACATTATCAATGAAATGGTAAGGTGTTGCTTTTATCCTTAATGATCTACACTTTTTTAAGTCTAGGGTTGGAGAGGCATACCCATGAGTAAGGAAAATTTTGATATGATCATACCATTCGAAAGATGGAGAAAAAATAAAATTAACAGTATCCGCAAATATGTCTTCCTCTTGTTTCCAATGTTGTTACTGCTCTTGATCATTTGATTGTGCAACTAACAAGCACAAAACTTGCCCTTTGAATATTCTAGCTAGATTGATCTCCAAGTCATATTCCTGAAGTGCAGTCATCTAATGGGCACACTTCTCTCCATTCTCTTTCTGGATCAGGACATTCCTTATAGCTGCATAGGGGACAATCACCTTCATTTTATATTTTAATAAATAAGGCCTAAAATGTTTAACAGATTTATAAACTATGTAATCTTGTTTATCAATCTGTGTATAATTTAACTCGACCCCTTTTATAAACATGGAGGTCATAAACGAGATGGGAACTTCCATGTCCTTTGTTTACTTTTGCGTCAAAACATAAACCTATGAAAATTATGTGGAAAAAGTTTACAAAATGAAATCCTTATCAAAATCTGGGGACATTAATGTAGAAGCATCAACAATAACTTTCCTAGTATTGACAAAAGCATCATTTTGAATGTTATACCACTTAAGTGGTGCATATTTTTTAATCAAATCCTACAATGGCCTAACAACCTGAGAAAAATTTGGCACAAACCTTCTGACAAAATTAATCTTACCAAGAAAATATTGTGTTATCACCCAATAATTTTCCTATTGTTGTGATAGGAGAATCACTGGGGTAACCAATTCAAACCAATATTTAGACTATATTCTATCTTATACAATCAGAGAGGGATCTCTCCTTGTCACAGGGTTATTCACATATACATTTGGATTCAAACAAGAATTCAGAAGGCTAGATTTCTGAGGGAAAGGGTTGTTTGGATTTTAAAGAGTGTAATATAGACAGATATTAAATACCATTGGGATATGGAGTCAAAACCTGAAACATTCAAGGACTTACAACAATTAATGACCAGTGATAACCTTTGTAGTCTGAGGAAAAATAGGTGTTAGTATTCAACAAAATATCTTTGAGAGATGGTAGGGGGGAATGAGAAGAAGATCGATGAGACAGGAGGCACCTATCTGTGGATGAATATCCTAAAACACCTTTAGCAGAAAAAATTGTGAAGGATGATAACTAAAATGGAGCATTTAATAGAGGTTTGATTCTAGGACATTTATCATAAACACAAAACAAACATGTTGTTTGATGCAAGGAGAACTAAACAGAGAACAAATTCCTCACATACAACTAGAAACATGTTAGTAGAATCTACACATACATGAAAATGAAGAAAACAGGTGAAAACAGACTGAACATTGAACACTGTGATGAATCTCAGGCATTCAGTGCATACTTTGCATTGATGCTCCCAAGAAAAATTGCAGAGCTACAAAACCAAGCACAAAGGCTTCAAAATGAATTTCGAACCCTTTGTTCCTCTATTGAGGTTACATTTATAGTGTCATGGGATTCCGATACCAACCTCGAAACATAGCCAAAAAATAGTTCTGATACAGGAATCAAACCTGCACACACAAAATCCTAACAAATTTCGATTTGGCAGATTCGCCATGATCACAAAAAATCAGGAAAGCATGATGGAATGTGCGTGGTGGATCAATTTGGGGAAATGACACCTAGTACTTGGGCCTTCTTGATGAAAACAACTGTTCAAAGGATCTTCGAGTGGTCTGAAACAGTTTCATTCATCCTTGCATCTTCAACTAGTGAAATTTTTTTGGACCGTTGATCTTTCCCAGATGAAATCTGCACCATCCATCTCCTATACCCTTTAACTCCATTTCGTTGGTTTTCTAATTCTTATCTTTCTCGCACATTCTCCTTGCAAAATGATTATGGACTATGATCTGTTTGGAAAACACTCAAATGCACCTACACGTGTATTGACTTGCACACTCTGTAAAATTCCACTGAATTCTAGAAAATTAAACCAACAACACTTTGAAGTAGAGAATGTTTCCCATATGTTGATCAATTTGATCAAACCATGTTGTGTAGACATGGACTTGGATTTATCCATGAGAATATAATTTATGCTGATTTTGAAATTTAATTTCTCCTTGCATGTTCTGGCAGCAGAATTTTTCTCATCCGTGGATCTTGATCGGTCGTTGAAAGCTGCAGGGTCTACCAAATTTCACAGATCTAAAAATTGTGTTTGTATGTGCTAGTTCTAGTAGAGGAATCCACCTCCATCGTGGATCTTTATCGATCATTGATCTGGTTCATTGAAAGCTATGGGGTATACCCAATTCCGCTAGGTTGAGAAATTTGTTTTCTCATTCTAGTTGCGGCCGCAAAATAGATGTTTTCCGTAGATATTCATCCTAGTGCCCATCCAACGGTCAATTTTTACTGCACGTTAACCCCTTTCCAATGATAATAACATATCTTTTGACCCTGCATCCTCCCCTAGCAAAATTATTCTAGACCGTGGATCTAAAATCCACCTTGATCTCCACCGTCAAAGTTTGTTAAGCCTACTAGATTTTGCATATTGGGAAATCTACTTATCTCATGCGCATGTTTCTCTTTTCCGCATTATCGATATTTGATAGAAACTTTCCCAGTCATTGATCTGAGATCAAGATGTAGGCTACGGAAAGAGAAAAGCGGACTTCCAACTTTTCATAACCAATTTTTTTATATTTCCACCTTTCCACTCCCTTCTAGGTCATTAATCTAAGATCAAAGGTGTGGAATATTTCTGTACCATTGAATTTACGGGCTTGGTAGAAATCAGATAGTGGGATTCCATCTTTTATAAACCAAATTTCTATATTTTCCGCTCCCACCTTTCTGCTCCCTTCCGGACTGCTGATCTAAGATAAAAGGTGCGGAAGCTTTATGGACCGTCGATCTTATGGGCTGGGTGAAAGTGGAATGCAGGCTTCCAAATTTTTATGGCTGGATTTTTTTCCTTTTCCACTTCCTCCTTTTTACTTCCCACTTTTTCCTGGAACATTGATTTATCCCAGAGTCATCCTTGACCGTCGGATCTCGGACTGCAAAAAGCAAAATTCGGGTTTACCAAATTTCACAACTGAATCTTTGCCTTTTCCTCTTCCATCTTTTTGTTGGACCGTTGATCTCTTTTGTGGGTCCATCCCTAACCATTGATCTGGAATCATATGTGGATCTCCTCTTTGTTGGGTTCATGATTGCCATTATACCAAAACCCGCAGGTGTTAATCGTTGTCACAATCGCCAGAGTTAGGATCTCGGGAGACAATCAGTCCATGTCAGGAAACCCACGGGGAGTGTTGAACCTAATTTCCAACAATATCCCCCCCAACATGAGCTAGGGGAGTTTCAAACCCTTGACTTATTGCTCTGATACCATTTGTTGGACTCATGATTTTCGTTAGACCAAAACCTGTAGGTGTTAATATCTGCCACAATTGTCAGAGTTAGGATGTTGGGAGTCAATTATTCCATGTCATGAAACCAACAGGGAGCATTGAAACCAATGTCTAACACTTTTATCTTTGACATTTCTTTTGTGGGATTCTTCCAGAGCGTTAGATCACTTTGCAGCTTGGATCTCCACTGTCTATTTTCGCCAAGACTAATCCTTGATTGGATTTTTCTTACCAGGATCATTTCCAAGGTCATGCCTAAGGGTTTTTCAATTTTTTCTTCACTTTCAACCAGGAGCGGATCCTTTAGATCCTTCCTAGAACTTACTCGAGTTATATGATATGGTAAATTTTCAGCCTTACCCATCATTTTCACTAGCTTATCCTTTTGCAGGGGAATTAGTGTGGGTGCATCTATAAAAATCCCCCATAATTTAGCACAGGTGCTAACATCGGCTCCAACTTAGGGATGTTATATTCCCTGTGACAAAGAAACGAACCCTGTAGACCAAGTTCCTGTTCCATTGGGTTGGTCCCAAGCTTTCCTAAAATCTTCAACCTGCTCTAAAAATAAGAACTGAATTGATACTGAAAAAAAACTGGAAAATTGCTAAAATAAATGCCCACCATGTCGAGATTATTCACACCTACCTGCTTACCCTACTTGACCAAACATTAGTGCCCAATCAGGTAAATTCATACTTCCAATGAATCCAATCAATTAATTGATATAATGATTGTGCTTCTTCAGCATGCTTGATTAGAAATGAAGAACCTAATGGAAAAAGGTTATGATGAGAGACATGATCTTTACTGCAAACACATATCCAACCATTTCCACCACAAATATTTTCCAAATATTCTACCACTGGATCATGACAACCTGCAAAAGTTTCTGTCATGTACCTACCATGAGAAATATGTTTCGATTGTAACTCCTCTAGCACCCTACCAAAATGCTCTTCAAAGGAATCTTGAAAAATGTGTTCATGACAATTTGCAAATGATACCTCAACTTCTTCATGTAAATTATAAAAATTTAAAACCTGATTCCTTCCAAGTGTTTCAAAGGAAATATCAGTGTGTTCTTCAATAGAATCAAGAAAAATAATTTCTAAATTTAAAAAACATAAAGAAATATCCCATTTGGAATCCTCCTCTTCTTGGTTATCAAATCTATTATTGCAAACTGTCGGTTCTTGAGGTGCATTATCCGAGTAGCCATCCTTACATTCATCATATATAGGAAAGTTGAAATCTTCTTTAAAAACATCACTAATAGAATTTTCAACATGCTGATTTCAATCTTCATAAATTAAATTAGTATGACCATCTTCTTATTCATGTTTTTATTCCAATTCTAATTTAAGGTCTGATTCCTCTTTACTTGCAATTTTAGAAAATAAACATGGGGGAGAACTGTCAGAATGCAATTTTCTCGAATTAGAATTATCTATATAATCAACCTGTTAGCACTAGAATTGAGCCCAAATTTTGCGGAAGGCCCGCTTCCAGGTAACAGCAGAAGCACTTTTGAAGAGAGAACTGGCCTTCTGCTCTTCTGAGAGGGATCTCTCACCAAATATTAACAATGCCAGATAAGTATAAGTGAAACTATAAATTGTTTGTAAAATTGGTTGAAACAAGACATAGAACCATTGGGCGATGGAGTCAAGATGTGTGACAGAAATAAACAGAACTTATGCAGATGATTTTAACACAGAGGCAAGATAGCCATTCAATCACAGTCAAATTATAATTGTCTGGTGGAAAAGAAGAACATGAACAGACCATCAACACAAAGCATTGCAAAATGAATTCAGTATTAACTTTAGAAGAAATCTTTGGTGAATATCTAAAACAACAGATGGAGAATAGCATGTATGAATTCCAAACTATTACACACTTATTTCAGACATGAAAGAAAACATAATGGAAGAGATAAAGTGGAAAAACATTCACATGAGAAAGGAAGCAACAGACTGTAATATAAAAAACACATTAATCCCTGTGTAAAATGCCGACCTTGGCTCTGCAACTTTATTAAAATACTCTTGAAAGCATACACAGCAAAATTACATTAGTTTTCAACCCTTTCTCCTTCTTCAAGAGGTATATTTATAGCATTTTGGACTTCCTAAACTGAAATTCAGGAATCAAAATTTGTTACAACTGAATAACATATTCTAACAAACTCTAATGTGGTGTATCTACCATGATTTACATAAGACAAAAATAAAATGTGGATGACTAGAAAAAAAAGGCTAAAAATCCCCTACTGCATATCCCAGATGGTGACAGCTGTGTGAAAACTGAAAGATTTTTTTGTAGTTGGACCGGTTCCTAACAAAACCCATGTCTTATTTTCTTCTAATTTAGCTCCAGCTCCTCAGGATCTGATTTTGAAACTGATGACTCAAACAGTAAAACTGTAAATTTCTGGAAAAATATCATGTGAAGATATTTTAAATTCTCTCAACCTATGATACCTGTGTAAAATCTGAAGTATTTTTTTGTATATAGGCCTGTGATGAAGAAAAACCTCTCTCAGTTTCCTGAAATTCAACTCCATTTGGCCTAAATAATTCTTTGAGTGTGATGTTTGAAACAATCCTTTGGAAAACCTAAAACATAGCCTGTAAAAATCACATTGTTTCTCCTAACCCATAGGACCTAGGTAAAAAATGAGAGACATTATTGAACATGATCCTATTCTGAAGAGAAACCTCATTCAATTTTGGAAAATTCTTTATGCTTTTCTGGAAACAATTGATTGAAATAACTGGCTAAAACAGTCATTTAAAAATCTGGAAATTTTCTCTCTGAAGATGACTTGGATTTTCCTCACCTTCCAATCTGTCCTTCAAAACCTATCTACAATTTAACATCATTTCTTAAATTGAAAAATTTAATTGCTCCGTGCAACTTCACAATGCGAAATTTCTTTTGGTCATTGGATGTGACTGAGTTTGATATGAGCCATTGATCTATGTTTAATTTTGCTGCAAAAGTGGCAGGTTGGTGTGTGAGCCCAATTTGAATTTATTCCAAGAAACAAAGTGACATCATAATTTCTTGAGCACTTGGGCTTTGCCTAAAATACCTCTTGGTAAAATATCCCATTTACTTTTTCCATAAAATATCCAAATTCTTTTTGGATTTATAAAAATAAATTTCGTTTATTTTTATAAAACATAACCTTTAGCCTCCTTTTACAAAATATATTTCATGAATTTTTGTAAACATTAGTCATAATGAATAATTTGTCTCTATAAAATATCTCCTTCTTAACCAAAATCCTTTAACTTTTTCTCGCGCCACCTCGGAATTTTTATAAATTGTTTTAATGAGGAATGTTTGAAAACCATTTGATCCTCAAGAGAAACTCAGAATTTTCAGGCAATGAGGCTTACTACGGAAAAACTAAAATGGTGCTAACAACTGGCTCCAGGATGGATGTTATCCTCCCAGCAAGGTAGCAAAGAACCCCCGTAGACCAAGTGCCAAATCCATTCGGCTGCTCCCAACTTTCTTTGAAATCCTCAACCTGTTCTGAATTGAACCACCAACTAAAACCATTCTGCAAACAAATCTCACTCTTTCAACCTGTCACTATCAACTGTCCACATTCTGAAAAATGAAGACAACGATAATTGCACATCTGAACTTTAAAACTGAAACTGAAATTAAAACTAAAACTGAAAACAAACTGAAACCTGTTAAATGGGATGCTCGCCATGTCAAGCCTATTCATCTTTACTTACCTACCCTACTTACTAAGCATAAACTTTTAATCAAATAACTTTTGACTTCCAATGAAGCCACTCAAGCAAATGATCCCATACACCAACTTTTTCTTCACGCTTGGTAAAAAACATAACTGAAGGACCTAATGGCACAAAATTATAATAAATAAATTGATCTTTACAGTAGAGATATAACCATCCATTACCACTACCAAGATTCTCCATGTACTCTGCCACTAGATCATAAAAAACATGACAGCCTTCAAAAAATTCTGCCATTTGCTTACCTTGAGAAGGTTGTCCCAACTGTAAAATCCCTTGCACGCTGTCAAACTTATCTTCAAAAGAACCATGCAAGGAAAACATGTGACAATTTCCAGGCGAGACATCCACAACTTCATCTAAAATTTCTGATTTTAAAACTCCATATTCTTTATATGCTTCAGCAGAAACATCATTCATTTCTTCAATAGAATAGAGCAAATAGATTTATTCTTGACAAAAAATTTATGAATTTAAAAAACAAGAAGAAACATTCATTTGAGAACCCCCATCTTCTTCTTCATTATTCAACTCTTCATTGCATACTGCTGGTTTTTCTAAAGGCTGGGATTGATTGCATAACTGCCCTTCTCGCTCATCATCCATTCCAAGGAAATTTATACATTCATCTACAATATCAAATTTCTGTTTATGATCAGAAACTTTAAGTCTCTTTTTTAACCACTCAAATGAAGGAAAACACAACGGCAAACAGTCATCTTCAACATGTCTAGTTTCCACTATGTTTTCATACTTTTGATCTTGGATTGCAATGAAATTTTCTTCACTACCAGAAATTGTGACAGGCTGATTGCATTCTTTAGAAAAAAAAAATTAGTACACCCATCTTCTTTCAAATCACTAGGGTGATCATCTTCTTCAAGCAAAGAGAGATTTATATATTCATGTAAATCTTTAGGTGAAATTTGAATTTGATCAACATGAAAAGGTCTTTCTTCAACCACTATTCCAAAATCTGATTTCTCTTCACTTGCATTTTCAGAAAATGAACATGTGGAGGGACTATAAGACTGAGATTTTTCAAAATTATCATCTTCTATGTAATCAATCACACAAGCACTGTAACTTTCAAGAGATTGTTGTTGCGAAAAGGAATTTTCTGATTGAGAAGTGGAGGCCTCTTCTTGTAACAAAAATTTGGAAGTTGAATAATACGAGGAAGGATCTGATTGACAGTCCCAACCTCTCTCTTGGTCACACAAAGAATTACAAGAATTCTGCAAAACATCATCAATTTCAAGAAGAGATATATAACTAGTTGAATCTGAGCTTTGGTCTATGTCAACTTCAGTCAAGGAAGACAGTACTAACTGCAGGGAAATTTCTTGAATATCATGGAAATTGGCTTGTCTTTCTTTTTGAGCTAAATATTCATGTAAGAGAGTCTAAAACCTCTTCATATAAATACCAATCATCACCACACTCATCTTTCACATTTTCAATGAACTCTCTATCTTGTGTGCAACAGTCTTGAAGTAACAACAAATAAGGATAATGCCTTTCGAAATGTTCATGAAATATTGTATGAAATTCTTTAAGGGAGGATAAACTCCTTGCTGGCAATCCCTCATACCAAGACCTTGCATATCCTTCTAAACTAAACATGAACAGTTTCATTAAATAATCTTCATGCCATCCCACTCCCATCTTATGTATATGCTTATGAAATCTAAATAAATGAATGGCATCATCATCCCCCTTTTCATCATTGATTCTTGGAATATATGTTTGCCAATTTACCAGAGGTATTTTATTGGGATAACCAGGAATGGTAGAAAGATTCATAGGAGCATACCTTGTAGCCCAAGAAGTCATCTTGATGGTGGAGAAACCAAATCAGCTCCTCAAACTTTGCAACTCCATTTGATAGTGGAGCTGCCATAGAACATTATGAAGAATGGATCCTTCATAGATGGAGTTGCTAGGTGAAAAGAGACATGACCTTCTTGATGTCTAACCATTGTTCACCATTAACAGTAAGATCTAAACATTTCGTTCAAATCCAGGGAAGATTTGAGATCTCTCCCCGTCTCAGTCTTTCTGTCCACCGGTCTTCCTAGTGGAGTCACCTTCCAGAATCTTTCAGTGGAGTCACCAGGGCAAATGATACAACCTTTTTCACATGTAAGAATCTTTGTTTTCCCACATAAATTCTTTATCCTTTGAATCTTTTTCATTCTTCCCAGGGATGATATTCAATCTCGTCCCTGGCAACGGCACCAGTTTGTTAGCACCAGAATTGAGCCCAAAGGTTGCAGAAGGCCCGCTCCCAGGTAACAGCACAAGCACTTTTGAAGAGAGAACTGGCCTTCTGCTCTTCTGAGAGGGATATCTCACCAAATATTAACAATGCTAGATAAGTATAAGTGAAACTATAAATTGTTTGTAAAATTGGTTGAAACAAGACATAGAACCATTGGACGATGGAGCCAAGATGTGTGACAGAAATAAACAGAACTTATGCATACGATTTTGACACAGAAGAAAGATAGTTATTCAATCACAGTAAAATTATAGTTGTCTAGTGGAAAAGAAGAACATGTACATACCATCAACACAGAGCATTGGAAAATGAATTCTGTATTAACTTTAGAAGAAAGCTTTGGTGAATATTTGAAACAACAGATGGAGCATAGCATTTATGAATTCGAAACTATTACACACTTATTTCAGACATGAAAGAAAACATAATGGAAGAGATAAACTGGAAAAACATTCACATGGAAAAGGAAGCAACAGACTATAATATAAACAACACATGAATCCTTGTGTAAAATGCCAACCTCAGCTCTGCAACTTTATTAAAATACTCTTGAAAACATACACAGCAAAATTACATCAGTTTTCAACCCTTTCTCCTTCTTCAGGAGGTATATTTATAGCATTTTGGACTTCCTAAACTAACATTTTGGAATCAAAATTTGTTACAACTAAATAACATCTTCTAACAAACTCTAATGTGGCATATCTGCCATGATTTACATAAGACAAAAATAAAATGTGGACGACTAGAAAAAATAGGCTAAAAATCCCCTCCTGCATATCCCATATGGTGACAGTTGTGTGAAAACCAAAATATATTTTTGTAGTTGGCCTAGTTCTTGACAAAACCCATGTCTTATTTTCTTCTGATTCAGCTCCAGCTCCTCAAGATCTGATTTTGAAACTGATGACTCAGACAGTAAAACTGTAAATTTCTGGAAAAATACCCTGTGAAGATATTTCAAATTCTCTCAAGCTAGGATACCTGTGTAAAATAAGAAGGATATTTTGTATATATTCCTGTGATGAAGAAACACCTCTCTCAGTTTCCTAAAATTCAACTCCATTTGGCTAAAACAATTCTTTGAGTGTGATGTCTGAAACAGTCCTTTGGAAAACCTAAAACATAGCGTATAAAAATCACTTTGTTTATCCTAACCCATAGGACTTGGGTAAAAAATAAGAGAGGTTATTGAAAATGATCCTATTCTAAAAAGAAACCTCATTCAATTTTGGAAAATTCTTTATGGTTTTCCGGAAACAATTGATTGAAATAACTGACTAAAACAGTCATTTAAAAATCTGGAAATTTTCTCTCTAAAGATGACTTCAATTCTCTCAATACACAGTACCTGGGTAAAAAATGAGAGATTTTATTGTATATAGGTGTGTAATGAAGAAAAACCTCTCTCAGTTTCTAAAAAATCATCTTGGTTCGGCGGGAACAATTGATTTAAAATAATGACCAAAACAGCCATTTATAGGAAAAAATTTGTCGGTAGCTTCAAAGAACGCATGTAAATGCTCTTTATGATAAATATGCTATCTGAAAATTGTCATCACTAGACTCAAACAAAGTGTAGAACCATTGAACTCTAAACACTCTTCATTTTCTCTGAACAGAAACATTTAGGATCATTGATCTCGTTCTCAAAGAATGGGATAAAAACACATGTTTTTATTTGCTCATTTCGTCCAATATTGAACCATTAACTAAATAGCATTTCCATCTAGCAGAAAGCTTTACAACCATCAATTTTCTTTTCCAATTCAACACGTGCTCTAAGCTGCCCACCATTTAAAATTTCGTGAATTGTAAAACTTCATTTCTCCTTGCTAGTTGACAATGCGAAATACATTCACGCCATTCATCCTTTCCCAGCCATATCGTGGCCATTGAAATATGCTGACTTTTAAATGATTTCGAAAATTGAAAAATTTCATTATCTCGTGCATCTTCATAATGTGAAATTTATTTGAGCCGTGGATTTTCCTCACCTTCCAATCTGACCTTCAAAACCTATCTACAATTTAACATCATTTCGTAAATTGAAAAATTTAATTGCTCCGTGCAACTTCACAATGCGAAATTTATTTTGGCCGTTGGCTATGACTGAGTTTGATATGAGCCATTGATCTATGTTTAATTTTGCTGCAAAAGTGGCAGGTTGGTGTGCGAGCCCAATTTGACTTTATGCTAAGAAACATAGTGACATCATAATTTCTTGAGCACTTGGGCTTTGCCTAAAATACCTCTTGGTAAAATATCCCATTTACTTTTTCCATAAAATATCCAAATTATTTCTGGATTTATAAAAATAAATTTCGTTTATTTTTATAAAACATAACCTTTAGCCTCATTTTACAAAATATATTTCATGAATTTTTGTAAACATTAGTCATAATGAATAATTTGTCTCTATAAAATATCTCCTTCTTAACCAAAAGCCTTTAACTTTTTCTCGCACCACCTCGGAATTTTTATAAATTGTTTTAATGAGGAATGTTTGAAAACCATTTGATCCTCAAGAGAAACTCAGAATTTTCAGGAAATGAGGCTTACTGCGGCAAAACTAAAATGTTGCTAACACAACCCCAAAAGTATTATAACTTTGAATAAATTGCTACTGCAAAAGGATTTTTTTTATTGGACATGGGTAGCCTCCTCTTGTAACAAAATTTCAGAAGTTCAATGATATGAGGAACAATTTGATTGGTAGTGCCAGCTTCCTTCTTGATCACACAAATATTGACAAGAATGTTGTGAACTATTGTTACCTTCAGGGAAAGAGAGGTGACTGGCTAAATCTTACCTTTGGCTTATGTCAATTTTAGTCAAGGAAGAAATTACCAACTGCTGGGAATTTTCTTGAATATCATGGCAATTGGTTTGTCTTTATTTTTGAAATGAGTATTCATTTAAAATTTCTAAAATATCTTCATCCATATACTAATCATCATCGTATATGTCTTTCAAATTTTCAATGAACCCTTTATCATGCGTGCAACAATCTTGAATTAGCAGCAAAGAAGGATAATGATCTTTAAAATATTCATGAAATATTGTATGAAAGTATCTAAGGGAATATAAACTCTCTGCTGGCAATACCTCATGCCATGACCTTGCATTTCCTTCTAAACTAACCGTGAACATTTTCATTAAATAATCCTCATGCAATTCAACTCCCAACTTATGTATATGCTTATGAAATCTAAACAAATGAATGGCAGCATCATCCCCCTTTTGATATTTGAATATTGGAAGAAATGTTCACCAATATATATTAGGTATTTGATTTGGAAAACGAGGAATGTGAGAATGATTCATAGGAGCATACCTTATAGCTATAGAACCCATATTAATGATGAAGAAACTGGATCAGCTCCTCACACTTTGCAACCCTTTGACAGTGGAGCTACCATAGAACATTATGAAGACTGGATTCTTTGCAGATGGAGTTTCCAAGTGAAAGATGCATGAACTTCTTGATGTTTGACCATTGTTCACCATCAACAATCAAATATGGAAGTCTGTAGCTCATACCCAGGAAATATTTGAACCCTTGTTCCCTAGTATGGTTGTTAGTATTTCCCCGTGGAACCAACTTCCAAAAACTTTGAGTTGAGTCATGAGAGAATATACAACCAATATGTGTATGTGACCAGCTACTCATCCAGTTCATAGAACTAAAAAAATGTCATTTCCCCAAGGATATAATAGTGATTATTCCCCAGCAACGGCTTCAAGATGTTATCTCCCAATAATTTTCCTATGGTTGTTGTAGGAGAATCACTGGGGTAACCATTTCAAACCAATATTTAGATTGTATTCTAGCCTATACAGTTAGAGAGGGTTCTCTCTTTGTCATAGGGTTATTCACATATACATTTGGCTTTAAACAAGCATTCATAAGGATAGATTTTTTAGGGGAAGGGTTGTTTGGAGTTTAAAGAGTGTAAGACAGATAGATATCAAATAGCATTGGGAAATGGAGTCAAAACCTGAAACATTCAAGGACTTAGAGAAAATAATGACCAGTGGTAACCTTCGTAGTTTGAGGAAAAATAGGTGTTAGTATTCAGCAAAATATCTTTGAGAGATGGAAGGGGAAAATGAGAAGAAGTTTGATGAGACAGGAGGCACCTATCTGTGGATGAATTTCCTGAAACACCTTTAGCAGAAAAAATAGTGATGGTTGATAACTAAAATGGATCATCTAACAGAGGATGAATTCCAAGACATTTATCATAAACATAGAACAAACATGGTGTCTGATGCGGGGAGCACTAAATAGAGAATGAATTCCTTGCATACAACTCGAAACGTGTTAGCATAAGCTACACATACATGAAAATGAAGCAAACAGGGAAAAATGGACTCAACATTGAACACCGTGATGAATCTCAGACATTCAGGGCATACTTTGCATTACTGCTCCCAAGAAAAGTTGTAGAGATACAAAACCAAGAAAAGAGGCTTCAAAATGAATGTCGAACCCTTTGTTCCTATATTGAGGTTACATTTATAGTTTCATGGGCTCCCAAGACCAACCTCAAAACAGAGCCAAAAATTAGTTCTAATACAAGAATCAAACCTGCACACACAAAATCCTAGTGAATTCTGATCTTGCAGATTCTCCATGATCATAAACAAATTAGGAAAGCATGTTGGAATGTGCATGGTGGATCAATTTGGGAAAATTTGACACCTGGGACTGAGGCCTTCTTGATGAAAACGACTATTGAGAGGATCTTCAAGTAGCCTGCAACAATTTCATTCATCCCTGCATCTTCAACCAACGAAATTATTTTGGACCATTAATCTTTCCTAGAATAAATCTGCACCATCCATTTCCTATACCCTTTAACTCCATTTCACTGGTGTTCTAATTCTTATCTTTCTCGCACCTTCACCTCACGAAATCATTCTGGACCATGGATTTCTTTTGAAAACACTCGAATGCACCTACACATGTAATTTTTCCCAACAACACTTTGAACTAGCCAACTTTTACCCATCCGTTGTTAAATTTGATCAAACCATGTTGTGTAGATGTGTGTCTTGGATTTAGCCATGAGCATCTAAATTCCACATATTTTAAAAATTAATTTCTCCTCGCATGTTCTGGCAATGGAATTTTTCTCATCCATTGATCTTGATCAGTAGTTGAAAGCTGTGGCGTATACCAAATTCCGCAGATCTAAAAATTTTGTTTGTTCGTGCTAGTTCTAGCAGGAGAATCCACCTCTTTCATGGATCTTTATCAATCATTGATCTGGACAATTGAAAGTTGGGGGCCTACCCAGTTTCGCTAGGTTGAGAAATTTATTTTCTCGTGCTAATTGCGGCCATGAAATAGATGTTGTCCATAGATATTCATCACGTGCCCATCCAACGGTCAATTTTTCCCGCACATTAACCCCTTTCAATCGATAATAACATAACTTATGAACCTTCATCTTCCCCCAGCGAAATCATTATATACCATGGATCTAAAATCCACCTCTATCTCAACCATCAAATTTTGTTGGGCCTACCATATTTCAAATATCAAGAAATCTACTTATCTCGTGTGCACGTTGCTCTTTCTCGCACCGTCGATATTAGACAAAACATTTCCCAGCTATTGATATGAGATCAAGCTATGTGATGTAGAAAGTGAAAAGTAGGCTTCCAACTTTTCATAACCAAATTTTTATATTTATGCTCTTTGCCTTTCTACTCCCTTCCGGGTCGTTGATGTAATATCAAAGGTGTGAGATCTTTCTGTACCGTCGATCTTACGATATTGGTGGAAAGCGAAAAGTGGGATTCCAAATTTTTATAACCAAATTTCTATATTTCTGCTTCCTCCTTTCTGATCCATTCCGAGTGGTTGATCTAAGATCAAAGGTGCGGAAGCTATCTGAATCATCAATCTTATGGGCAGCAGCAAAGCGGAAAAAGGGCTTCCAACTTTTTATGGCTGGATTTTCGCCTTTTCTACTTCCTCCTTTTTACTTCATGCTTTTTTGTGGACCATTTATTTATCCTAGATTCATCCTTGACTGTCAGATATTAGACTACAGAAAGCGGAATTCGGGTTTACCAACTTTCACAACCGAATCTTTTACTTTTCCACTTCCACCTTTTTTATGGACCATTGATATCTTTTGCGGGTCTGTCCCTGATTGTTGATCTGGAATCGGATGTGGATATCCTCTTGTCTTTTACATTTCTTCTGTGGTATTCTTTCGGAGCATCATATCACTTTGTGGTTTGGATCTCCACCGTCTATTTTCACCAAGACTTATCCTTGATTGGATTTTTCCTACCATGCTCATTTCCAAGGTCACGCCTAAGGTTTTTTCAATGTATTCTTCACTTTTGATCAGGAAAGGATCCTTCAGATCTTGCTTAGCACTTAATCAGGTTATATGATATGGGAAATTTTTAGCCTTACCCATCATTTCCATTGTCTTATCCTTTTGCAGGGGAATCAGAGTGGATGCATCTGTAAAAATCCCCCATAATTTAGCACAGGTGCTAACAGATTGCATGCCCTTCTTTGAACTCAAGAGCTTGATTTTTGCAATGGAATATGTTCTTTCAAGATCAATAAGCATGCCATATTTTGAAATAATAAATCCTAAAAAATTACCTTCGGTAACCACAAAAATAGACTTCTTTGGGTTCAGATACATTCCAAACTTTCTGCATCTTTCAAAAACATGTCTAAGAGAAAATAGATGGCCATGCCTCTTTTTTGAATTAATCAATATATCATCCAAATATACTGTTAAAGAATTTTTAATTGTACCCCTAAAATCTATGTCCATAGCTATTTGGAATGTAGCACCTGCATTGATCAATTCAAAGGACATTCATCTGTAGGAAAATGTACTCCAAGGTGTTCTAAAAGTGGTCTTGAGTTGATCAGAGGGTGTAACCAATACCTGATTATAATCAGAAAAACCATTTGGCAAAGAAAACATTTCTACACCTACAACTCTTTGTAATATATGTTCCATAGAAGGAACAAGGTAATTGTCCTTTTTAGATGCTCTGCTTAAATTTTGAAAGTCCACACACAATCTTTTCTCCCTATTCTCTTTACGGACTGGGACTAGGTTTGAAATCCATTGTGTGCCTCACTAGAAAAGTAATCCTAGATTTCATTAGTTTCTCAAGGTTTTTCTTAACGGATGGTTCAATACTAGGGTGCATCTTTCTCAACTTCTACATATAGGGTTTTATATCAGGATTCATGGGAATGTTGTGTTGCATGATCGTTTTGTCAAAAAATTTCAAATCATCATAAGTCCATGAAAACAAATATTTATACTTTTTGCAGAGTTTAACCAAATCCTTTTCTTCTTTTGGTGAATAATTAATCCCTATGTTGATAAGTTGAGAGTTTTTCTCATTTCCAATATTGACAGTTTTAAAATTGAGGGAAGAATTATGTGTCTTGCAATTAGTGTTACCTTTGAATTTGTCCTGCAAGTCATAGTACTTTTCTAGATTGATAACAGACATAGGGATAAGATTGGAAGTGAAATTTGGGTCAGAAAAAGACTTTTCATGTTCAGCCTCATCAATATATAGGTATTTAAAGGTATCATGGGCTGTCAAAAAGTCTACAATATGTTGGTCATCATCAAAAACCTTCCAATTTGTTACATTATCTGGGATAGAAGGCATGTACATCAGTTCAATGGAAAAGGTGTCAGGGGACACACCTTCAGGGGGAATGATCTTGGATGCAGTGTTAGGAAGCAGATATACATCGAATTCTATGATCTAGGGACAAACTTAATATTAAAAGCCATAAATGAACCAGTCAAGTCCCTAACTAGATTCTGGTAATTAATCAAATGCTGTGACAAACAATGGATCTCGTTCCTTACTTTCTTTACAATGATTTGGGATTCACCATAGCATTCAATGACCTAAGCGCCTAAGTCAATTGCTTTCTTCAAAACCTGTACAACATCTTCATATTCAGGAATTTTGTTAGTGCACTCAAACTCTAGTCTGCAAGAAATCATTATTTTGGTGCCTTTTGTATCAATCGGTACACATCCTGCACTAGCACCATCCTTTGATTTAGATCCATCAAAAAATAAAGTCCAAAATTTTACATATATTCTAAAATTGGTATTGAAATTATATACAGTATCATCAAAAGTACCAATAAATGGAACAACATTGCAATTATTGATTTCAGACAAAATTTCAACATCTTTAACAAGAGAGGAATCCGTAGGAAAATTTCCAAAGAAAGAATCAAATGTATAATGTTTTATGGTTGAGCTAAAGAAGACAGCAAGTTCACTAGGATCATTGAGGTCCCTGACTGTCTGTTTCATAAAAGTTTCCCTTACAATCTTAATTTGATTGGGTCTCCCATTGTAAGGTATCCACAAATGGAACCAATCAATGGCAAAGTATCCCTTGAGCTTTTTTTACTAGTCTCTACTCAACCACATACCATAGGCCTTAGGAATGTCAACAATGAAAATATCAATATTTTGATGAATCCTTGGGTCAACATATAATTTCAAAAGAACATTTTTTAGTTCCCCAACCACCCTAACTTTTCATCTATCCAGTTGGACTATCTCGGTTGGATAGGGTTCCCAAGTTGCATTCAATTTCTTATAGACATACAATGGCATGACATTGGATGAATCCCCTGAGTCAATCATACAATTATGAACATTCCTATTAAAAATTTCAAAAGTGAGTAAGAAAGAAGTTGCGGTCCTTTTCATACTAGACTTCTGACTATCAGGATTTCCACAAATTTTTGGATCATTGTTTTGAACTTCTCTAGATTTATTCAAAATCATACTTTTGGGTATATTTTACCTCATATAGGGTATTTTTAAAAGTTCAAACAAAGAAATATTAGCTTTATCCCTCTTCAAATCATAAGTTAAATTGTATTCTATCTCAGGAATTACCTTTTCTTTTGGAATTGTTATTTTACCTGCATTAGAAGTAGATGCTGACGGTGGAGGTTCCTATGAAATATGACCTTTACTCTTGGTGTGGTAAGAATGTCGAACATTAAACACAGTTTTAGGCTCCTCTTCTTCTTCTTCTTCCATCGAAAACTCAAAGAAGAATGTGATTGTTTTGATAGATTGATCATGTTCTTCCGAAGATGATGAGTCTTCAGTCTCTTTAATGTCCTCCTTGGAGTTGTCAAGAACAGTTTGAGATAATGTAGTTAGAGCCTTAAAAATGGAATAAATTTCATCAGAGGTCAGATTCTCATCAGCGTTTGGTGAGAATTGATTCTGGTAAGGTCTCCTAAAAGGTGTCCTTTCCAGACCTATGTTGTTTGCTTGATTTTCATTATTAGTTCTTTTTAGGTCCACCATTGCATTAGAAACATTTTGTAATAGTTTCTTCATGTTATCCATTTCGAAAGGGTCTTTGGTTTGTGTTGTGGGTTTGGGGTAATTTTCTTGTCTTCTGCAGGATGTGGAAGGCTGGTATGATGGGATATCTGGATTATGTTTTAAGCAGAACATGTCATTTTCAATCAGGTTGTATTCTTTAAAATCCTCCTACATATTGGGTTTGTGTGTTATTTTTACCCACATTGCGATGGGATTAGGTAGACCCTTAATGTAGTAGGAAACCAATAAGTATTTGGTAGGAACAACATTGGTAGGAATTCTATTTTTCAAACAGGAGAACCTATGATTGAATTCCTTCACCCTTTATTTCTCTGTTATCCTGAAAGAAGATAGATCCATCACCAAATCTTTGGGAGTGTTGTCATCCCCAAAATTGTGGAGAAACAACTTTTCAAATTCATCCCATGAATTTATCGATCTACATTCTAAGGAAAAGTACCATGTGGATGCTTTACCTTCGAAGGAGTAGGGGAATAATCTAAAAACTACATCCTTGTGTACTACACTTCTAAGTCTGATGGATTTCATAAAGGTTGTAATGTGATCCTTAGCATGATATCTTTCATCAGTATTGAACTTTGGGATCCATTTTTCAGGATTCTTTGGTAACTTGTGATGTTGACCAAGGATGAACACTACATCCTTATCCAACCAGGGTCTATTAAGCTGCTCAACCATTGGTGTTTCTTCGGATGAAAGAGGGTTTGAGGATGTTTTACTATTTGAGGACTCCTTATATGGTGATGGATATGACACAATTGGTGTAGGTGGTGGTCCACCAGATTGTATGTTGGAGCGGGGACTACTTGGGAGATGATTTGTCACTTCAAATAATGGATTATCTTGGGCATCAGGAAGTAATTCCTTTTTAGGTTTGTTTTGGTCATTTGAGGTACTACCATGTCAATAGTTAGTGTAAAGGGATTGGGATATGATGTTTATGAGGTTTTTGTCTTCCTTAGGCTTTTTTTCTACCCTGGTAGTGATCTCTCGAGTAATTTTTCTCAGCTGCTCAAGAGTCAAAGGTCGTCTAGTAGGTGATACAAATATAATCTCAATTCTTCTAGTAACTTGTTCTAGGATAGGGGTTGTAGGGATTGCAGTCTGGTTCTTTGATGGTTGTACAACTGATGTATATGCTTGTGCTTAGATCCTTGTAACAACCGATGATCTGAGTGGAGGGGGTTTTCTAGTACTTTGTTTAGGCATGGTTAACTATGCCCCTCCTTCTAGAACCATTTGTTGATGGGCAGAGGTTCTAGCTGCTAGAAAACTACAAGGCAATCAACAGGAGGAGAAATTCCAACCTGAAGGGCTTCAAATAATCCAACAAAAAGATGGTTTTATCCCCAAGTTGTTTGAGATAACTAACTCCTATGGATATAATGCCTCCACTAACACAAGGTGGTTAGATCCAAGTGGATCCATTCTTCCTCTATTGAAGATCTAAGAAGTATTGAGGCAATTAGTGAACTGCAAACTGTCTAAGTAAACTGAAATAGTAAGTGTGGATAATTTGTAATAGAAAAATCATATCTATTATTTATGATAGAGAGAATTAATCCAACATATAGAAATATAAATCATATTTTTTCTTTTCCAACTTCAAATAAAACTAAAACAATTAAAATTTAATTTTTATATTCGAAGACCTTAAGTGCATAATTGTTCTAGCAGAGTACTTACTAATTGAAAAATTAGCATTTGCAGATGTGATTGTTCATTAATTGAAATTTATAGTGTATGGATTAAATAAATAAATTTACTTAATTCATAAACAACACAACAACTTTGTAATGAGAAATCAATACATAGATCAGTGTGTTTCATCATGAAGCAACATGTAATCAGGCCAGAGAGAAATGGAAAAATAACCAATACTCATTAAAGACATTCAATGAATAATCAAAAGATACCAAAAGAAACAATATGAAATTTATAACAAATGTAATAAATTACAATCCTCCATAAATTACAAAGTGTCTCTTGTATGTCCTTTGAGATTCTTTCTCCTACAGTCTTCTGGGGTCACTCTCGCAAGCTCTGTTGTGGATCCTCACTATGGGATATCTCATTTATTTAAAAAATTATTACAAAATATTACAAAAGATAAAGTTCTCTAAAGAAATGGGGATTACAAAATATTGGTTTTAAGATTTTCCAAGGGTAGATTGCCACTTGGAAAAGGAATCTAAAAGATCCACTACATCCTGATACTCTACATACTCTAACTATAATTGGCCCTTGCAGATCAAGGACTCGATCCTGATTTTCTTAACCTTTCCCTATTCTCGAAGAAAGAGGTTGATATGCATCTATGAGGTCAGTTGTGACTCAATCCAATCCTTAATCTCAACTAGGTGCAAGCGATCAATCTTCTTAATTTTCTCCTTGGTTTCTTCAAAATATATTTCCAGCTTTAGCTTCAGAGACATGGCCTCTTCAATCGGATCCATGAGTGGCAAGTCCATAAAACTTAGAAAAATTTATGAGGCAAACCACCTCTTCTTGCAGGCTACTTGTCCATCTTGAATGGTGGAATCCACAGATTCACTGAAATTTTCCCATAATTCTAGAGAAATATTGACTCTTCTCAGACTAATCTTGTCATGGAATGAAACATCTTATGATCTATTTTTTATGTATCTCTGCTAGTCCACCAAGTTGTCATAATCCCTAGTTTCCTCCTTCCTCCTTTGATTATGATCGTAGAGAAGGTCTAACTGGTGCTCGAATGAATTATATGCCTCCTTCATCTCATTTAATACTTCGAATAGTATGATCATCAATTGGTGAAGGTCATTCTAAATCTTAGAGGCCAAGTCTCTGAATTACTCTTCTGTAAAATTTGAAAATGAAGAATCAACAGATGCAAACTGAAAATACTTTAACTGCTACTCTAGGGATGTGATATTCTTGAGATGTTTAACATTCATCCCTTTTGATTCTTTAGGATTTCTCCTAAGGAAATCATTTTATTATTGAAGTTGTTTGATTTGGTCTTCATATCCATCCTTTAATCCTTTCCTATCATTTTGGTGCAGTTCAATTTCCTGTGATTTTTCTTGTTTGATCCTCTGTGTTAACACCATTATTTATCAAAGGGGATGAAAAATCATGATGAAGAAGAAATAATAGGTTGCTTGTCGAACCTTGGTTAAAAGATATATTGTAAGAGTATGATGATACCCCAAAGAGTGATCCCATTATCAAGGATCTGATGGTGCGAGTTGAAAGGATAGAAATCAATGGCCATGATTGTTTCCGCACTCTCAGAAATGTGAGGAAGATAAAGTATGTCCGAGCGTTTATCGGGTGCACAGATCAACGGCTATCAATCTAGCTCGGGCAGATCCACGGTCCATATTTAATCTGCCTTATGAAATCACATATTGGTTAAAGAAATAGAGTTCAACGGAATCGAGTACATAATACTTGATCCAACGGTGGAGAGGTAAAGTTAAATCACATCCATGGTCGGGATTGATTCCGGAGCCAAAATCTGCACGGCAGATAAATCCAAAGCACCCAGGGGAATGAGTAGGTGGTCGTTGATCTGACGGTTGAGGATTAAAGGTGAAGTGGATCAACGGTGGTTGACGATTCCAGAACATAAACTTGCACGGTGGTTACAATGACGGAGCCCAGTGGAATTTGATAGGTGCCACCTAATCCAACGGTTCACAAATAAAGGTTGATCGTATCTACAGCTGTGGGCGATTCTGGAACATGGATTTGCACGAAGGATAAGGTCGGGAAACTTAGCGGAATCGAATATTTCCTTCCCGATCTAACGGCGGAGTAATGAGAGGCTATTTCATCAACGGTTGGAGACGTTTCCGGGGTGCAGACTTGCACGTTGTTTATTACCAAGACGCCCGGCGGAAAGAGGTACGTGGCACATGATCCAAGGGTTAGAAATTAAAGAAGAATCAAATCAATGGTCTTGAATGAATCTGGAGAATGGAAGTGTGTGGCAGATACGAATAGATGGTGGTTGCGGAAAATAAATTATTGTCCACGTGGCGAATTGTGGTAGGCTCCGGAGACAAAAGTGGTTTATGGAAGGCCGGAGTGGGGGCCTATAAAAGTAAGGTTGACTTCTATCATTGTTATTTTATTTGCTCGGGAAGGGTGAAAAGGACTGGCTGATTCAGCAGCTTCCATTTGTCAGTTTCGGGCACGCGCCTCTACAGTCAACTAGGTAAGGCTTAAACCCTATAGTTCCTCCGTCCAAATTACCTTTGTAAATTAAGTAATGGACCAGGGAAAATAAATTCAATTGTCTGGTCAGGTTGTAGACGACAAGGAAGAGTTTTTAGTGGACAGAGATAAGAGCGTGTGCGACCCCTTCCTATCCGTAGGGAGTGTGTCTGTCAGTAAGGAGAAATTGTGGTATTATAACTCACAGGGGAAGGATGTATTAAATGTCTGTAATTCTTTTTTGTATTACTTCGCTCTTGAGCAAACCCTCCATTTCCCGGAATTTGTAGAGTGGTGTGCTGTAAACTAATCTCCCTCCCAGAGAATTGTTGTGAGTCGGTCCGCGTCCAGAATACTTTGTAAAATTGATGCCACAGTCATCAGGGAAAATCTCAGTTTGCCTGAAAATTACCCTGTTAATCGTGAGTCGATAAATGAGTCGGTCCTTGCTGAATTTTACAAGAATTGTGAAACTGAGAATCGTTGTCATTTCCTGTCTACTCTTTTGAAAGAAGGTCAATCCCTTGATGGTCTTTTCCTACCCTACCCTGTACACATTTTTAAAAATGAAGTTCAAATGGTCGTATCTCTGGTTTGTCAAGTATTAGGTCTGGGTGATGATTGTCATGTAGGCGATGTCATCCTTGGTTTTTTATTAAGAATAAGTTCCTTAAGCCCTGAATCCCAGTCAATTCCTGTGTTTAATTTTGATGAGTATCTTGCTGAAACAATCCATCTTCAGTTAACTGAGTTTCCAAAAGTTTGGTTCTTTAGGTTTCAGACCTATTTGCTCAACATTCTGTTATGCTCCAATGTCACTGAATTGAAATTTTTAAGTACTCTATGCTCTTTTGATTTGCCCAAGCAAATCAACATGTTCGAATTTGCTAATTCGATCATGTCGGAAATGTACAAAATGTTGTTTGATGAGGATTTCCCCGTGTTCTGGATGAGACGGAATTTTTAATGCAGTCTTCACCGGAAGATCGGGTTGAAGACTGGTTTCTGTACAGGGACTACACTGTGTTAAGAATATATGGGTTTACCGGTCAGCCTTACAGGTTACCTACCTTTTTAACCCCGAGGATTTTTGCACTTGAATTTATGAGGAAGAGGTTGTTATCTAAAGAACAGCATTTTGGGGCTTTCAAAAAGTCTTCAAACATTAAATTTCCACTTAAAGTCGGCTCTTTCATTTTTTAAAGTAAAGGTGCCTTAATATTCATAGAGAAATTGTTAGAGAATATGGGTTTACAAAAGGAATCAAAAGTGAATTATGATCCACATCATGTTATATCCCTGAGGAAACAAGCCAACAATAATAAGCCATTTGAGCACCAGTCTATTGAAAATTTGGCTGAAACAGCCAATCTATTACAGTTCAAGGAAGATCCACATATTGCACCCATTACAGTATCAGAAAATACTAACATTGTAGTTAAGAGAAGTCTCTCTGAGATTGAGAGTATGGAAGTGGACGAAGATGGGTCCCATAAAAGGGCAAAGCTACTTGAAGGTGGTGAAATGGTAAATGAGGAATTTTCTGATGGTTTCAAGAGGGTTGCCCTAATTCCCATGAAAACCGTACAAGTAAATCAATTCTCTTTTAATAATGTAGAGGGTGATGTAGACAGTTCCGAATCAAGCCCGGTATTTAAGTCGAAGGAAGAGCTCAAAGCCAGCTATATGGAGAAGAGGAAACAGTCTCTGGAGGAGACAAGAAATTTGCTCCCGAGAGTGAGAACTTTATGCAGTTCAAAAACCTCTCTAGTTTCTGCTAGAGATGCTGAGAGAAATACATTTAAGATGGCTATAGTAAACGACAAGAAGATGTCTGAAATGGAGATCCGGCTGGACAAAATCAGTACTCCGGATAAGATACAACTTCACAAACAAGCCAGTGACATCATTTACTCAGAATTATTGCAAGCCATGGTAAGGATTAATAAATTGCAATTTTTGATAGACAAATTAGAAATTCAATTGAAGCATGAGAGAGTTCAGAATAAAGCAAATGTCATTCGGATTAGAAAGCTGCAAACAGACATTGTTAGTTCAAATAACACGCAGGTAGTCAAGAGGATGCTAGAGGAAAAAGACAATGCACTCCAGGTCTTAAAGAAAAAGCTGAAGATCACAGGTTCAGAGCACGTCCAGTCAGCTGAATTAATGGCTTTGCAGGAGGAAAAGGATAAAGTCCATCAAGATATGATGGAGTATAAAGGAAAAGTTGTCGAGCTACAGGAAGAAAAGGACAGGTGGGAGGCCGAGCGGAATGAAATTTTATCTCAAATTTCCTTTAATGAAAAAAGACCAAAGTGACAAGAAGGAAATTATGGAAGAGTTAATGAGTCAAACCCCCGCTGATGAAGACCTGTCTATTGTGAATATCCACAAGCCATTGGATAATTTTTCTATAGATGATTTGTTGGTGCCTATGTCCCAGGTGAGCCTGAAAGAGGAAGCAATTAAAGAATTGAAGGCAGAGAATGAAAAGATAAAAGCTGAATTGGCTAAAGTAAGTGAAAGTAAAAAGCAAATATTTCAGAACAGAAATCAGTTGCAGAAAAAATTCAACGAGCTAAAGGAGAAAAACATCGGGAAAGGCCCTCTTCAGGGGGAAAAACATATCATTTGGGATACCTTGTCGATAGAGATTACCAAGTTCCGGAACTATCTAAATTTTATTGATGATTTGAATATACTGATAAATTTGGCTCACCAGAGATTAAAGCTGGTAAATGAACATATGGAGAAGAGACCTCTTACTACAGCTCAGAACACACTGAATTTTCGGAATTCACTGACATATCAGAAATTGCACGATATGGGCATAAAAGATAGAGTATCAATAGTGCTATGGGCAAAGAAATTCATCCACAAGCATCACTTAATCAAGACGATCCAAGATAAATCAGAAGGATTGCTTTTGCAGGTTAATAATTTCAAACAGGATTTTAAAGAGCTGTTCGAAAATGGATTGCCTTCCTTCTGGGATGAGGAGGGACGGATGTTATCATATGAACATTATCATAACCTGCTTGTCCAGTGCCGCATGGACCACTCCAAATTCAATGATTTGGAGAAAATCCTAACAGGGAAAACCATTGTGGACATGTTAACAGAAGATTTCAAAATTCTACATAAGTTCGCAATTATCAGAAGTAGATTGCCCAAGAAGTCCTATGAAGGATATATGGAGCTCGAAGTATCAATTCAGGAAATGATGGAATGTGACACCCCAAGTTCGGAGCAGTGGAAAGCTGTGGAGCAGTTTGGAAAGACAAAGTATATTCTTCATTCCTAGAAACAGGCATTATGCACTGAGGAACTGATGGGGCAAAGACGTGGAGCTGATGGGGCAAATACGTGGAGCTGATGGGGAAAAGACGTGGAGCTGGCTAGGTGAAATTTTGTTATCAAGTTGATTTTTACTTTATGATCTGTTAGGAGTGGAGTTGTAACAAACTTCCTAGGAGTTAGGAATTCAGTTACGAAACTTTAAATTAAGTCGATCATTCAGTTATTGATCTTCTTGGAAGACCTATTATTTTGTGTATAAATTTGCATCTTTTTTAAGAGATAGGGGTTGGAACCCATCAGGAGGAATAATTTTTTGGAGAACATATCTATTTTTGAATAACAAAGTGAATGCATGAGAGTTGGGTCAGAGATTCCTGTGTCATTGATATTACAGTCTGTGCTTCTTTCTTTATGTGATTTTATTTTCCTTGTGTAACACTCCATTTTATTTCTTCCTCGTATCTGGAATATAGCGTTAGATGATTAGAATTCATATGTTTATGCTCTAGTCATCATTTCAGATATTATATGATTTTTTCTGCTAAAGTTGATATAGAATTCATCCTTGTTGATGCTCTGTATTAATGGGTTGTTTCCTCATCTCTTCTGTTTCATCTGGATTAATTTGAATGACTGCGATGATGTGATTATCTTGCCTTTGATGAATCCCGTGTACATGTCTTTGTGATACATTTATATTGTATATGACTCCATGCCCAATGGTTATGTGATTGTTTCATCCATACATACAAATCTTTAAATGTTATTTTATATCTGGTCCTGTTAAATCTTTATTGAGAGATCCCTCTCTGGAAGAAAATACCAGTTTCTTTCTAAAATGGTTTTGTTGTTACCTTGGAGTTTACCTTTTACAACCTGGGTACATTCTAAGTGCTAACAAACTGGCGTCGTTGACGGGGACGAAAGTGCATATCTGCCCTAGGAGAATGACAAAGATTAAGAAAGATTTCTGTGGGCAAACAGGAATTTTGAAAAGAAAAGAAGGTTGTATATTTGCCCTAGCGACTCCATTGTGAAATTGTTTCAGAATTTATGAAAGACATTCTGGCTTCGAGAAGACACACGCAAGGTAACTCTGATACTGAAATCTTGAAAATTTTTGAAGACCCAAAAAAGCTGTTTAGAAGAAAAAATAAAGAGAAGATAGATTTTCCTTTGTTCGGTCCATCATCATCACAAGATTCTTGTATTAATCCAGAATGGGGAGTTAATACTGGAAAGAACCTGTTGAGAACCAAGTCTAAATCTGACCTTAAAAATACTGAGTTCAATCCCCGTAGGTTAGAGTCCTATCTATTAGATTCCCTCTGGAGGGACTTGCAACAAACCTCTAAAGTTAAATCATCTGCCTCTGAGCACACTCAAAGTTCTTCAATCCCTATGAATCTGCCTAGACCAATGGTTGCTAGATTTGCTCCCTTGTGTCTACCTGCTGTATTACATGATCTCCCTCAAAATTATTCTTAGACAATTTATTTATTTGATGGGGAGGGTGATAAAACCACAAAACAGCATGTTGCCAAGTTTGAATATTTTATTGACTTGGAAGAAGTTGACTATCCTGATGTTAAAATGTGGTTGTTTGCCCAAAGTTTGTCAGGCGAGGCAAAGAAATGGTTCAAGGATCTTCCAAATGGGTCTATTGTGAATTTTCAGGCTTTTTCATAATGCATTTTTGGATAGATGGGATGATAAACAGAATCCTCTACAGCTTTTATCTCAGTATAACAGTCTTAAGAAAGGGGGCTTTGAGTCTGTTCATGAATTCTCAAGCAGATTTATGAGGGCTTATAACTCTATCCCGAAAGATATAAATCCTTCTCCAGCAGCTACTAAACTACATTATGCTAGGGCTTTTGATAATGATTTTGCATTCTCATTGCGGGAAAGGAAATCGGCAACTCTTGCTACCA
>LPNX010231846.1:313452-350779 GCA_001517045.1 Pseudotsuga menziesii | reverse complement strand
GTAAAATGCCTTGGATTAATTAAAGACATGGTGGTAACCCTGAACAAACTGCCTTCTAAAACTATAGTCATGGATGTGGTAGTGGCAGACATCCCACCCAAATTTCGGATATTGCTGTCAAGATCTTGGACTTCCAAGCTGAAAGGTAGTTTACAGATGGATATGTCATATGCTACTATTCCAGTTCCAGATGGGAGGAGAAGATTATATAGTGAAAAAAGAACTCCATATGTAGTAAGCAGTCAGGATAAACCTGAAGTTCATCACATATACGCTATTGACACTGATTTGGGGTCTTCTATTTTCTTTAATGATGTTGTACCACATGATGTAGAAAAGACATTGCAGGAGAAGTCTGAGGAAAATAATGAAAAAGAGGTTTTGGAATAGGACGCTCTGGAGGCAAAACAAAAAAAAGAAGGCCAATGGATTATGTACTTTGATGGATCTGTTGCAAAGGTTGGTGCTAGGGATGGTGTATACATAATTTCCCCTATTCATGATTTCAAAGCTTTATCATACAAATTGCTATTTGAATGCACAAATAATGTAGCAGAGTATGAGGCTTTGTTATTAGGATTACATGCTTTGAAAGATTTGGGGGCTTAGAGAGTCAGGATCTTGGGAGATTCTGAGTTGGTGATAAACCAGGTAAATGAGAGTTATCAAACCAGGCATCCTCAGATGAGGGATTACAGAAATGAAGTATGGGATATGCTTGGTAATTTCTTCACGGAGCATACAATTCAAGTTGTTCCCAGGGTTGAAAATTTGGTGGCTGATTCTTTAGCAGTATCTGCTGGAAAATTTGAAACCCCAATGGCTAGTAAAAAGGAATACCAGGTAGAGATTATGAACAAACCTTCTATTCTGGACAATTCCAAATACCGGCAGGTGTTTGAAGATGATATGCAGATCCGAAGATTTTTAGAATTATCAGGAGAGTTTGTGAATACTCATTTTGACAATGAAAATGATAATAATGAGACCCTTGGAGATGATGAAGAAATTGAAATAGAAGAAGAAGATGCTAAGAAGTTAAGGAATACCTTGGGAGGTAAGGATATTATTCAACTGAAAAATAATTTCATACCAAGGGGCCTGATCCCTTTAGAAAAGCTCTTTGATCAAAATTATGTTGCCAAGAACCCCAAAGTGAAACCTGTTGGAGACGCGGTTGAAGATAAAAACATTGGCACTGAAGAAAATCCTAAAATCATAAAAGTATCCAAGAAGCTGCCTGAGAGGGAGAAAGAGGAGTATGTAAAGTTGATGAAAAAGTATGCAGATGTGTTTGCTTGGAGTTATGAAGACCTCAAAGAATATGATACATCTATCATACAGCACACTATTCCTATAAAGCCTGGGGAGAATCCTTTTAAACAGAAACTCAGGAGGATCAACCCTAAATTGCTCCCTGTCATTGAGAAGGAAATAAAGAAGTTATTTGATGCCAAGATCATTGTAACACTCAGATTTTCTAAATGGGTTGCAAACCTGGTACCTGTCAGAAAGAAGAATGGAGAGATAAGACTGTGTATAGATTTCCGCAATTTGAATAAGGTCTCTATGAAAGATAATTATCCTTTACCAAAAATGGATCATATACTACAGCAGGTGGTGGGAGCTGAGAGAATTTCAATGTTAGCTGGTTTCTCTGGTTATAATCAAATCAAGGTACTACCTGAGGACCAAGAGAAGACTGCTTTCACCACACCTTGGGGCACTTTCATGTATGCAAAAATGCCTTTCGTCCTAATGAATGTAGAAGCTACTTTTCAGAGAGCTATGGACATTGCCTTTGCGGGTGAAATTGGGATTTCTGTGGTAATTTATATGGATGATATCACAGTCTACTCAAAGTCTGACAGAGAACATCTGCGTCATCTGGAGAAGGTTTTCATGAAGTGCAGAAAATATGGTATATCTTTGAATCCGAAGAAGTCTAATTTTGCATTAGAAGAACGAAAGCTGCTAGGCCATATAATATCCAAAGATGGCATAAAGATTGATCCTGAAAGAGTAAGTGCAATTCTGAAGGTAGGAGAACCCAGAAGCAAAAAGGAGATACAATCTTTTCTGGGATAGGTAAATTTCTTGAGGAGATTTGTACCAAGCTTTGCTGAGATTTTGATGAATATTACAAATATGTTGAAGAAGGGTCATGAAATAAAGTGGAATACAGAAGCCAAGGAGTCATTTCAGGAAATCAAGAAAGCAATTTCAGAAGCCCCTGTTTTGGTAAGTCCATATTTTGCCAAAGATTTTTCAGTATTCTCATATGCTTCGGAACATACTATAGCAGCAGTATTATTGCAGAAAAATGATGAAAATTTGGAACAACCCATAGCCTTTTTCAGTAAAATGCTACGGGATGGGGAATTGAAGTATGACATCATGGAAAAGCAGGCCTATGCTTTAGTTAAAGCATTAAAGGATTTCAGAGTATATGTTTTGCATTCACATGTAATTGCACATGTTCCAACCGCTGCAGTAAAAGCAATTTTGACACAACCAGATCCAGAAGGCAGGAGGGCGAGATGGATAGCTACATTATTGGAATATGACATAGAAATAAAACCCATGAAACTAGTTAAAGGGCAAGGCTTAGCAAAGATGATGACAAACTCAAATTGTGAATCTTTACAGATCAATTTTTTGACTCACCAGTCTGATCAGTTGGATACAGAAATAGAAGTGATGGTTGATTTTGTGGCTTCTCCATGGTATTCTGGTATCGTATATGTCCTCCGAAATTTGCAAGTACCAGAAGGATTAAGTAAATCAAGAGAAATATCTGTAAAGTTGAAATCTGCTAAATTTTGTATCATAAATAAATATCTTTATTGGAAAGATCCTGGAGGAGTTCTACTAAATTGTCTTTTGGAAGATGAAGCCCAGCAAGTTACCAAAGAATTTCACCAGGGAGACTGCGGGGGACATCATTTTTGGAAGGTGACTACAAACAAAATCCTGAGAGCTGGTTATTATTATCCTACGTTATTCTCAGATGTATATAAAGAAATCAGCAAATGTCATCAATGCCAAATTTTCGACGGTAAGAGAAAGGTACTGCCTCTCCCTTTGAATCCAATAACAGTTGAGGCTCCTTTCCAGCAATGGGGTTTGGATTTTATTGGTGAAATAAACCCCAATTCATCAAGTCAGCACAAGTGGATTTTGACAGCTACAAACTATTTTACTAAATGGATAGAAGCAATTCCTACCAGGAGGGCCACTGAAAATGTGATCATGGATTTTCTTGAAGAAAATATATTAGCTCGATTCGGGTGTCCAAAAAGGATAGTAACAGACAACGCAGCTGCTTTCAAATCTAGGAAAATGATTAATTTTTGTCATAAGTATCATATAAGCCTCAATCACTCGACTGCCTATTATCCTCAAGGAAATGGATTAGCTGAATCTTCAAATAAAATCCTGGTGAGGATTATCAAAAAGCTGTTGGAGGATAACAAGAGGTCCTGGCACACCAAACTAAAATATGCCCTATGGGCTGACAGGATTAGCACTAAAAGAGCAATCAGCATGTCTCCTTTCCAACTGGTGTATGGGGTTGAAGTGATTTTTCCAACATCATTAGGGGTACCAGTTATGAGATATTTCTAGAATCAGCAAGAAGAACCAAATCACATACAGCGAAGGATAAATTAGATCATTGAGCTAGAAGAATGAAGAAGTAAGGCTTATGACAAAGTGCAGTCACATCAGGAGAAAATGAAGAATACTTTTGACAGAAGAATCAAGGAAGAGCAGTTTCAGATTGGTGACCTGGTTTTGAAGTGGGATGCTCCTAATGAAGACAAACATGGAAAGTTTGACCCTATGTGGGTAGGACCTTATGTTGTTTCTGGATACAGAGGACAAAATGCATTTTTGTTGGAATATACAAATGGGGTTCTTTTGGAGAGTAACCCTGTAAATGGAAGATATCTAAAGCATTACCTATCCTGAGGACGAAGGTGAAATTTGTATCATAGATTGTACATACTTATTTTTCTTTACAAGTAAATATGAATGATAAGCCGAGTGCATTTGAAGCTCGCAGTGAAAGCCCTAAGATTCAGGAGGCATACCATTCCTTTTCTAAAAATATACAAAAATGATATATTTACAAAAACAAATGATGGGTTTTTGGGAGTTATTATGCAAAATCAAAAAACAGGCACCTGGTCTACGAGTTCTTTGATACCTCGCAGGGAGGATATCATCCCCAGAAGGAGCCAGCTGTTAACACCATTATTTATCAAAGGGGATGAAAAATCATGATGAAGAAGAAATAATAGGTTGCTTGTCGAGCCTTGGTTAAAATATATATTGTAAGAGTATGATGATACCCCAAAGAGTGATCCCGTTATCAAGGATCTGATGGTGCGAGTTGAAAGGATAGAAATCAATGGCCATGATTGTCTCCACACTCTCAGAAATGTGAGGAAGATAAATTATTTCCGGGCGTTTATCAGGTGCACAGATCAATGGCTATCAATCTGGCTCGGGCAAATCCACGGTCCATATTTAATCCGCCTTATGAAATCGCATGTTGGTTAAAGAAATAGAGTCCGGCAGAATCGAGTACATAATACTCGATCCAACGGTGGAGAGGTAAAGTTAAATCACATCCATGGTCGGGATTGATTCTGAAGCCAAAATCAGCACAGCAGATAAATCCCAAGCGCCCAGCGGAATGAGTAGGTGGCCATTGATCTGAGGGTTGAGGATTAAAGGTGAAGTGGATCAACGGCGGTTGACGATTCCGAAACATAAACTTGCGCGATGGTTAAAATGATAGAGCCCAGCGGAATTTGATAGGTGCCACCTAATCCAATGGCTCACAAATAAAGGTTGATCGCATCTAAAGCTGTGGGCGATTCCGGAACATGGAGTTGCACGAAGGATAAGGTCGGGAAACTCAGCATAATCAAATATTTCCTTCCCGATCTAATGGCGGAGTAATGAGAGGCTATTTCATCAACGGTTGGAGATGTTTCCGGGGTGGAGACTTGCACGTTGTTTATTACCAAGACGCCCGGTGGAAAGAGGTACGTGGCATGTGATCCAAGGGTTAGAAATTAAAGAAGAATCAGATCGATGGTATTGAATGAATCCAGAGAATGGAAGTGCGCAGCAAATAGGAATAGATGGTGGTTGCGGAAAATAAATTATTGTCCACGTGGCGAATTGTGGTAGGCTCCGGAGACAAAAGTGGTTTATGGAAGACCAGAGTGGGGGCCTATAAAATCAAGGTTGACTTCTATCATTGTTATTTTATTTGCTCGGGAAGGGTGAAAAGGACTGGCCGATTCAGCAGCTTCCATTTGTCAGTTTCGGGCACGCGCCTCTACAGTCGACCAGGTAAGGCTTAAACCCTGTAGTTCCTCCATCCAAATTACCTTTGTAAATTAAGTAATGGACTAGGGGAAAGAAATTCAAGTGTCTGGTCAGGTTGTAGACGACAGGGAAGAGTTTTTAGTGGACAGAGATAAGAGTGTGTGCGACCCCTTTCTATCCGTAGGGAGCGTGTCTGTCAATAAGGAGAAATTGTGGTATTATAACTCACAGGGGAACGATGTATTAAATGTCTGTAATTATTTTTTGTATTACTTCACTCTTGAGCAAACCCTCCATTTCCTGGAATTTGCAGACAATGGTAAGGATTAATAAATTACAAGTTTTGATAGACAAATTAGAAATTCAATTGAAGCATGAGAGAGTTGAGAATAAAGCAAATGTCATTCAGATTAGAAAGCTGCAAACAGAAATCGTTAGTTCAGATAACACCCAGGCAGTCAAGAGGATGCTAGAGGAAAAAGACAATGCACTCCAGGTCTTAAAGGAAAAAGCTGAAGATCCCAGGTTCAGAGCACGTCCAGTCAGCTGAATTAATGGCTTTGCAAGAGGAAAAGGATAAAGTCCATCAAGAGATGATGGAGTATAAAGGAAAAGCTGTCGAGCTACAGGAAGAAAAGGACAGGTGGGAGGTCGAGCGAAATGAACTTTTATCTCAAATTTCCTTAATGAAAAAAGACCAAAGTGACGAGAAGGAAATTATGGAAGAGTTAATGAGTCAAACCCCCACTGATGAAGACCTATCCATTGTGAATATCCACAAGCCATTAGATGATTTTTCTGCAGATGATTTGTTGGTGCCTATGTCCCAGGTGAGCTTGAAAGAGGAAGCAATTAAATAATTGAAGGTAGAGAATGAAAAGATAAAAGCTGAATTGGCTAAAGTAAGTGAAAGTAAAAAGCAAATATTACAGGATAGAAATCAGTTGCACAAAAAATTCAACGAGCTAAAGGAGAAAAACATCGGGAAAGGCCCTCTTCAAGGGGCAAAACATATCATTTGGGATACCTTGTCGATAGAGATTACCAAGTTCCGACACTATCTAAATTTTATTGATGATTTGAATATACTAATAAATTTGGCTCACCAGAGATTAAAGCTGGTAAATGAACATATGGAGAAGAGACCTCTTACTACAGCTCAGAACACACTGAATTTTCGGAATTCACTGACATATTAGAAATTGCACGATATGGGCATAAAAGACAGAGTATCAATAGTGCTGTGGGCAAATAAATTCATCCACAAGCATCACTTAATCAAGACGGTCCAAGATAAATCAGAAGGATTGCTTTTGCGGGTTAATAATTTCAAAAAGTATTTTAAAGAGCTGTTCGAAGATGGATTGCCTTCCTTCTGGGACGAGGAGGGACGGATGTTCTCACAGAAACATTATCATAACCTGCTTGTCTAGTGCCGCATGGACCACTCCAAATTTAATGATTTGGAGAAAAGCCTAACAGGGAAAACCATTGTGGACATGTTAACAGAAGATTTCGAAATTCTACAGAAGTTCGCAATTATCAGAAGCAGATTGCCCAAGAAGTCCTATGAAGCATATATGGAGCTCGAAGTATCAATTCGAGAAATGACGGAATGTGACACCCCAAGTTCGGAGCAGTGGAAAGCTATGGCGCGGTTTGGAAAGACAAAGTATATTCTTCATTCCTAGAAATAGGCATTATACACTGAGGAGTTGATGGGCAAAGGCATGGAGCTGATGGGGCGAAGACGTGGAGCTGATGGGCAAAGACGTGGAGCTGGCTGGGCGAAAGTTTTTTATCAAGTTGATTTTTACTTTATGATCTGTTAGGAGTGGAGTTGTAACAAACTTCCTAAGAGTTAGGAATTCAGTTACGAAACTCTAAATTAAGTCGATCATTCAGTTATTGATCTTCTTGGAAGACCTATTATTTTATGTATAAATTTGCATCTTTTTTAAGAGATGGGGGTTGGAACCCATCGGGAGGAATAATTTTTTGGAGAACATATCTATTTTTGAATAACAAAGTGAATGCATGAGAGTTGGGTCAGAGATTCCTGTGTCATTGATATTACAGTCTGTGCTTCTTTCTTTATGTGATTGTATTTCCCCTGTGTAACACTCCATTTTGTTTCTTCCTCGTATCTGGAATATAGCGTTAGATGATTAGAATTCATATGTTTATGCTCTAGTCATCATTTCAGATATTATATGATTTTTTCTGCTAAAGTTGATATAGAATTCATCATTGTTGATGCTCTGTATTAATGGGTTTTTTCCTCATCTCTTCTATTTCATCTGGATTAATTTGAATGACTGTGATGATGAGATTATCTTGCCTTTGATGAATCTCGTGTACATGTATTTGTGATACCTTTATATTGTATATGACTCCATGCCCAATGGTTATGTGATTGTTTCAGCCATACATACAAATCTTTAAATGTTATTTTATATCTGGTCCTGTTAAATCTTTATTGAGAGATCCCTCTCTAGAAGAAAATACCAGTTTCTTTCTAAAGTGGTTTTGTTGTTACCTTGGAGTTTACCTTTTACAACCTGGGTACATTCTGAGTGCTAACACTCTGCAGCTCCTGTTCTTTCACCTCAATTTACTTGTTCAGTGAGGAAACTAAGTCATATTTGGACCCTGTAAAGGCTCCCATGGCAGTTGTAGTCTCCAAGGCCTCTTGCTTGGCATCTATGGATTCCCTCTTCCAGATGATCTGATTGGGTACAAAGTCTTTTTTGAAGGTTCCTTCCCTGGATCTCTTAGATCCTTTCTTGAATAGTTCCCTTTCTTCTCCACTCTAGAAGTATTCCCCAAGGGAAGTTACTGCATAATCACCAAAATATGCCATTTCCTCTATTATGGAAATGGATCCTTTAGAGATAGTGATTATAGGGGTAGGTTGGGGAATTCCAAGGGAAGGGATGGGCATGGTGATTTGTGAAAACTTACTGGAAGGTGTAGAGGTATGATTAATGGAGGGTAAAGGAGTGGACATGGGAAGATAAGCAATGGTTTTATAAGAGATGGTAGGAATATAAGAGCTACCAAGTTCTAAATATGATGAAGAGAGTTGTGAAGATATCAATTGAGTGGAAACAACAAGTAGTTCAAAAGTTGCTGAAAAAATAGGCAAGTTGGAAAAGGGAATGGAAATGGGGATAGTTAGGATACAACAGATGTACCATTGTTGGGAGTAAGAATATGGAATATGTGAATCTCATAAAAAATAATGGTTATGAATCAAAGTGTCAAATGGACCCCCAGTTGTTTGGGACTCTAAAACAATATATGGTAGTAGGTATAATGGTCGAAACTGTAATTGGGCATGAATATATGAAAGGGAATGTTTCTTCCCCAAGATCAGTTTTCATCGCATGCACATCAATCCTAGATGGTGGTGGATCAACCTTTGGTAGTGGATTTACTTATGGGGGTGGATTGACTTGTGGAGGAGGATGCTCAATTCTATGGCTCTTTGGTTGAGGTTCAGATACTGTAATTTTTGCTTCTACCACATAACTCATCAGTTCTAAATTCCTTTTCATTTCTACAGACATTATCATATCCTCAAAAGTGGATGAGGTTCCTGGCTGTTGGGGATATTCAATAACATCCTTCCCATGATTGTTAGTATGCTCACCTGTTGTTTAAGAAGAATCAACTTGGGATTTTTTGGCGTCTTTCTCTACCAGTTGTTTATGTGCTTTCTCCTCTACTGTTAAATCAATTTTCCTATAGTGGGGGACCTTGGTCTTACAACTTGTGAGAAGTATTTAGCCCCTTGATATATGGAATCATTGGGGTCATTCTGATGTAAGTAACTAGTATTCATTTTCTCCTGGTTAAAATGATTCTCCAAGAAGGAGCTTGGATCATCCATTCTTTTGGGGGCCTCCCCCAGCTTCAAAGTAACAATTTTCTTACCCAAGGTTCCTGCATGGGTATAATTCTAAATAACTATAAGTCCAAGACTGAGGGGGAACTTTGGCCACCCTTTCCTCTTTGTTGCAATAAGTTTAGGAAAGCCTCCATCAACCACAGTCTGGAAATCAATTTCCTCCAACACCATTCTATCTGGAACAATCATGGGTAGCATATGGACCTTTTTTCTACCCCATATCCTAATGTATGCAAAATATTGGCCCACATACCAATAACCCATGGTGGATATCAGTGTTCTTGTTATGTCAGAAAAGGTAGGGGAATCCCCCTTGAAAATCCTTTGATACATTGTCCCGATGAAGTGGTCACATATGTCATATACCAACAAAACAAAGTTTTCCTCCCATAATGCTAAGTAGTAAATGTGAACAAGGGGTGAAACTCTGGTCCAATTCCATCCCATGGTTGGGATAGGAAATGATGCACAAAATACATCCATAACATAAGATGACAAGTAGAAGGTATGCTTCCAGTACGTCAGATTCTTATGGTAATTATCAATTTACTCCTTTAACACAACTGATAGGACCTGATCCCAGTTGAAGGACTCCCCTGTGGTAAGGATGTGATGTGTGAGGGGAGCCCATTCTACCTTAAACATCATGCAGTTTTGTAACCCATAGAGTTTGCATAACATGGACTCTAATAGGGAAAACGACTTTCTAAACTAGGAGATTGGGTATAATGTGTTTGGCTTGGGGATGAATTCTACAGGTTTATCCATCCATGGCTTCATAATTTCCTCAAATTTGTATTATGTGGAAGAGGCTTGAAGAAATTGCTTATTTAGCAATTGTTGAGGTGGGTTAAAGGCGTATGCTCGGGAAAATACTTATAGACAAAATGAAGCCAACTGAGTGTGATATTGGTCATCAAAAGAGCAGTATTTGGGGTTCTTATGGTGTATCATCCACTTTACAAAGAATGTATAGGGCATGAAATCAGGCATGGTCGCTATGGCATGGATTTGTGATTTGTTGATATTTACAAAGGTTGACTTGTCATGTGTGATGGAGGATAAGTCATCATTATCGAAAATAGCGTAAATACTAGAGTAGTCTATGTGATAGGTTTCAGATACCCTCCCACTGGTGTCATAAAAAAATTTGGCATTGGGGTCTTTGTTCTTATGTTCATTGAGATTGGTCTTAGACCTTATGTTTCTCAACATTGTTGCAAGTCAAGGTAAATTCTGGAAAAATTACAGTCATTAGAGAAAATTTCAACTCAAAATGGGCCTCCTAAAATGAATTAATAAAATAATAGTTAAAATAATAAAATAATATTTATTAATTTTGGAGGAACAAAAGAAAAAAACTACTTTTTTGTTTATATTTTTGACATATCTCCCTGTGTTTTTACTCAAATTTTGATAGAGAGAGCTAGTTGGATGCGGAATTCAATTCTGCATCCAACAAGTACCCACTCAGCATACTTTTGACGGACCCTGCTATCCCAAAAACAAGAAATACCTGAAAAAATGGAATGATGATGTCATCATTCCATTTTTTCAGGTATTTCTTATTTTTGGGGTAGCGGGGTCCGTCAAAAGTATGCCGAGTGGGTGCTCGTTGGATGCAGAATTTAATTCCGCATCCAATGAGCTCTCCCGATCGAAATTTGAGTAAAAACACAGGGAGATATGTCAAAAATACAAACAAAAAAAGTAGTTTTTTTTATGATACATATCCCCAAATTTATATTAAAAAAGTGTTTAAGACCTATACGGTATTTCAAATTTAAATCAGTTTCATTGGCTAACACATGATGACATGGAATTTGAATAAAAGTTAAAAGGACCATTTTGAGTTAAAATTTCCTCTAATGAAAGAATCAATTTTAACCGTATAAATTCACTACAATTAAACCAATTGGGAGAAAAAGATTCAATAAGACTTACTAGTAAATCAATAAAGAGAAGAAACATTCATGAGTCTGGTAAAAATTAGAAGCAAATCCTTTTGTTGGAGTAAAATTCACAAGTTAAAAATGATGAACATACAATGAACAATTGAAATATTTAAAACACTGAGTTCAACAGCAAAATGAATTTTAGCCATATATTTTGAACAGATCGATGGTCAAGATTGAAGTGGGAAATGGAAATGCGAAAATGAATTTTGACAATTTTTTCATTTTTTATTTTCGCAACCCGCAATCTGCATTACGGGTTGCGAAAATGCGGGATAACATTTGCGACCAAAAATTAGTTTTATTTCTTCTATAATCCGTAATCTGCATTTCGGGTTGCAAAAATGTGGGATAACATTTGCGACCAGAAATTAGTTTAATTTCTTCCACAGTCCGCAATTAGCATTGTGGGTTGCAGAATCACAGAAGTGTGATTTGGCAATTTAATTGTGTTTTGAGTTTCTGATTTCTGCAATTCGCATTGCGGGTTGCGGAAATGCGGAACTGAGAATTTCAAATCTTATTTTCAAAAATATTTCCTGACATCTATAATCTGTATTGCGGGTTGCAAGATGCAGAAAAGTAAAAATGATAAATAAACAAGATTTGAACATTCGCAATCCACATTGCGGGTTGCATACAAACAAACTTCAAAACCTTCAAAAAATAATTTTCGCTATCTGCTTTTGTGGATTACGGAATGTGGATTGCGGAGACCGACATTTTAAAGAAAATATAGGATTTTGTGCAATCCACAAACCAAAAAATCTTCTTTGAACGAAAATTTTATTAAGTTCAAACATGATAGGATGAAAGGGATGAAAGCATCAAGGAATAATACCCCATAGAAAAATAATAACAATAAAATTTACCTTCATAATGATGAATGAGGCTCCCATTTCAATAAATGAAATGGTATTTGTTGTGCCAACAAAACTCCCCCAAACCCCTAACATATTCTCTATATCCCTCTATATATCTACCCATAACCTCTCTCTCTCTCTCTCTCTCTCTCCATAATATCCTATTATTTTTTTATGTTTATGATAATCCCCCTTCCCCCACCATCTCTCTCCCTATATACCCACACTTTACTTCCCACTACTCTTTAATTTATCCCCTCCTCCTGAAACCCAAAACCCTCTTAATCTCTCTCTCTCTCTAATCCTAACATCTCTAATCCACTTCCCCCTATGTCTACCCCACCTCTATCTCTCTCCCTACCCCTAACCCCCCACTCTTCACCCACTACACCTCTCTATATATATATGTGTGTGTGTGTGTGTGTCTATATTAAACCCCTACTCCTTAACCTACCCGCTCACTCACACATTCAATGCCCTACTCCAACCCCAACCACTAGCATCCCTCCTCCCTATTTTTGTGTTTCCCCTCTAACCTAACCCTTAATAACCCCCCTCTCTACGTCTCTCCCCTACTCCACCTACCCAAAACCCATGCCCCTATATCTCTACCCAAATATCCTAACACATGCCCTCTCTCTCTCTCTCTTTCTAAATCTATATGTTTATATCTCTACCCCCAACATCGCACTCCTCATCCCCCTATCCATATCCCCTCTCTCACTACCTAATCCCTCCTACTGCCACCCCTACCCCTCCTCTCTCTCTTTCATTCTCACCCTCTCTCTCTACTCCCAACCCACCCACTCCTCAACTTTACCCCCCATCTCTCTAATTTCTATACTCCTCACCAAATCCCAAACCCTCTATATCTATATATATTTATCACCCCAACCCCACTCCTCCCCCTACCCCAAATCATGCCACACTCATCTCTCTCTCTCTCTGTCTCTCTCTCTCTCTCTCTCTCTCTCTCTCTCTCTCTCTCTCTCTCTCTCTCTCTCTCTCTCTCTCACGCACGCACGCGTGCATGCACTTTATACTCACCTCCTTCTCTTTAACTACCCTCTTCCTCCTCAAACCAATAAAACCCCAATATCTCTCTATATCTCACACTAACTCCCCACTCCTCATCCCCATATCACTATCCTACTTCTGATATCTCTCCCCCTTATTCCTTCACCTACTCCTAGCCCCCACTAATTACTCTCTCCCGAAATCCACTAACACCCACCCTTTATTCATCTCTCTCTCTACACTTAACGCCCATATCTATCCTTAAACCCCTCTCTATTTCTCTATCTCTCATAATCCTAGCACTAACCACCTCTCTCTCTCTCTCTCTCTGGTCATCCCCCCTCTCTCTCAATATCCCTCCTCATACTCTACATGCCCAAACTCTTCAAATATACCCCCTTTCTCTCTAATTGCACCACTTCACCCCAAATCCCTATCTCTCCTAATATCTATATCTTCATCTCCCCAAAACCTTCTCCTCCACCTACCCCTGGTAACCCTCCTCTCTCTCTCTCTCTCTCTCTCTCTCTCTCTCTCTCTCTCTCTCTCTCTCTCTCTCTCTCTCTCTCAACCCCCTACTAATCCACCCACCCCTAAACCCAACCCATTCTTCTCCATCTCTCTCTAACAAAAAAACTCACCCACATACTCCCACATCTACAACTAAAACCCATATTCCCTCTCTCTCCATGTTCCTCCCCCTAACCCTTACTAAACGCCTCTCTCTCTCCACTACTCCTCCACCTACCCATAACCCCCACTTTCTCTCACCCCCAACACACTAACACCCTCCCTATCTCTCTCTCTCTCTCGCTCTCGCTCTCTCTCTCTCTCTCTCTCTCTCTCTCTCCCTCTCTCCCTCCCTCCCCCTCCCCCCCCCCCCCCCCCCCCCCCCCCCCCCCTCTCTCCCTCCCTCTCTCTCTCTCTCTCTCGCTCTCGCTCTCTCTCTCTCTCTCTCTCTCTCTCTCTCCCCCCCTTCTTCTCTCTCTCTCTCCCCCCCCCCCCCCCCCCCCCCCCCCCCCCCTCTCTCCCTCCCTCTCTCTCTCTCTCTCTCGCTCTCGCTCTCTCTCTCTCTCTCTCTCTCTCTCTCTCTCTCTCTCTCTCTCTCTCTCTCTCTCTCTCTCTCTCCCACATGCCCATAGTCCTCAATTATACCCCCCTTGTTTCTAACTCCACTAATCCTCCCCAAACTCCTAAGCCTCCTAATAAATGAGCTTCATGAGTGCGAATTACTAAACTTATTCAAGGTACCAAGCATGAGAGCACAGCTAAGACTATTGGAGTGTATCATCAAGATTTGGAATCCTAAGTAGCAATACTTTGAGGTGGGTGCTCACATTTTGACTATGGAGGTAGAGGCCCGTCTACTTCTTGACAGATTTTTCTAGGAGAGGATCTCATGTTTACTTGACTGGTCCTCGTGGTGGGGACATTACTACTTAGGGGCTTATAGATCAATACTACTTTTTGGGCACGTAGATGAGTGAGAAGAAAATTCCCATTAAATATATGAGGGGCCTACCACTATGGGTAGTCCTATTTACCATGTAGCACATTTCTGGGAGTCAAGGGGGGCATCAAGCATCCAGGGCTCACATGATGTATACCTTGGAGTTTATGGCCCTGATAGTATTCAACTGGGAAGAAGCCCTACTAGCCACATTCAAAGATCAGCTGACCGAATGCCAACATGGAGAATTAAAGTAGTTTGAATACGACACAATCTTAGTGTAATTATTTTTAGAGAGGCTCCCATTACTGAGACCACAAGTGGATTTTACTGAGTTGAGGGAAAATGATCCACGCATGCTCCAATGGGTGGAGATCATGGCCCGCCATGGTGACGATGGACCTAGGGTTAAGTACGAGGCTGCCTTTTTTCATTTATTGGATGACTATCTCCTCATGAGGATTATTTCTATGAAGGAACTGACTTCAGAGGAGACCCAGACCTAGCCCTACCAGTGGACAATCAGTGGGGAGACCTTGGTCATTAAAACACTAAGATATGCATTTTTTTATATTTTTTGTCATTTTATGATTTTTATGTGTGGTAACAAGACATACTTCTTACCATGCAAATGTGGGGATAGCATGACCTGGAGGATCATCACCAATAGACACGCAATCTAGGGCTCTATTTGTCCATCGTGGTGACGATGAGATGACTGAGATGGAGGAAAACCTTAACTGGCTCACCTTATACATTCTGGATATCTCAGTAGAGACCTCCCTAGGAGGTACCAAAGGCACACAAGTGGTGTGTCAGATCACTTCGGTCTCTTGCTACATAGAGTAGCAAGGGCCATCATGTGCTATCATGAGCCTCGTTAGGGTTCGGCATGATCTATACACTGAAAGCTCCTAGCTTCAGTATTTTTGTTATCTTGTAGTGTTGAAATCCAGTGTGCTTCAGTTGGTGTCTCGAGACCATATTTTTTGTAAAACACTTATATATATATGCATTAAAGGAAATTTCAACTCAAAATGGGCCTCCTAAGAAAAACAATAAAATAATAGTTAAAATAATAAAATAATATTTATTAATTTTGGAGGAAGAAAAGAAAAAAACTACTTTTGTTGTTCATATTTTCGACATATCTCCCTGTGATTCTACTCAAATTTTGATCGGGAGAGCTCGTTGGATGCAAAATTTAATTTTGCATCCAACAAGTACCCACTCGGCATACTTTTGACGGATCCCACTACCCCAAAAACAATAAATACCTAGAAAAAAAATGCTTTTTCAGGTATTTCTTGTTTTTCGGGTAGCAGAGTCCATCAAAAGTATGCTGAGTGGGTACTCGTTGGATGCAGAATTAAATTCTGCATCCAGGGAGCTCTCCTAATCGAAATTTGAGTAAAAACAGAGGGAGATATGTCGAAAATACGAACAAAAAAAGTAGTTTTTTTTATGATACATATCCCAAATACGGTATTTCAAATTTAAAGCAATTTCATTGGCTAGCACATGATGACATGGAATTTGAATTATGGTTAAAAGGCCCATTTTGAGTTGAAATTTCCTCTAATGCACACAGAGACTCATCTTTTTGTGGCCTACTTGTTTTTTTGGTAATGGAATGTTATTTACATGGGATTTATGTCTTTTGTTGTTTATGTACAATGTATCATGTTATTTTACTCATTAATGTATCAATATTGGGCAATGTGGGAATCCATTATGTAATTTGCAAGTGAATCGGCAATCGAAGTATAAGATCTTGGAATGTGTTGATAAGTAATAGATTCAAATGACCTCTCTAATAGACGTACTCTTCGAAAGAGATGAAGGAGCATTGGGTATGGCATAAACATAGTTTAAATGAGAAACCATGAGATGGGAGTCCATAAAGACGACCAAGTGATCAATATCAAGAGATGTGGCTTCAATTAGAAATCATATCAATGCGTGATATTCAGTGATGTTGTTGGTAGTTGGACCTAAGCAAACCACTCCTGAACTAACTAATTCATTGGCTTGGTAATACATTACCTAGGCAGCTGAAGCAAGATTCAGGGTGTGTCAGCAAGCACCATCAGCAAAACCATAGAAGAGAGACATCTACAGAATTTAAATCATAACACAAGATAAGCAGCATCAGACAAGAACCCAAAACCATACTTAAAATAAATAAAAAACCACACTTAAAAAGTCAAATATACACATATATACAAGGCACTGATGCAAAGATATCCTAAGCATAGTACCTTTCCGGGTACAGTCCATTGTGAGGACGTCCAAAAGGTATCCCGTCATAGTCCACTGAATCATAAGCCCCTTTTCCAAGACTTTGATAATGATATGGGGACCATACCATATTGATTCCAACTTCCCTTTCCCAAGCTTATCGTGTTTCTGATCGTAAGTCAGAACCATATCTCCTTCATTAAAAACATGAAGTTGAACTAATTTATCATACTGGGCCTTGATTCGTTTCTTGTGTGAGTCATTATCCAAATTGGCATCTCGTCGTGTCTCGTCAAGGTTAGTTAGATAAAGAAAACGTTCTTCCTTAGTAGAAGTGTTGGGTAGAAGCTCAACAGCTAGATTCAATGACGAAATTTCAAATTTGTTAGGTAGAATAGGTTCTAGTCCATAGACCAATTGGAAAGGTGTGAAATCGCTCGTTGTTTTCACAAAAGTTCTATAATCCCAAAGTGTGGATAATAGAGTTAAATTCCAATTCAATTTATGTTATCCAACCATCCTATGAAGCATTGTCTTAAGGACCTTGTTAATGGCCTCCACTTGGTCGTTAGCTTGTAGAGTAGGGTATTGAGTTTTCATGACGAAAACCTAACTTGGCACTCAACTCAGCCATCATCTAATTACAGAAATTGGAACTCCAAAACTAGCAATGATGTGATTAAACAAGAAGAGGGAGGCAATCTTACCATCATTGACATATGTAGGCATTTCCTCAGCTCATTTTGTGAAATAATAAACAAATACAATGATGTAACAATGCCCCCCGGTTGAGGTAGGATTACAATGCATAAAGTCAATCCCCCATTTGGATAAAGGTACAATGACAATGACAGGGTGTAACGGAGAAGGGTGGGTGTGTGGAAATTGAACCCAAGTGATAGAACAATTACACTCACAAAATTGCTAATCAAACATGCAAAATTACCATCAAAGGAGACTGAAATTGGAGCATAACACTAATCTGTATTGAATAAGTGTACAATAGCAAACATTATGAAGTCACAGGATACTGCAATATATAATTACATGAGAGATTCAAATGCATAAGGATGCCATTCAAAATAGTCAAAAAGTAGGCTTACTAAATCTAGTCAAATCCCCCATAGGCCCGCATAAAGTAGTTTCCAAATCCACTTAGAGGCTCACGAATTAGAAAAGTCAACTAGGAAAGATAATAAGGGATGGAAAGACAACTCATACATGCTTTTATTAGGAGAAAAGGATGGAGAATGATGTGGGCAAAAAACAATTCAACTACACCTAGTCTTGCTTTCCCTTTTGCCTTAATTCTCAATAAAACAGGCAGCTTTGCAGAAAAAGCAGATATGCGCTTTGGAGGATCTGGAATAAAGTAGACATGCTAAATATGGTTTCCAGGAGGTTTCCCAAGTGCTCCATGACTTATTTTTCACAAGTGTTTACTTCTATGACATGTAGAAGGAAACTAGCATAGAGTGGAATATAGGAGACTAGGTAAATAAGACAAAAATGAATTAATTAATGTCTAAGGTAGGTAACTATGGGTTGATTATTATAACACCCCCCCTTAAGCCTAACTTTATGAGTAAATATCAAAAAACTATAGGGCCTAGCAACAAGGCTTAGTCACCCTTTACATACTGCATGTCCATTTAACCAAGGAAAGAGGCAAAAACCCAGTGGGAAAATCCTCCCTTAAACATGGACAGAAAAACAAAATTTGAAAATCTTATCATCAATCATGCTTCACAGCATGACCTGCAATCCCCAATAGTGATTTGAGATTTTTAAATGTCTTCTCACAAAAAACTTTGGTGAAGATGTCTGCTACTTGTTCTGAAGATGCACAGAAGAGTAGGTGAATGATACCATCATGCACAAGCTGTCTGATGTAGTGCATATGGATCTCAATGTGTTTGGTTCTCTGTCTCTGAACTGGATCATTGCAGATTCAAATGGTGCTTTTATTATCACAATAGATAATAGTTGAAAACTCTTATTTGAAGCCACACTCACCAAATATTCCCTACAACCACAAACATTGAGTTGTTGCATTTACAACTCCTCTGTAATATGCTTTTGAAGATGAGAGTGCTATGGCACTCTGCTTCTTGCTTGACCAGCTGATTGGTCCTTTTGTAAGCATGAACACATATCCTGATGTTGACTTTTGATCTGTGTTGTCACCTACCCAATCACTGTCAATAAACCCAATCAAATCAAGATCAGATTCAGCTTTGTAGAAGATCCCATGAGTTATTGTTCCTTGAACAAAGTTAAGGATCCTTTTGGCTTCTCTCAAATAGATATCATGAGGCTGATGCATGTATCTTGAAGCCACACTAACTGCATAATATAGATCAGGTCAAGTGTGTGTAAGGTAAAGCAAACACCCAATCAACTACCTATACAGTGTATTATCTACCATAGGAGAAGAACCTGCTTCTTCAAGCTTAACTCCTGAAAGGAAGGGATTCTTGCTTGGCTTGCAATATTTCATGTTTAACTTGTTTAGCAAATCTAAGGCATACTTGGACTGATGTAATTTTATTCCATGTTGGTATTGAGCAATTTCGAGACCCAAGAATTGGCTCAACAATCCCAAATCAGTCATAGAAAATGCATGGTTCATTGCATCCTTCAAGGAGGTAATTTCTTTCTTTGAACTTCCTGTAATCAGAAGGTCATCCACATACAAGACAATAATCATAAAATAACCATGAATCAGCTTCAAATAAATATTAGGATCAGACTTGCATCGAACAAAACTCAATGACAGCAGAAAGCCATCAATATTGGCATACCAAGCCCTGGGCGCTTGCTTGAGCCCATACAATGATTTCTTTAACCTGCACAAAAAAGATGAATTAGAAACAAACCCTTGAGGTTGCTGCATGTAAATCTCTTCAGTGAGATCTCCATTTAGGAAAGCACACTTCACATCCATGTGATGTACCTCCCACTGCTTCGAAGTTGCAATGGCTAAAGCTAGCCTTATGGAGTCCATTTTTGCCACTAGTGCAAAGGTTTCATTTTAGTCAATACCATGTGCCTATGAGTAGCCCTTGGCTACCAATATTTCCTTATATTTCAAAGGTGAACCATAAGCATCAAACTTAGTTTTGAAAACCCACTTACATTGAACTAGCTTCCTCCCTGGGGGAAGATCAACTAGTTCCCAAGTGTTGTTCTTCTAGAGCGAGCTGAATTCTTCTTTCATGGTTGTTTTACATCTTGTATAATGTGCTGCATCTTCATATGTTTATGGGTTTGATTCAAACATCAGATAGCACTTGCAAACAAAGGGTCTTTCATACACAGGGCACTCTCAAAATGAGATCTAGTCCTCCTAGGGTCACTAGGATTTCCAGCTAGTTCCACAGCTATATGAATGGTCTTTGCTGCCCATTTTGGTCTTGTAGGAATGTCAATATATGCAATTAAATCATCATTATCAGACATATCAGAATCAGCAAACTCATATGTCTCTCCACTTACATTCAATGGATCTGGTGGTGAAGAAGACTCTCCAACTTCAACTGCTACTAAAGGCTCTTCTTGGAACTGAACACTCCTTTCAATGAAGGATTTGTTAGTGATAAAGTTGATCAGCTTGTACCCTTTTGAATCTTCATAATACCCAACAAATAGGCACTTTTGGCTTTGGGGCTGCAAATCCTTTCTCTTTTCAGTTGGAATTATAGCCCAAGCCTTTGAGCCAAAAATCCTGAAATGGGTCACATCTGGCTTGTGCCCACTCCAAGCTTTGAAAGGAGTCATACCATCAAGTTTTTTATGAGGCACCCTATTCTATATGTAGGATTCACATTTTATAGCCTCGGCCCAAAACTTTGGTGCCAAAGTCTTAGCCTCCATCATACAGGTTGCCATCTCCTTCAGTGATCTGTTCTTTCTCTCAGCAACACCATTTGTTGTGGTGTGTAAGGGATTGAATGTTGCATATCAATAAATACATATTTACAATATTGAATGAACTCAGACTTGACATACTCACCACCATTTTTAGATCTGAGGATCTTGAGTCTCCTCCCAGACTGGTTTTCAACCAAGGCCTTAAAATCTTTGAAGAGGTCAAAAACTTTAGACTTATGCTTTAGGAAGTAAACCCAACAATTCCTGGAAAAGTCATCTATGAATTTTAGTGCATATTTGGCTTGAATCATGGACATATGAGGAAATAGACCAATAACATCACTGTGGATCAACTCAAGAGGTGCAAAGGTTCTCTCATGACTAGCTCTCTCAAATTTATGCTTTGGGTGTTTTCCTAGGATACAACCTTGATAGACTCCCTTGGAAAACTTAATCTTTGGTAACCCTATGACCATATCTTTTTCACTCAAATCAGAAAGATACTTATAGTTAAGATGGCCAAATATTTCATGCCAAAGCTTGCTTTCCTCATTAGCATGAATCAGAAGAGTAGAGGGGTTTGAGTAGGGTAGAAAATGGGAAAACATGTATACCTTTGAAGTGTGATCAACAAAACCTTTTGCTATGACTTTACCATTCAAAATATCTGTGATTTCAACTTCATCAGGGGAGAATATTACCTTATTTGGAGACCCTGTGTGAGTCATATGATACAGTGACAAGAGGTTAGATGCAAGACCTGGAACATACAACACATCATTGAAATTACCATGGTCAAGATCAATCCTTCCTTTTCCCAAACTGTTAATGAGAGAGTCATCTCCCAAAACTATTGGTGGACCTTTCAACATGTCAAGAGTGGAGAATGCCTCCTTTGTCGAAACCATATGTCTAGAAGCTCCAAAGTCTATGATGAAGCTAGGTGAGCTTGATGTGCCAGCAACCAAAGCATGTACTCTCTCTCTGTCCTCTGAATTTGATCCTCCTTCCCTCTTCTTTGAGCAATCAGGAAGGGAGATGTTATTCTTCTCCAGGAGTTGGGTCAACATGTCAATTTGCTTCTTCATACAGGAGCTCTCAAGATGATATCCCTTACTGCAATATGTGTACTTGCTCATTTCTCCTTTGTTCTTCTTCTTCTGGAAGTTCTTCTTAGAGCCTTGGGGCTCCTCTTGAGACTTGTTCTTGTCTCTCTTTTGCTCAGGTGGCTTCTTAGCTTTCTTCTTTCCTTTTGAATCCACCCTTGAATCTCCAGCAACCAAATCTTGGTCTTTGGAAGGTTTGATGGTGCCCATCATCACCAATTTATCGTGTTCCTGTGTGAGGGATTCCATGAACTCTGCAAGCTTAGGCATCTTCCAGGCTCGAGCTGTCAACTTGGTGGCATGGAAGATCAAAACAAACACTGAATAGTCAGGGCCAAGCTTCAAGAGTATGGCCAAAACTAGTTGCTATTCCTTCTTTTCAATTCCACACTGTTTTAGCTGCAAAACAAGGGCTTTAAACTTGGAAAAATAGAGTTGCAGGGATTTGAAGCTACTGGGACCCAAAGAGATCAATTCATTCTCAATTTGATGTCCTCTCATCTCATATTTCTTACCAAAAATATCTACAATATTCTCCCACACTTCATTAGGTGATGTCAACCCATCGAGATGGAAGAGGAGGTCTCTTGAAATGCTCAGACACAAAAGGCCATAGGCCTCATCCCTCCTGTTGTACCATTTTATTTTCTCTGCAGCTGCATTGGGCTCTGCCTTAGTTGCCATAGTCACTTTATAGAGGCATTTATCTCTCAACAATATCTCCATCTCAGCTTTCCATTCAAATAAATTCAATGGAGTCAAGATGATCTTCTGAGATTGGTCCATAGCTCAGAAATTGTACCCTTCAGTCAACAGAATATGCTCCCAGTCAACATGTTGAACCTGAAATAGAAATATGGAAGGATATAAATCAATCTAAAAAGGCTCTGATACCATGTGGAAATTGAACCCAAGTGATAGAACAATTACACTCACAAAATTGCTAATCAAACATGCAAAATTACCATCAAAGGAGACTGAAATTGGAGCATAACACTAATCTGTATTGAATAAGTGTACAATATCCAACCTTATGAATTCATAGGCTGATACAATATATAATTACATGAGAGATTTGATGTATAAGGATGCCATTCGAAATAGTCAAAAAGTAGGCTTGCTAAATCTAGTCAAATCCCCCATAGGTGCATAAAGTAGTTTCCAAATCCACTTAGATGCTCACGAATTAGCAAAGTCAACTAGGAAAGCTAATAAGGGATGGAAAGACAACTCATACATGATTTTATTAGGAGAAAAGGATGGAGGCTGATGTGGGAAAAAATCAAGTCAACTACACCTAGCCTTGCTTTCCCTTTTGCCTTAATTCTCAATAAAACAGGCAGCTTTGCAGAAAAAGTAGGTATGTGCTTTGGAGGCTCTGGAATAAAGAAGACATGCTAAATATTGTTTCTAGGAGGTTTCCCAAGTGCTCCATGACTCATTTTTAGCAAGTGTTGACTTCTATGACATGTAGAAGGAAACTGACATAGAGAGGAATATAGGAGACTAGGTAAATAAGACAAAAATGAATTGATTAATGTCTAAGGTAGGTAACTATGGGTTTATTATTCTAACACGGTGCACTTTTTCAGATAAAGAAGCTGACAGGGTGGGAATTGTTTTACCGCTTCATGGAAATCCTTGAAGATTGAGAGCCAAAAGTACCCAATGCGAAGAATTTTCTGAGCTCTATCCATCCCAGAAAGATGGTCGCCACATGCTCTAGAGTGGAGTTCATTCAGGACTTATTCACCCTCATCATGAGTAAGACATCGTCGAAGAATTGAATCAATACCATGCTAGAGAAGAGTATCAATGAGAATGAGATAATACTTAGTGTGGTGGCGAATGCGCCGATGATCATCGCAAGATAGATTGGGATGAAATATTTTAGTTTGTAGATATATGATCAAATATTCATACCATGGGTCAGTCATGTTAACCAAGAGAAATAATTCATCTGGAAATGAATCATTAGGCTTAGTTTCCATGAGAGCATGGGGAATGTCACACATCAACTCTGCGAAGACTAAGGACTTCTTGGAAGTGGTCTTAGCAAACTTGAGGTGAAATTCTTGTAGGATACGATCCAACAAAAATATTTTCCCCCTATTACCTGACGATTCAAAATGTAGTACATAGGGTTTTGAAATGCGAGTACAGTAGTGGTGCGAAGTAGGATGTAATGCCAAAAATTATTAACAGCAATGACTGTAGCCAAACTAGCTTCTCCACATGTGAATATCGAGTTTCAGATTCAAGGAGACTCATACTAAGATAATAAATCACATGTTATTGTGTGTTCGTATATTCATGCACTATAACCATACCAATGGTAGTAGTGGATGAAACAATATAGAGTAGAAAATATTTTGAATAATTTTGGAGTCGTATCATAGGTGAGTGTGTTATGGCATGCTTAAAATTATCAAAATCTCATTGAGATTGATCATCCCAAAGGAAGGGAGTGTTCTTATTTAATAGACGCATATAACCATGTGTTTTCTCTGCAAAATTGCACACGAAACGATGAAGAAATTTTTCCTTCTCTTACAAACTTTGGAGTTCAGTGATGTCGATTGGGAGGGTAAGGCCACAATTGTCGTAATTTTCAAGGGATCGATTTGAATTCCATCTTTGTAAACAACGAATCCAAGAAGGAGTCCAATATCAACACAAAAAAACTCACTTGTGTGGATTAAGCCGGATATGATAATGAAGACATCAAAGAAAAAGTGTCTAAGACGCCCTGAATGATCCTCTCTCTGATGTGAATGAGCAGGTAGGTCATCCAAGTACGGTTCCACTATGTGTTTTATATCATGAAAAGTGTAAGACATGGCTCATTGGAAAGTATCTCCAACATTTTTTAAGCCAAAAGGTAACTTGCGATAAGCAAAATTTCCCCATGAGCAAATGAATGTCATTTTATGCTGATCGATGGGCAATATCTCAATATTATTATAGCCAGCAAATCCATCCATGAAATAAAATATGACACTTCCATCACATTTGTCAATGATATGATCGATATGAGGGGTAGAAAATTTGTCTTTCGGACAAGCTTTGTTCAAGTCCCTAAAATCAATGCAAACCCTAATAGTGCCCTGCTTCTTAGGAATAAGAACAATATTATATACCCACTCGTTCAAAGGCATGGGGTAGAGAAAACAAGCTTTTAAAAATTTTTCAACCTCAACTTTAATAGATGCAGCTTTCCTCGGATGGACCTGGTGGATTTTTTTCCTAATCGGTTTTGTCATTAGGTAAGTCTTGATCTCATGTACTACAATGGTTGGATCAATCAAGGGCATTTCTTCATAACTCTAGGAAAAAACATCACGAAATTCCTTGAAAAGAGCAAGGTATTTCTCATTTTTTGTTGTCGAACAGTTCTAGACAATGTGAACATGTTCGACAACACCTAGCTTCACTGATATGTCAATGGGAATAGTTTAAGTGATGTTGCACAAATTCCCTTCAAAATCAACACCTTGTGATAAAACGTGGATTTGTGGATATTCGACAATATCAAAACTGACAAGAGATACAAAATATGACTCTACCAAATCGGCATTAGGAAGAAACAAAGATCGAAGTTGAGAATATTCCCATAAGGATTCATCTAGACTCATAATCTCCATAATGGACTCGTCCGATGGAAAATTCTATGAGAGATAATCCAAAGTCAGGAGAGGGGAATATAGCCAATAGGGAATATGGTAAGAATCTAACGCCACCAAATTTTGATCATCTATGTAGGCATCAGAAACAGGTTGAATGGCATCGTACAGGGATTCATGTGGACCTCGAGAATGCAATTCAACAATCTCTTTGCCTTTAGACATGCCCCCATAATGGTTTACCATGGAAATTTACATACTAGGAGCAGAAAGATTAGATGGAAAGGCCCCCATGAGGAACGAATCTTTCAAAATCCCAACTCCTATAGATTGATAAGGAGGAGGGGATTTCCCTAACATAGGAACATTATTTTCCATGGTAGTGGTCATATCAGGCAAACAGTATTCGAGTTGATCAATGGTTACAATTTTCCCTTGATGCAGAAACTGGAGCGTGCAGAATACTGATGAAGCAACTTTCATCGTAGCATAGAACCAATTTATTCCTAATAACAAGTTGTAATCCAACGAAGCATTGACCACTTCTACTTGGATAGAAGTAGTATTTCCCCCCATCTTGATATATAATGCTAGTAGCAAGCCATGAGGTTTGAAACCTCATCCATCGAATGCTTTTAATGTGGTTGGTGATAGATTAATTTCATGAGAACCAATGGCTATCCAACAAGACATAGATAAAAACAAGGTGGAAGCTCCTTAGTCCAATACATTCCGATGAAATTTCCTAGCTACCACCCTAGTTGCGATTTGAAACGCGATTTGGTGGGATAATCTCGATTTGTAATTATCCACGTTAAAAGTGATCATGGTGGAATTCTCTGGATATAAGGCCCCTAGGGCTGACAACAAATTATTATGTTCTGTAGGGAAACTTTGGATTACCTCCAGCATAGACATGGTGCAAGGTGCTCGGGATAAATATTCAACAACATTGTAGAATTGAACAACTTGAGCACTAGTATTGAAAAAATATTTACGGATTGTACTCTTTGGAGGGCACAAGATTGTGCCAAGGCTAGGTTTATCAATAATGAGAGGACCATTAGAGGGAGGTGGAGGAGAAGGATTGATAGAAGAATTCTTCTCTGGAGAAGAACCTTCATCTATATTCTCAGGAGGTTTATCATATGTTTGACTTATAGTAGTCAACGCAATAGTCTCGATGGATATCATTATGATTTCCTCAATAGAGGAAGAGGGACCATGCAAAGATGTATGATCAATTAATTTTTGTTGGAATGGGAAAGGGTCAGTTAACACTACCGATGTGGATTTATTCTTCAAAAACTTCCTGATCTCTTCATGATGAGGACACTCCTTCGTGAAGTGATCATCTCCACACAACAAAAAACTGTCCTTATATTTCTGTTTAGGTTTGGTGTCATTCTCTGAAGTCATAGTTTTTGGATTCTCCTACTAGTTTCCAGGTTTTTTATTTTTACCTTTACCTTTTTTTCATTTTATTGGGTGTTTATGAAGACTGGATAGCATTCACCTTAGCGGAAACACTAGGAGCAGAAGAAGTTTTAGTAGAATCACTTTCGGGCATGGTAGGCTTGGTTGTGGAGGGAGATTGGATTGAACCAACAACACCATCTACGGGATTTTTGATTGGTGGATTGGCAGGATCGGTGTTGGGACGAGGAGAATTAGGAATCAAATCATATAAAGTTTTGGACTGAGAATAAAATAAGTCCAAATATTGAGCTCGACTTATAGCATGCTCTTCCATGATAGCACCACCCATAGCCACATTTTGAGCAATAGGAGGAAACAAAGATTTGGTAAACCAGTGAGCTAACAGTTGATCTAGAATCGGAGCTTTGATTAACCTTTGACATCATCTCCACTCATAGATATGATCGGATATGTGAGTGGAAGTATTCTATTGAAGCGAGGTCAAAAGGTATGTACCAGTTTCATACCAGATGGGTAACTGGAAATGAGTAAGGAAAATAGATGCTAATGAATTAAAATCCACAAACTAGTGTTGTGGAAGTTCGATATACCATTTCATTGTTGTACTAGTCAATGTTCTCCAAAAGAGCCTCCAACGAATGGAATCATCCATCAGGGATTTGGAAGAACACCACATATGGAAAGTCATCACATGGTTTTTTGGATATTCACCTTGTTTCCCATTAAAATTCATGACGTATGATGGTAATTTGACCAGAATTGTTGCCCAAAAGGGTCATGCTAGATGGGATCATTAATTAAATTGGAAAAATCTAGAAAATCCAAGGTAGATAAAAATGGGAGTTGTCAGTTAGGTTGTGGGTAATTATAGTATTCATAAGGCATAGGTACCCCATTTGGACCATAGGTCGATTGGGGTTGGCCATAATTCCCAACAAACTATTGGTAATTTGGAGTGTTTTGACCCATGAATTGTGGTACTGTCTGGTTAAATCCATCTTGGGGTCCATAGGTGGGTTGATCCCACTGATTGGTAACTCCTCCAGGATAAGGGACATATAACAGAATATTGGGTTGTGCCTCACTAAGGTATTTATTACCAATATTGGGTTTTTGAGAAGGGACCCAAGCTGATGTAGGAGGTAGCAAAGCAAGACCAATAGGACCATAACTAGCATGACCACTAGATCCTGCAACTGGAGGATTAGGTTGTGGAATATTATGTAAAAGAGGCACATAATATCCCCTATTTGTATGGGATGTGGGGGGTAAAAACTAACTTCCAACATTTAGAAAAAACATGTGAGGCATAGAATTACCTCCCATTTGAGAATTTGACATTGGATTTGGAACATATTGTGATTCTCCTGTAGGAGTGGTAATCCTAGTCACTGTTGGTGTAGGTGGAACGTTTTTTATAACTATACTAGAAGGTATATTCAATTATCTACCCAAAATATCACTAGGTAAAGGGTAGAGTCAGGGCCTTCTAGAGTTTGGAGTTAGCTCCATATCTGACACATTTACCGCACTAGTAGAACCAAACTAAGAGATAAATTGGCCAAGGGTGGTTTCCCAAAATGGAGCATTCAATCCAAATATAGGAGCCCCATCTCATTGGGATGAAATTTATTTGATCCCAGCTCCATAAGTAGTTGGGATGGAAAAATATGAGTTTCAAGAGGAGGGTTGTTCCACTAAAGGTGGTACTAAAAAGTTAGTAATGGGAACATTTGTGGGAGGAAATAATTCACCCCCTCCTTCTATAACCGGAACTCCTTCCAATTCAGGCATAGAACTACTACATGCTTTGAAATTTGTATCCATTTCTCGCTCCATGGGATATTGAGTTGTAGGATTTAAAGGATTTTTAGGTGAGAACCCTTGTAACCGACAAGACCTTCACCACAGAAAATTAGCCAGTTTGGAAAGGTCAAACTGATCTCAGAAGTAAGACCTCTATCTAATCAAGCAAATCAAACGCTACTCAAGCTAAAGCAACAATCAAAATTGTGATAGGATTTTCTTAAAAGTTAGGATCCTCATAGGATTGTCAAATCACCACAACTCGAGATATACCACAGGGTCCAACAGTAAAACGTGACAAGGAGGATTGGGACCGTACCCTTGCATGAATACCCGACCACCTAGATGGCACGTGTAAAGCAATCTCCTTGTGTGTATTGCAGTGATAGGATAGTCAAAGGGTTATGCTTGGATGGTATCAGGATTCCTAAAAGTGCATCTCGATATACACAAGGTACGTGGGAGCTCCACTCCATAGTAGTGATCTCTAAAGCACAACCGTTCGATAGGGGCCCTCCTATATACCACCGAATACATGAAGTACCTTTCGATACACCTCAACAGTACGTGAAAGGTCATTATATATACCAGTAATACATGGAATAACCACACAATCCCCAAGATGCAGTGCAGGAAAATAACGACAACTCCTATGTTTAAAGACGTTGGAACACGTATCTAACCTATCGTACCTTTCTACAAATTTTAACCTGAAACTAGTGCTTAATTTTATCTTTGATGGTTAGGTGAATGCATGAGGTGAGTACAAAAAAGTAAAACCATGCAATAATTCCAATGCAAATATTTTCACTTTCACTTTTTGTAAAATTCCCTACTTAAGGAAAGGATAGAGGTTTGGTTCCTACTTATCCAAAATGAATAAATCCAAAGCAAAACAATATCGAACTTTATTTTAAATCCTATTGCAAGCATGTTAAAGACTTCAAATGCAAAAAATCTTGAAAAGGAAAAGGATGATATCTCTTTTGAAAAGAAAGATTACTATGACTACTCAGCACACAACACTTTTCAAATTCTTCAAAATGAGAAGATGCAAAAACAAACTTTTTGTTTTTGTTTGAGAGGAAAAATGTATAAGAATCAATCATAATATAAACACCTGAAAGTCTATGAGACTAATCAAGTCATTAACAGTTCACACCTATGCTAAGATCTATAAATTTTCTCTCAAATTTTCAAAATTAAAATATGAATATAATCTTAAATCATACTATGAAGAAATCACAAAAGAAATACTACTTTATTTTCAGTTGTTCTAAGCAACATTCAAAGATCTAAATAAATAAGTACTTTTCAAAAACTTCTTCTTTCAAACAAAAATCAAATGGACAAGAAGCTCACAAGCCAAAATCAAACTAGTCCTTGAAAGTATAAACCAATCAAGCCTCAACACACTTTCTAGATTTTGATTAACAATATTAAATATTAGTACAAAACCAAACAATATTCAGAAACCAAAATTACAAAAGCATGATATCAAAATCAAACTAGGATTGAAACCCTACCTTGCACCGCTGGCTGACAGATGAATACAGAGTGTTACTACTCCAGCACCGCGCTTTTCCAATAGAAACAGAGCGGTGTCATTGGTCTTTATTCATTGGATAATTGTGGTGGCGCCACTTTTTTCCTTAAATGAAGGTGTAGTGGCAGCTCTTTCAACACTACCCAAGTGCGGTGGCCGATAGAGATTTTGAAATCAAACATAAGGCGAAAAATAAATATGTCAGAGTTCAATAACTGGATCCAAATGATAATAAGCAGCAAGAATATGAAGCATCAGAGGTATATCAAGGCATATCTAGAGATTTCAAACCAAATCCACCAAATTTAGTAGTAGATCTGATCTATAATAAGAAATTGAAATTTGAAGACAAGGCAAGAATCAAGAATAACCAAGAGTTCTTATCATGCCCTCTAGTGGAGTCGCTAATTTTGTTACCATAAATATTCAGCTAGTGTGGACTAAAGTTGTTTTCCTATCCTGAAAGACTCGGTACTAGAAAAAAGCAGTGACAACATAAAAGAACTTTCCCTAAGATCACATAGATATCTTGAATAAAATACTCTTTTACCTCTCACAAGTTGTAAAAGGATGGCCTTTGGTCTCATCTCCACATATGTCATGCAAGATACACAACAAAACACACGCTAGATCGGAATAACAAGTTAATCTATGATCTTATGTTAATGACCAAGGAATTCAACAATAAATACAGTGATTCAAACACAATGATATTCATGGGAGAGAGAGAGAGAGAGAGCAAACAACCTAAGCCTTGTTGTTGAGAAACCCTTCTCAAGTGAACCTTGCCTCAAAGCCTCAAGATTTCCTACAAATTGCTCACTAGTATTGGCTGAATTTGGCATAGTTTAGATGCAATAACGTAATCTTCCTCTCTTACTCATGGGGGGTGAGCTAGTATTTAAATCCATGGGAGGATAGAATAAGTTTAGGATCTCATGGGTGAGATGGAGGGAGGATCCTATAATTATGGATCTCGAGCCCCATGTGGTCCAAGGGGACAAAGCGTTACTAGGTGAGCACTGCACATTGCACAAAGAGAGATAGTGGTGGCACCGCTTACTGCTTAATTTAAAAGAGCATTACCGATATAGTTTATGTCCCTTGATCACAAAGAAAGTGCGGTGGTGGCCAAAAGTGTGAAACCATTGATCCTTGTCCATTTTTTACTTCAAAACTTGAGGATTTAAGGAAAACATTGATACTTTGATTTCATTATATAAGGTTGACAAGAAATGTATGTAACATATTGATAAAGCTCATATACCATTGTTTACATTCTCATGAAAGCTTTAAGAAATTCCCCTTCAGACGGGATAGAAGAAGTTGCTTCTTCTCCTTTTGTTGAAGCCATTTTCCCTCTTCTTGAACCAATCTCAAGATTAAAGTGTTCAAGTTCTCCTTCACCACACTATAGCTTGGATATTGTTAACATAAACTCGCAATGCAATGGTTAATCAGCTATGATATCAAACTTGATCTGAAATTTCAGGATATTTTTTAACCATTAAAAAATACATGTGAACTTTATATGTTAAATACTAATAAACATGCTTTAAAAACTAAAATTTAAATGCTTAAACATACACACATAAGCAAATAAACAGTATGCAAACCATGAAAATGAAATATCATAACTGATAACGGAGTTCACCCCTTCTAGGCTACATCTTCGGGCCACTTCCAATGAGAAGGTTGATCTTATTAAGTATTCATATCTTACATAAATGGGTTTTGGGAACCACTTCTATTTTTTGTTAGTCAAAACTAGAAACAGATAGCACCACTGCGATCCTCTCGAAATTTCAAGAAAATTGAGTATAAACTCGACTACATTTTCCTAAGGCCTCCTCTAGCATGCAAATCGAGAAAACTCTACCTGCATAAAAGACAAAACAATATGGACTATATGGATTCCACCTCAGAATCTGTTCCCATTAATGGTTATATGACAACTTGGGATATGTTCTTGTACTTACCTCGATATTTGTTCCCACACTGAGCTTCATGGTCTCTGTACTATCACCTCTATACCTAAACCATGGCTCCGAGTGTGGTTTATATAGTGGTTTTTAGGTGATTTTGGGGTGCAAAATGGAGGGCTACACACCCTTTTTCCCCCCTCTATTCTCTCCTGCAAACTCTTAAACAATTTCCACCACATCCAATGCAACGGGAAGGCGGTGGCATGTTGGCAAAGTCATGGTATAGTGGGGCATATGGCTAGGTGGGCTTTGTGAAGCCTTTGATCATACCATGGAGATGGGGTAGGTGGAGGAGTAGTGCATAGAGAAAATAAGAGAAGGGAAACCAATCGATGGATTGACTCATCATTATCGTATGACTTCCTAAGTAATACTAATCCCAACGGCAAGATATTGTTACACAAAAATAGGTGTCATGTTCAAGAATGACACTCCCCATTTGTGGAAATTGAAAGGATTTACTTCAAAATTGTTAATATGAACATTTTGTATTGTCTCAACCCTTCTTACATGTAGCAACTTGACTAGATACTTCAATTCTAGTGATAATGACTATTGTTTAAGTATTTTTGGTATAAACAATATAGTTATCAAACATCATATCCCATTATTAAATATGATGAGTCTAGATAGAACTAGGCGCACCACTTATAACCATAATATAAACCATGCCTCATTACCCCAATACCAACATTCTTAGAAAAGACAATAATTATACTAGATGTAGGAAAGATGCAAGGTATTGGTTGATGAAAACTTGAATTGATAAGGCTTTCCGTCCTTTTGTAGTTTGTAAGTATTGTGGTAGCCATAATAAGTGGCATGTTTTTCACACTGCTGTAACCTATAACAAGGAGATCACAACAATCCATGAGAACATGTCTACCAAAGGAAAAGGTTACAACAATCCACCAAAGATCGCAACAATCCATGAGAACATGTCTACCAAAGGAAAAGGTTACAACAATCCATGAGAACATGTCTATCAAAGGTAAAGGTTACAACAATCCACTAGAGTGATGTTACATTATATCATGTCAATAAAAGATTTCATAATAAAAGTATCATGACAAATATTGTTGTGTTGGTTACCATCCCTCTTCCGCTAAATAATTTTATAGGAATGAGGGTGCATTTGGGTGGGTAGAGTGCATTAACCAAACTATGTAACGTGATATTCTTAATGTTTTGTATTCCATGACTATTATCGTTGCACACTTCAATACCTTCTTATTCTTCACTAAAATGTCTAACATATATTTATGATAAGTACAATATTTTGGGCTATAGGCATGACACTAGGACATGTATTGAAATTTTGGAGCAGAGACATCCTTTTGCAAATCATAAGAAGAATTATAACACTTGGATTGCTCTAATGGGGCATGTGATTAAAACTCGGTTTTATTACCTTTATTCAATTTTTAAAGCAATTTAAATGGTGTAAAATAAAAGTTGTTTAAAAAAATGTTGTTATATTTAACCAACTTACATATCAACCTTGTTTGCTAAAATTAATTTCAAATATGAATATGGTTTCTTCCTTCCTTATGAATGTCTATACTTTTGGCCACTTCCTTATCAATAGATTTGTAATGTATATTTTAGACATTAAAATAAAAGTAAAACCCTTTTTTATAACTTTGAATTTGTAATAAATCAAACCTTTGTAATAATTCTTTGACGCAAAATAAAACATTTACCATAAGAACTAGGAATAAAAGATTAAACATTTTTTAATTTATTGTTAAATATAAAATTAGAACTATGAACATGGCCATTCACATATAATAACACAATATCATATGAATACCACCATTAATTGGTAAAACAAAATTCTTGATACTATATCATTGTGCATGTAAAATTTTGTTTCGTACTCTTTTACAAAATGCTGGGCATAAGATACTATGTAATAACAAAATTTTATGGTCTCATAAGCCATATAAAATCAACAATCAATCATTTGAAAGGTATAAAAATAAAGTGAAAAACACGTTCAAACCATATTTTTTAATATTTATTAGCAAATGAAGCATAAATCATGCTTTAAAAAACCTATAAAGCAACTTAGTCTCCATATTTTTTAATATTTATTAGCAAATAAAGCATAAATCATGCTTTAAAAAACCTATAAAACAACTTAGTTTTATGGCATGGGATGAAAAGTTCGAGCTTTGTGTCATCATCATTCCCATAGGAAATACTTGAAGGGTATGTACATCTAGACATCTATGGATAAATGCCAAGGCTATTTCTAGTGGACGAAAGGATGGACTTGAAGAATAGAATGTAATTCGTTTAATTCATGTCGTATCTTTATTATATCTAAAGTTAACTTAAAAGCAATACATTTATTAGTGGAACATTAAACGGAGTTTTACATGGATATAAGAAAAATAGTTGATGTGAATTTTCTAATACCATTTCATTTATGTAAGACATGTAATTATGAAATGTAAGACATAAAATAATTACAAGGGAATTTTGTAAAAGGGGTGAAAGAGAAAGTATATGCTTTTAAGTCCATGTTGTAATCAAAAGATATTGGTATTGTGTATGAGTTATTATAGTTAAACTAAAAGGTATTAGATATTAGATATGGGTGAAGTTAGGTGGATGGATGTTAAGATTATTTTTTAATTAAGTTGAGTATTTTATGTGAAGGAAGAATTTGGTGAAAGAAGAAATTTATATTTTAAAATTTTATCGTTTTGGTATTAGAAATTGTGGTAAACTCATATATGTATGTGTTTAAAAGAAAGAGAAAGTTTTCAAATATATTTATGGTTGTGTGTGTGTTTTTTTAGCAACATTGAATTTAGTAATGGGAAATCTTTCTTTTACATGTTATTGTCAACTAGTAGACCATGGAGAATGTAATCGTTGGATTGAGAACAAAATGAAACACAAAATTGTAAAAAGAACACAAAATACAATATTGAAGTAGAGGATTACATTGAAAACCGAATTTCATTAATGAATCATATGGTGAATGTAAGAACACAAAATGAAAGAATGTAATCGTTGGATTGAGAACGAAATGAAAGAACACAAAATGCAATCGTTAGATTGAGAACAAAATGAAAGAACACAAAATTGTAAAAAGAACACAAAATGCAATATTGAAGTAGAGGATTACATTGAAAACCGAATTTCATTAATGAATCATATGGTGAAAAAGACTACAATGTGCATAACAATACACGGGCTAGAATTGTAGTAGCTTATCTATGAGAAGAGCTTTGGTAGCTATGCACATTCTCCAAAATACCCTAACCAGAGGTTGAAACCATGATTTATAATAATTCCAAAAAACCCTAAAATGCAAGAACACTAACCCTGACATAAAGTTAGGGCTAAGAGATAATGATGAGTTCAATGAATTTGAGATATCCAAAAAAGGGGAGCCTTGTTCAAATCATAGCATTTGGTCTAGTGCTTCATTTTAGGTCTTCTTTAGCTCCTTGGAAATAAAACTAACGGTCTATCTTATATTTGTCAGCATTGGGCATAAAAATCACAAAAAACACATGGGAAGGCCACAAAAATGCACTAGAAATCATGAACTAAAAACTACTATGATGGTCACTTGGATATATCTTTCCCCATTTAGTAGAAATGGTCCTTATTACTTCAAGTTCATGTACTAGATGGGGGTATTTTTGTTGGATTTGGTTCCCATTAAACCACTTTCCTTGCCAAAGAAGTTGGCATGTTTTTACAACCTGATAGAGTTATATGTCATGTTGGTGAATGCTCTTCAAATCAATCTCCACGTTTTATTAAACTCTATCTTATTCAATGTCTCTATGTTTGTGCTATGCCATGTCTAAGTGCTCTCCCGCCTTTGAGGTGCTCAAAAGAGGTGGAAAGTATGGCTAAATCATCTCCACCTTAAAGACAAGGTGTAGGGTGGAAAATTCAATTAAAAATAATTCTCACTCGTGGCATTAGTGATTGTGTAAAGCTTGTTTAGAGTGATATAAGAATACCATGTGAACTCATTGGTCACTCTTTATGCAAGAGTGGCCATACCTTCTCACTAACCAAAAACTTATGCAAAATGCAATGTTGATTGTTTCACAACTTTTCCTTAGCATTGGTTTTCTACATAATATAGTGAATTGATCAAGATGGCCATATAGGACCATCTCAAAAAAGACCCATATACTAGTAATGTTTGGGTTATTTCCTTGTGTTTTTCTCGATTTTTACATCCAATTCCTAGGGAACCAAGTCATTATGTTAATTTTGTTTCCAACAAGCTAAATACAACCCAAAATGGAGCCCCAAATGAAAATGTATGATCCCAATAAGGTTCCTTTTTTTCAAACAACTTGGAATTCTTGCTTAGTATGAACTTCATGTTACAGTTAGAGTTCTTGCACATTAAGGTTTTTGCCTCTTAGGGTCTTCTAATGTTATTATAAAATGTAGTTTCAACCACTAGTTAGAGTCTTTTGGTGGTGGCAATAGTAACATTGGATTATGTATCAATGATTCATTTTTTCATATCTCTAGGATCCTATGTTGATGGGGATGAATCGGAGTTTGGGGATTTCCTTTTATTTTATAATGATTGTCGAGTATGTCATTCGTCATTATTGTGTCAAGGATTTTCTTAGGTATAACTCCACTTTCCTATGTCTTTCTTTAAATTCTCATTCTTCTTATTTACATGTGGATTTAGTTGGTTGTCCTTTGTTCTAATAGATAAGGCCACATTTACCCTTCTTTTGATGTTGAGTTTCAACTCTTTATTACCCTTTTTCAAAAAACATTGTCAATACTAAAGGAATAATAGTAAGTGGATCCCAATGAAGGGTTGTTCATAGACTCCATTTCTATTTGGGTGTCTATGTGTACGTTTTTGTGGTATTTCAAAACTAAGTACTACTCATAGTTGTTAATACCCAAGTTTGTACACACGGTAATCAAGGTATAAAACTAATATAGAAAAATCCAACCTTTACTTTGGTGCAAGGTTTCCCAAATTTGTGTGATGGTCTTCATAATTTCCAAAAGTAAATACTCATCTCAAGGGAATTGCCAAAATCCCCCCATGTGGATTTTGTCCTGTGTAGTTTAGAATCATATTTGGCATATTGAACAAAGAAAGTATCCCACCAATATTTTGACATGGGGAATGGACTTTAGGAG
>LPNX010231846.1:284525-313012 GCA_001517045.1 Pseudotsuga menziesii | reverse complement strand
AACATGGAGCTCCAAGAAACTACAGACCATAGATTTGAGCTTCAACCTTCCATAGATTTTCATGATCATTTATCTCCTCGTTGTCAAAATAATTTTCTCCCATGTCTCAAGAGTCTCTAACAAATTCTCAACCCAATGATGAGAGTTCAAGGGAGGTCTATTCTTTCTCCTGTAATCCAAATCATGGGATACTAGATGATTCACTTCTCTCCACCATTACTGTGTGTTTTCCACCTCCAAACAACATCGAATAGGTCCCTCCTCTCTTGGATCTGATTGGGGTCTCAATTTCTTAGCCCAAGATGCATTTTGATGCCCCAATCTAGGGTAAAAAACTAGATTTCACAAGCATTGCTACAACATGAAGATAATGATACAAGAAACAAAATTGCATAAAGAAATGCTAAGTAAATATGAAGATTATGATTGATCCTATAGTTATCAAATACAAACTCATTCTATACACAAAAAACACATTAATAGGAATATTCCATGCCCAAAGGTTATTAGAGGAATATTTAAAGTCTTGGGTCAAGAAAACATGGGAGAAATATTTAGGGTATATTGCAAAGACACATATGGGATCCATAGGTTATATTACTTTCATCTTTGACTCACAATATGATCAACTGAAGGTAGCCATGCAAGAACCTTGGTTTGGGGTAATTCGGCTTTAACTCTTTTTAGATGGCATGTCAGTTTTGATCCGATCCAGAAAAGAATACACACATTGGCCCTTTGGGTAAAACTACCTTATCTTTCCATAGAGATATAGGATCATAAAATATTCAAGATAATAGGGGATTCCTTGGGCGCTTTCTTGAAACCTACTCCAAACACATAATCGATGACAAATATTGTTGTACCAACTACCTATGTTGAAAAGGATATCGCATAGGGGTTGTCAAATGTTCAAATGATCGAAGTCAAGGAGAATCACTATGTACAAACCCTTGATTATAAAAATGTCTTTTTCAAATGCACCCAATGCATATCCTATGGCCACCTGAATATTGGTCATTCGCTCATCAAGAAGTCAAAAGAAGTCGGTGGTATACACCTAGTCATGATTCCTTCAAAATTCTATGTGGTTACCCTATCTCCCTCATAGAAACGTAAAAGAGAGGTGAAAGTGATTGAGGAAAAACATCTCAAGCTACATGACAACCATGCTCGGCTAAATGAGGAATTTGAATGTGTTTTATAATAATTAAATGAAAAAATCAAGAAACTAGAGGCAAATATTTGTCTCTTGAGATCTATCTCTTATCCCCTAGAAATTATTAATCTGAAGCCAGCCAAAGGAAATAAACCATTGATAGAAATCACTTATGAGGGTCCTTCAAACTCTCTCCCTGGTCCACTCACAACTCTAGAAAAAATTAATACTCTCTCGGGTCATTAGGAGAAAAGTCCTTAGAGGAATTTGAGGATGAAGCAGATGATTCGAGTGGAAACACTACCAATAGATCCTATTTGGGTCCATATTATCCAAGAAGTATCTGATTATATCTATTGTCCAATCTGGTGGCTTATTCCCCACTCCAAGATATGTATCTTTGACTATGAGAGGGAGGAGAACACATATGGAACAATAAAAATATGAGGCATAAAAGGATGTCATAGTTGGAATATAAACAATACTTGAGGTCCTTAACAGAGCATCCCCCGAAAAGGCTAGAAAATGAATATTTTATCCCACAACATGAGAGGCCTAGGGATGGCCTTGAAGCAACGTTCCCTAAAGCATCTAATTCACAAAAAATATCCTTTTATCATATTAAAGAAACTATGGCATCAGTCAAGCTATCATCAATGATCCTAAACAAATATTTCACTGGTTAGTCTTTCATTACTGCAGATGTTGATGGTCACTTTAGAGGTCTAGCACTAGGATGGATCTCAACTCTTATGCTACGCTCTTTGGTAAGTAACAAAAACTATATCCATGCCTCTTGTTTCTTAAATTCTATAAATAGATATTTGGACATTTTGAATGTTTATGCTCCTTCACATGGAAATAAATTTTCTGGGAGGATCTCCTCTCCTCTCAGTTGTTGGCACAACGAAATATTATTCTAAGTGGTGACCTAAACTTCACCTTACATATCTTGAACAAAAGGGTGACTTGGATAGGAAATACTCTCTTGCATACTTCTTTTTACATCTAATGGGTGAAAATTCTCTGGTCGATGCAGAGCCTTCTCCCATTGGACATACTTGGCCAATTAAAATGCGAGGCCCTCAACTCATTACAAAGAAACTTGACCAATTCCTTTTGAAAGTATCCCTCATCTTATCCTTAAACACCTACTACTCTTCCATCTTATCTTGTTTCTTAAATTCTATAAATAGATCTTTGGACATTTTGAATGTTTATGCTCCTTCACATGGAAATAAATTTTCTGGGAGGATCTCCTCTCCTCTCAGTTGTTGGCACAACGAAATATTATTCTAAGTGGTGACCTAAACTTCACCTTACATATCTTGAACAAAAGGGTGACTTGGATAGGAAATACTCTCTTGCATACTTCTTTTTACATCTAATGGATGAAAATTCTCTAGTCGATGCAGAGCCTTCTCCCATTGGACATACTTGGCCAATTAAAATGCGAGGCCCTCAACTCATTACAAAGAAACTTGAACAATTACTTTTGAAAGTATCCCTCATCTTATCCTTAAACACCTACTACTCTTCCATCTTATCTGCAAGCCTATCAAAACAACTTACTGATCCTCTTGGATCTCTCACTTCCCACTCATAAGCCTCCCTCCCCGTTTAATTTTAATCCTCGGTGGATTACTTATAAATATTTTGAAGACCTAGTCACCAAGATTTGTATTTATTTTGATAATACTAATGGGGATATGGACATCAAATGCCTTCAATCAAACCTACAAAATATCAGAAAGCTAATGAAATCTTGGGTAAAGGAAACGTTCTCCAATGATGAACAAGAATTGGCTAGATTGGAACAACAATTAGGAAACTATATCACTCAACTCTACATTAACACTCTAGAGGAATCAAAGTTTAGGAATATAGAAAATATGGAAAAGGAAAAAGATAGAATTCTAGCATGGTAGGAGGCGAAGTGGAAAATCAAGAGTAGGGATTTATGATTAGCTAAATGGGATAACAATACTAGATTTTTCCATATACAAGTTAAGGGTAGAAGATCCATTAACTCAATTTGGAAAGCTTGTAATCAATAGGGTGAGGAATGCACATATTTTTAATCTATCTCATCTACAGTTGTGCAAATGGCATTCAGTTCCCTTCGAGGATCCAAGGAAGGAGAACATCGGGGACATTTTCACTTCAGCTTCTTCTTTCAATCAGTGGGTTGACCAGGATCAAGATGATACTCTAATGGATGTTGTCTCAAAGGATGAATTTCACAAGGTTATTTTATCTTTCCAACATGGGAAATCCCCAGGTCCTAATGGATGGAATGTAGAGTTCTCCTTAGGTTTTTGGGACTTAATTGGAGATAATTGTTATAGTGGATGTAGAGGAATACATGTATACAGGTATGGTACATCCCCCTTTCAATGCTACCTTCATATACAACATCCCAAAAGATGAAAACCCATTAGGGTTTGACCAGTACCGACCAATAGTCCTTTGTAACAACATATATAAAATTATATCAAAGGTCATTGCCCTACATCTAAAACCTATCCTATATAACAATATATTACCCAATCAATTCATCCTCCTAAATCAGAGAAACATTCATGCTTCTATATTTCTGGACCAAGAAACTATTCATTCCATCAAATCTTCCTCTTCTCCTGCTTTTATGTTGAATATTGACCTCTCCAAAGCATTTGATAGGGAAAATTGGTTGTATTTTCGTTTAATTCTAACCCAAGTATGGTTCCCATGATCATTCATAAAATGGATTGAAGCATGCATTCAATGAGCTTCCTATGCAATTTTAGTAAATATATTAGCATCACATCTCTTCCATTCCACTAGAGTCTTGCGCCACGGGTGTCACTTTCTCCCCTATTGTTCCTGATTATTGTTGAAGCATTGAGTCATCAAATATCGCATGAGACTAGACTCGGAAATGTTTTTGGTGTCTACCTGAAAAAAGAATTTAACATCTCACATATACTCTGTGTGGATGACATCCATGTCTTTGGAGGAGACTTAGTTATGGAATTCAAATTTCAAGGTACTAGAGAGAATAATCCAACTAGTCTCCTCTTCGATGGGTATGGAGATAAATGTAAAAAAGTATACTATCATGTTTTTCAATGTAGGTAGAACCTTAGAGGAAAACATTCATCGTCATATCCCCTACATTGTTTTAGGATTATAATCCTCCCTTGTCCAATTTGGTCAATTATGTCTAAATCGGGAGTCCTTTCAGTCTATATTTAGTCACTAGCATCATTGGGTCCACTTGGCCTAATTGGGGCACATGTATTAGTTACTAAAGTGTGGGGAACACTAATTGAGGCTAGATGCCACTAACTGCACTTGCATGCATCAGTTTAGGAGCCTCCTAGATCAATCCCTACAAATTAAGAGCCACTAGGAGTGCCGACACCAACCTCCATTAGTTGAGTTTAGTTGGTGACTAGTCAAGCTCAATTAGGAGTCAGTTACATTCAATTCTAGTTTGTTACATTCAATTCTACTCAGTTAGCACTAGATTTTCATGGATGCATGCAGGTGACGTGCATTTACTCACATACCTCAGTCAGTTAGACTATTTAACTGATAATTAAGACTGAATTAGACACTTGAGTTGGGTTGTTGAACTCCGATAATGATTTAGACAAGTTCAGTTAACCATGCAGTCAAGTAGAGGAAGAACCAATTCAAATTTCCTCACATGGATTCAAATTGCATGAGGCTATTTAGCCATTGTACTACATTGTAATTAATTATCTAATTACTTTTGATTAATGAAAGCATTCAGTTGCAAGCCATTTTTGCATTGCTTCATTCTTCAATTTCTGAGTAAAATTGTATGATCTATCTTGTGAGTTGTGTGTTGGTACATAGATCTATGTGCTCAATTTAATATGGTATCGGAGCCTTGACATGACAAGGAACTTCTCCTACTACAGGTTCATACTTGGATCACAAAAAAAATTGAGCAAAATTGCTCCTTCCAGCACTGCACCAAAAGCGGAGAATTTACCACTTAATATCCCAAGTAAAGGAATTGTTGATCAAGCTTGCTTGATCAACTATGCTGGGTGTGAAGAAAATTCCAAAAGTGCAAGATGTCAACCTTACTTTGTCTGTTTGATTGTGTGATTTACAGGTTTTCAGTCTCCTTCATTACATTCGCTACAGCAACTCAGTCTCCTTCACTGCATTCACTACAAGCAGCACAATGGCCCCTCCAATGGAGCTTCTCACTCCTTTCAACTACCACTAGTGGAAGGAGGACATGGGGATGTAGCTTAGGTCCAAAAGACTCTTCAGACTCACAATGGAGACAAAGGTAGAGCTAGTTCATTATGTTGGAAAAGAAAAATACTGGAATAGGCTTAATGAAGCATATGGATGCTTTTGCCTCTCAATCTCTAGAGATCTTCTCTTCCACGTCAATGTATTGAAGACTCCCAAGGAGGTTTGGGAAAATATTGCTTCCTTATTTGATAAGAAGGATGACTTGAGGATCTATTAGCTAGAGAATGAGTTGGTTTCTCTTCATCCAACCCACTTCGAAACACTGAATGATTTCTTCACTAAATTCAAGCACCTGGTGTTCCAGTTGAACATGTGCAAGGTTGAGAAGGAGGATGATAAACTCATCCTTTCCATCCTCTCAAAACTTGGTGCAGACTACTCAGTATTTGTATCAACCTTTCATTTAGGGAATCTCACTACTCCAAATTGAAGGATTCCCACTCTTAATGCCTTCATTGAATCTCTCACCCATGAGCATGACAAGTTGATCCAAATGGGGATCATTCGATCTTCCAAATATCAAGCACTGGTTTCTAGAGGACCTAAGGTTGTGAATGGTAAGGGGAAGAAAAAGGATGAGTCTCCTATGGAGAAAGAACAATCAAATGAGCCTTCAGGTTTGAAGAGAAGCAAGAAGAATGGCAAAGGAAAGACCTTTTGTTCTTACTATGGAAGGGGATTTCATCTAGAAAGCTCTTGTATGAGAAGAACAATTGATGAAATGGCTCTTCTTATGAAGGAACATAACATTACTATACCTGCTAGCACAAGGAAGGATGGCCATAGAGAAGAAACTGAATAACATGAAGAGACATGCCATGGACTAAAGGCTAGTTTTTCAACAGCACATTCCTTCGTCATTGATTCTAGAGCTTCCAATCATGTGGTTACATCCAAAGAATCATTCTATTCTTTATAGTATTTTGATGGTCCTAGTATTCATATGGGTAATAACAGTCAAATTCGAGCCAAAGGGAAGGGTTCTATCAAGATTGAACATGGAAAGTTCAAATATGTGCTTTATGTTCCCTCCTTAGCTACAAATCTATTATCTGTATACCAGATGACTCATATTAACTCTCTAAAGCGAGTGATATTTGGTCTTGTCTTAGTGAAGATCACAGGTATTTTTTCTACTGGGAACATCATAGCGAAGGGTACTGTAAATCATGCCTCCAAGGCATATGAATTCTCAAACTTCATGCCATTTTCAGAACCAATGCACTCTCAGCTGCCACTTGAAAGGGAAGGTAAAAACATTCCATCTACTGCTTTTGCAGTTTCCACTAGTATTGTAGAACCAGTTGTATCAATTTATGAGATTGATATTTAGGGTGATTCAGATTTAGATCCTATCCCTACTCCCAAGTGGGAAGCTAGGAAGATGACTGGAAATCCATTTGACACATAGAAGACAAATAACCTTGCGTTATGTCATGCAATCTCACCTCCTTCAGAGAGATGCAAAAAACTCCCTGTGAGATGATACATGGAAAGGTTTGATCAGTTACACTGCCTTCAAAAGAATAGAGTGGATCATACACCTCTTCATCTAGAAAGAGGCAAAGGTTATATTCCTCCTTTCTTACATCATCATTTTGGGAGAATATGGAGAAGTCTACATGTCAGGCCCCAGGATACCTATGCATAGAACATCATGCATGTTGCTTTGCTACATCACAGAGATGAAGGTTGCAGCAACATATTTTCAAGTTTTTTAAACTTGAATCCTGCTTCTATCTGCTTAGTTAGAGGGGGGGATTTTTTCCCATGTGTTTTTTTCCCCAGCTCCTTGTATTGAGCAGTTACTTTACTTGCTATAATGGGTGACCTATGGTCTTGTTGAGCCCAGAATTGGTCCCTTTTAACCATCCTCAATCACCTTTTCTTCCCCTGTCCTACACCATTCAGCTTGCTAATCAGACCTGTTGTCCCCACTTTACTCCCCAAACTTCCAAGGTATGACTGGTCATTGTTTTATCTTGTTAATGCTTATGATTGTGATAATTAAAGCTGTGTATCTCTCAAATGTGCTAACATGTTATGATTTATGAAGGTAGTTTGAGATAAGTGGACTGCAGGAAGATGGGGCTGAACAAGTCTCGAAAGGAGGGATATTCACCGCTCAATATGATCCTCATCCCTTCTATCATTACCCAAGGCATGTGATTCTAATGCGATATCTTAGACAGAGCAGTGACAAGGCAGCTGTAATAGAATGCACCATAATTGGAAATCATGGGTACACAGCTGCTCGAGTATAGTTGTGATCAGAAAAGATCGCCACTCCTGGGCCAATTAACAGCTTTCCCATATTTTCTATGTTTTTACCATGCCACGTTTGTAACAGCTAGTGTTATTTAGGGCGCCTGAAGATCAGAGATCTTCATGGCTACCCTTTAATACGGTTGGATGTTATGATCTACAGATATAAATATGGAGAGTTGTCTCGACCCAGGGGGTTGCTGAACATATAATTCATTCATTGTATTAGTAGTGGAAGCAATTTGTGTAATCATTCTCTTTTTAATATAAGGAGTTACCTCTGATTTAAGAAGCTTTACGTTGTTCAGCCAGCATCTCTGTGTGAAGGCTGGGCCCGCCTTCCACAGAGATCATTGTGTTAATTTAGGATTTTCTAATTCATCCGTTGTGTGATGTCTTGTTAATTTTATTCCTTTTGTACACAATTGTAGTAAGTGTGGATTTACAGTATAATTGTGGTTGCATTTCCTTGAGATCTATGGGTGGTACAGAGTGATAGTCGACTGAGTAGGTAACTATCTTTTACACAATTCATGTGGTAGTTGTACACATCTTTGTTCATCCTACAGTTTTAGATGTTATTCCACGAATCCTTGCAACTTATCTTTACTGTTACGATTGTTGAATTTCATTCCTGTATTTCAATTTCTGAGAGTAGCTGAACTCAATCCTTTGCAATTGAATTCCTAGATTAACATTTGATTTATGCTTGTGGCTTTCAAGAGTAATCAGATTGAATAGGTGAATTACTTGTTCAGGGATGTGAATAGGACTTCCCTTTATCTGCAATTGTAATTTGAATCTTATGTTATTTTCCTTGATGCATGGTAGAAATTAATTGAGATTGTAGTATTTAGAAGATAAGTGGGATTACGCAGATTCTTAGGATGAGCATAGTTGCTAGAGGATAATAGTGTTTAATTGCAACGACTTTGTGTTTAAGCATATACTGTGCATTTATCCTTTGAAATACAAATACTTTCCCAGGTTGACAATAAATATTGTACACTCTGTATGCTGGTAGTAATCTACTTGCATATCGGGAGCACGACATTTTGGTGCCATTGCCGGGGAAGGATAGAAATTAAACACCATTGTTAGTTGCAATTTTTGCAATTGTTTCTAGTCAGTATTTTCTACTTTCTTTGCTGTAATGATTTGGGTTGCATGAATACGAGAAGGGTAAAGCGTGATCATCTTTCAGACCCCAAAACCCCACAAAATACTAATAGTGTAGGTGGTTCGGGTCGCGGTCGAGGTCCACCACTGGGCAGAAGGACATTCATCGACGATCTTGTTGACAGAAAGGATTCATCCACCAGGGCTCACCATCAAGGAACTCCTATCAAAAGAGACCCTGCCGATCTTGGGGCACCAGCGTCAGGATCCACGGTGGAGGACACACAAGCAGCCACGACTTCCACAAATATCCCTGCAAGAGAGGACACAGCTGTTACAAATGGACCTGCTGGTAGAAGCCCGATCTACCACATTTACGGGAAAGTTGTAACTGAAGAAGAGTGGACGCAGTTCCACCAAAAGATTACTGATCAGTGGAAGAACAAGGAAAAGAACGAAGAAAAGAAAGAAGAAAAGAACGAGGAACAGAGGAAGGAAGAAGAGAAGAATGAGGAAAAGAACGCAGGAACGAACAAAGAGGAGAAAACAGAAGAGGAGATGAGTAACATGCACGAGTCCGAAAAGGAAGAGGCAATGGGGGAAAACTATCATCATGAGAATCACTCCCTGCCTGAAGGAACGATGGCTACACTGCAATTTCTGATTCAGCAGCCAGAGGGGACAGCTCCTATGAAAAATATCTCACCATCGGTGTTGCCTCACTTCCATGGAAGGGCGACAGAAGATCCAAACGAATTCCTTTTTGAATTCAATATCCTCTATCGCAGCTATGATTATGTCATCGATGCGCAAAAGCTAAAACTTTTCCCTGCCACCCTGAAGGACAACGCATTGCACTGGTTCATGATCCTTGGGGGAGGAACTGTTGCTAATTGGGATAGAACGAAACAGGTGTTCCTGGAGAAATATTAGGAATATTGCAACACCAAGGATAAAAGAGAGGAATTGTTCAAAATGGTACAGAAGGAGGACGAAAGTCTGGAGGATTTTGTGGAAAGGCTGTTGTACAATGTGCAAAGAGTTGGGCAGACGAACATGGGGTTGGACATGCTCAAGATAATCTTGCTTCGTGGGATCAGGGATGATTGTTTAGACATGTTAAACCTGCTAGGAAAGGGAGATATCTCCAAAGAACCTTTTGGAAATATTGTGGAATTATGTAAGAGATACTCCAGGGGGTCTTCCAGGAACAATAAGCAGGACAAACGGGATAAGCTAGAATGTGATGTATTTGACAGAACTCATAAGTCATCCAATGGAGGAGCTACCCATGCAGAGATAGGCAATCTCCTTGAAAATTTTAAAACATAGATGATGAGCTCCATCTCCTCAGAGATCTATGTCCTGAAGGCAAAACAAAATGAGGCAGTGGAGGATCTCACACTAGGTGTGTTCTACCCCCGATGTAGAAAGAATCATCCGCTGAGAGAATGCCCGCTTGATAAAGTAGAAGTATGTCAGCTGTGTGAGCTGAACCATGACATGAAAGAATGTCCCTCGCTTCCCCAAGTAAAGGCTGTTCTGCAGGAATTAGCTCCAGAGGTGGAATCGGCCTATTTTATTGCACAGAAGAGACCTTGGCAACCTCGAAATCAAGGTATGTCCCCGGACTCGTTTCCATTTTTGAATAATACGAGCAATTGGAATAATATGCAAAATGTGAATACACAATTCCCTTCAAGTTATGCTCAGTGGAATCCTTCGCAACCTGCAATGCAAAATTATAACTCATGGAATCCTTGGCCATAGCCACCACACCAACCTACGTCCTGGTCTCCTGGATGGAGGAATATCCATCCCAGGAACCAGTTTCCTCAACCACCTCCACCACAACAGTCACCATATTCTCCTCAATTCCCTCAATTCCCTCAATATCCTCAATACCCACCTCAACAGTCGCAGCTGCAATTGCAGAACAATTCTGTCCCGAATGTACCAATGCGACCTCAGCTACCTGCTCAACCTAATCCTAACCCAAATGATAAAACATTCCATCAATTAGAGACTGTTAACATGCCAGCCTACTCTCTTTCCCCTGTACCTTGTAACGATATTCGTTTACGATCGGGGAAAATAGTAGAACCTGTAATTACAGAAGATGCTCCACCTTCTATGCATAAAGAAGGGGTGAGTCCACAGTATCCGCCCAAAATACTTCCTATTATTGAAGATGCCGAGCATCCCTTAGATGGGATAGCTGAAACATCAAATGATAAATCTGACAATACGCAGTCTACCCAGCTGATAAGACAACCACCATACCCCGAGAGACTAATGCTACCAAGGGCGGGGGGGCAACCTCAGTTTAACCTCCTAGGAGAGTTAAAGAATCTCTATGTTAAGATCCCCCTTCTTCAAGCTCTTCAAGACGTACCTATTTATGCTAGAACCGTTCGGGACCTGTGCACCAAGAAACCAGGAAGGAAACCCAGAGATCCTCCCACTGTTCACGTCATAGGGACTTTATCTGCCTTGATAACAGGAAGACCCCAATGGCTAAGTATGACGACCCTGGAAATCCTACTGTCACTGTACAGGTAGGACATACACAAATACCCAATGTGCTAGTATATTTAGGAGCAGCGATCAATGTCATAACAATTGAGACTGTAAAGAAGCTGGGGCTCACTAATCTTAGACCAGCCCCCACCATTTTGGAATTGGCGGATAGATCCACCATCAAACCCGAAGGAATTCTGGACGACCTTGTTATCTCAGTGGATTCATGGGAGTACCCTGCTGAATTTTTGGTGTTACAACCAAAATCACAGCTGGGAGGACACCCATTGATCTTGGGGAGGCCTTGGTTGGCCACAGCTGATGCTTGCATCAGCTGTCGATCGAGGTCCATGACTATATCTAATGGCACTGAGACTAAAATCCTCACCCTTTATCCTCTAGCTCGGCCAAGTCTAGAGGCTGAAACTTCTCTCTAGATAGAACCGGAGGAAGAGGAGGATGTTTAGCCACTATTAACTATAGGGAAGGCCTTAACTTTTAAAAATGAAACGGAAGACGATTCTATTAATAATTTTATTAGTGAACCCACTTCAGTCAATAAAAAAATTTATCAAATCCTGAACATTACCCTGGGCAAGGAAGAACAATAAAATCTTACAGAAGAAACATTAGTCGGTGACACACACATAATCCCAGTAATGAAAAAATCGAAAAGTATTCCTATAGAGGTAGAGCCTGGAAAAACCTTGAATATTAATCCTAATCTCTCCTTAGATGAGCAGAAACGCCTGATCAGTCTCTTGAAAGAACATAAGGGGGCATTTGCCTAGGAGTATACAGACATGAGGGGTATTCCCTCTAATCTATGCACCCATCATATTTATATTAAAAGTGACTCCCGGCCTGTGTGTTAGCCTCAACGATGAATGAACCCCAATTTAAGGGACATAGTGAAGGAAGAAATCCAGAAACTCTTGGAAGCAGGATTTATATATCCTATTTCAGATAGTGAGCGGGTTTCCCCACTCGTAATTGTACCCAATAAAAATGGTAAATGGAGGGTCTGTGTTGACTATAGGGAGCTGAACAAAGCTACACAAAAGGACCACTTCCCTTTGCCCTTTATTGACCAAGTACTCGACACCTTATCAGGGAAGAAGTTCTTCTCCTCCCTAGACGGGTTTAGCGGGCACAATCAGATTCAGATTGCTCATGAGGAACAGGATAAAACCACCTTCACTTGTCCCTGGGGAATGTTTTCCTATAGAGTGCTCCCCTTTGGTTTATGTAATGCACCAACAACATTTCAAAGAGCTGTAATTGGCATATTCTCTGAGTTAGTTAATGATAGTATGGAAATCTTTATGGACGATTTTACTCCCTATGGCAAGGATTTTGAGGAAGCACTGGAGAATTTAAAGAAGGTTTTAATTCGCTGTGAACAGACTCAGCTCTCATTAAGCACTAAAAAGTTCCATATGATGATGAGTGAGGGGGTGGTATTGGGGCATTTCATCTCTGTCAATGGCATTCAGGTGGACCCCTCAAAAATCAAGGTGATAAAAAATATACCTACCCCTTCAACTCAGAAAGAGGTGCGAAGTTTTCTGGGACATGCTGGATATTACCGAAGATTTATAGAAAACTTCTCCAAACTTGCTTCTCCTTTGTTCTCTCTGTTAATGAAGGATGCACAGTTTGCGTGGAGTGAAGCATGACAGACAGCGTTTGATAAGCTTAAGGAGAAGCTGTCCACAGCTCCTATCTTAAGGGGACCTAATTGGACCCTACCCTTCCATATTTCTTCAGATGCCTCTGATATTTCCATTGGAGCAGTTTTAGGACAGTAGGATGGTCAAGTACCTTATGCCATCTATTATGTTAGTAAAAACTTAGCCCCTGCTGAACTTAATTATACTGTCATTGAAAAATAATTCCTAGCTATTGTTTACTCCATTAATAAATTTCGACATTACATTACTGGATACCCTACATTTGTGCACACTGACCACTCGACCATTAAATATTTAATGAACAAACCTGTCACCAATGCCAGAGTGACCAAATGGCTCCTGTTATTGTAGGAATTTGATATTACCATTATAGATAAACCTGGGAAAGAAAATGTCATCGCTGATTTTTTATCTCGTTTCACTAACAGTGATGATAGTTTTCCTATTGAGGACTCTTTTTCAGATGAACATCTATTCGCACTTTCAGCTCATTCCCCCTGGTATGCAGACTTCGCTAATTATTTGGTTGTAGGAAAGCTCCCACCACACATGTCTAAATGAGAAAAGAGAAAAATCATCCAGCAAAGTGCCAGGTATTGTTGGCTAAACGGTCATCTCTTCTACACAGGACCTGATCTTGAAATTAGAAGATGTGTAAGGGAAGATGAAATCTTTCATATATTGAAGGCCTGTCACGATGAACCTTGTGGGGGACACTTTGTAGACAGGAGAACAGGGCACGAAGCGCTGAGAATGGGCTACTATTGGCTGACTCTTTTCAGGGATGCTAAAAGGTATGTTCAGTCCTGTGAAAGCTGCCAAAGGATGGGCCAGCCCAATAAAACAGATCAGATGCCTCTACAGCCTCAAGTAGTAGTTGAACCATTTGATAGATGGGCACTAGATTTTGTTGGCCCTATCAGCCCTCCTTCCAAACAGAAAGCTTATATTCTAGTTTGTACTGATTATATGACCAAGTGGGTAGAGGCTGTAGCTTTGGCTAAGGCTAACGACCAGGCGGTGATTAATTTTCTGTACAGTGAAATCTTCACCCGCTTTGGGGTACCAAAGGAAGTAGTTACCGATGGGGGACCACAATTCATGTCACATCAATTTGAATCCCTCCTCCGGAAGTATCATGTGCAGCATAGGGTGGCTTCACCTTACCACCCCCAAGCCAATGGTCAGGTGGAGAGTACTAATAAAGTTATTGAAGCCATCCTTACCAAAATAGTTAAGAGCCATCGAAAGGATTGGGCTGACAGGCTTCCGGAAGCACTGTGGGCATATCGCATGACTTGGCGCAACACCACAGATTTCTCTCCTTATGATTTAGTGTATGGAAAGAGTGCCATCTTTCCAATTGAGTTTGAAATCAAGACCCTAAAGACAGCCACTGAAATGAATCTGGATGTAACAGACACCCAAAAGAGAATATTGAATCAACTAAACGAATTGGATGAGAAGCGGTTAGCTGCAGTGGACCAGACTGTGTTGCTTCAGCAACAGAGATCCAATTGGCATGACCGATTTATTAAAAAGAAAATATTTTGTGAGGGAGACTGGGCGTTACTATACGACTCCAGGTTCAAAAGGGATTTTAAAGGTAAATTACATACAAGGTGGCTAGGTCCATACTTGGTCGACAGGGTATTTGACAACGGCATTGTCCGCCTGGTGACCATTGATGAAAACCGCATACCATTATTTGCTAATGGCCACAGACTGCGATTGTATCGTAAGTCTATTTCGAAAGATGCATTTATTTTGCAAATTGCTGCCGATCCAAATTATCAGCTGGCACCAGGGCAAGAACTTCTCTCTGCCTTTGCCAATCCTTAAACTGTAAATCACGTTTGAATTACTGTACATAAATAATGGTTTTTTTTCTTTCCCTACTTCATTATATATTGTTTTTTTTCCCTTTTGCATTTGATCTTCTCGTTTGCTGTTGTTTTTCAAAATTTGCAGGGAAGCACCAGGGGAATGACCAGATTGGGCCTATCGAGCGGGAGTCATTTTCCTATGCCTTCCCGTGCTGCATTTCCTTTTCCTTAAAATAAATTTCCCGGCGGCTGCGACATCTTTCCCGGCGGCCAAAAATCTTATTCCCCGATGACCATAAAACCTTTTTCTCGACAGCCATGAACCCTTTTTCGGCTGCTGCGACATATTTCCCGGCGGCCGTAAATCTTTTTCCTCGATGACTGTAAAACCTTTTTCCTAGCAGCCGTGAACGCTTTCCCGACGGCTGCGACATCTTTCCCGGTGGCCGTAAATATTTTCCCGGCAGCTGTGAACCTTTTCTAGCGGCTGCAACATATTTTTCCGGCAGCCGTGAACCCTTTTCTGGCGGCTGCAACATATTTCCTGGTGGCTGCAGCATATTTTCCGCGGCTGTGATATTTTTCTGGTAGCTGCAATTCCGCTATATTTCGCCGTTGTCTCCAGCATTAAGGGCCGCCTTTCTATTTCACAACCTACAGTGGTAACTCCTGTGTTGTTGGAAAATTGCTTCCTATGCTGTTCAACCTGCTAGATGTGGCTCTGATTCCTCCTCGTGTCGACGAGCTGGTCCATAAGGTGATGGTCTTTTTCATAATACCGACCATGTGGATGCGATGGTTTGTGTTTCGTGGGCGGAAATAATTATGGTAGTATCCTAGTTATCATGATTAAATTAATGACTATGCACGAGTTCGGCCTCCGCAACGTCAGCAACCGCACGTTCCACCAGTCTCCGAAGGATATCCAACACACAGTTTCACAAGGTATGGCTTTGATTTATCACGTGATTAAGTATTGATATGATTTAACGATATCAGTCGTACCTTTATTCGTATCACCATTATGGCCTAATTAACTCTTTCCCTTGTGCGACGTAAAACCTAATAACCGCCACCTTCCCCAATTCAGAATAAAATTTCGAACGTTTTTTTGTACTGAACTTTCCAAATTTGCCTATTCTCTAACATCTCCTCTTAGAGATTCGTGCATCCTCTGCACTGCAACCTCCATTTTTGGGCTCTGTAATCTGTGGGATAACCACCTTAGTTTGAACTCAGAACCATGGGGATTCCAGCTCATTACGAACCCTCCAATACACAGGAGCTCAGGAAAAATGCCGTGGTTTTTGCCATCTTTCAAGCCGCCGGGTGGACAGAATTTTTCGAACATCTGGATGGATTCAATCATGAAGCATCCTTACATCTCGCTCTAAACCTTACAGAAACTTACTCAGAGGTTTGGGGGCTGCGCATCGAAGTCTCCGAGGCCATTATCTCTAAGGTGACTACCATCCCTCAGGTGGGAAGGGCTTGGTTTGAACGTCGAGTCCCTACTGCTACAGCATTAAAAGCCTTTTTAATAGAGGGGGAGCAGGTTCAACCATCAAGAAGAGGGATAGCACTGCACTCATTACCGTAGCCATGGGACCAAGTTGCCGTCTTCCTCAAGAATTACATCACTTGTGAAGGTAGGTACCAAACTGTTTATAATTCTGAACTGCCTTTACTTTCTCATCTCCGCCATAGGACTTTGTTGAACATTCCATATTATCTCCTTCATGATTTACATCATATGGAGAGATTCGTCCAAGCTGCTAAGCATCCATTTGCCTCACTGACCCACCACAGTCTTATTAAATTAATAATTGTAAGAACCCTTGCTCGGTATCATATAACCTAGGAACAATTCACAGCTAGGGCTCAGGCACCTGCTCCCTTACCGAGTGTCCCAATAGAATAGGAACAGGCTCATCCACAGCATGGGGGACACGAACCATAGCAGGAGGACCGGAGCCCCTCTAATGTAGTTGGGGGGGGGATGGAACTAGATCTGAAGAAGAGCAACTAGGGGTACAAACAGAGCAATTGAGGGAGAATATCGATAAAAACCTTGTGGAAAACTCAGATAACAGGGCAGCTCTGGCAGTAGAAGGTGAAATTGGAGCAGCACTAAATGCTATGGCAATTGAACCTGAAGGTGATAGAGCCATAGCAATAGAAGAAAATATCGAGCTGGTGACCATTGAATCCTCACCTCAGTGGGGAGGAACTTTAATTGAGGAAGAACAGCTGGAGGAGCAAGAAAATGCTAGAACAGGGGATATTCCTTCGACCTTAGCTGTGAATCCCGATATCCCAACTCCACAAAAGAAAACACCACAAAGGAAAAGAAAGAGATCAATTGATGAACTTAAAATAACCCCACCAATAAGAAGGAAAAGAACGAGATCAACTGCAACAACAGAGGCAACCAGAAAAAGATGGGAAACCCTAGAAGCACAGATTGAATTCCCTATCCTTGTACCAAGGCCAATGGATGCTCCAAAAAGGCCAGTCGAGGAAGAACCTCGAATTGAAGGACTTCTAGCTGAGAATACACTATTAAAAGAGGAATTCCAAATACTTAGAAGGGAATTGGAAACTTGGAAAGAAACGTGTAGGAAACAAGGTGAAAGGAAAATGTACACATTGGTGGAGGCTGCAGACCAACTAGAGGGATCGAACTCTACCGAGCCTGGCAAGGAAGATGAGCGAGTGGTCTGTCCTACCTATGGGGAAATCTTCAAGGAGGCAGGCCACAAGATTATAATTCGTACCTGTACAGCACAACATTCTGCACCTACAATAGAGGAAGCTGCAGAAAAAGAAGATGCTGCTACACAAGAACCAGCATCTTTAACCATCCTAGCTGAAGTTGCCACCAATTCTGTGACAGAGGATCCAAAGGATGAAATCATGTATGATGATGGGGAAAAATATTGCACTATAACCCCAGAATGCTCCTATGACACAGAAATTATAGAAGCTGAGCCACAAGGGAAAGACATTGATGAACTTGAACAAGGTGTTGTAACACAAGAACCAGCATCCCTGAGTGTGCTTGTCCAATTGGCCGAGCAAATGGGAAAAGAACCTGGAATGGAGGACACTCTGGAGCTTAATGAAGAATTATGCACTATAACCCCAGGATGTTCCCATGATACGGAAATCATAGGAGAATAATTGCAACAAAAGGAGGATGAAGAAGTAAGCCAGGATGTTGTTACACAAGAACCAACATCCTTGGAGGTTGCAGCAAGGACTCCTGAAATGAAACTAGAAGATAACCCTGGAATGGATATCATTCCCGACATACATTGGAGTGAGGATGAACAAGTATAGACACAATCCTCAGGTCACACCGAAATCCTTGAGGAGCAGCTGCACACTGAGGAAGACATCTAATCTCAGTAGCGAAAGGACAAAGAAGACACTGTTACACAAGAATCAGTGTCTCTAGAAGTAATGGATGTGGTTGTTGAAGGAATTCCAAGAGGAGTGGCTATTACACAAGAACCAGCAACTCTCAGTTTAGCCTCAGCTGTGTAGGATGGCCAAAAAGAAGACACTGTCACACAAGAACCAGTGTCTCTAGAAGTAATGGATGTGGTTGTTGAGGAGAATCCAAGGAAATTTGCTGTCACACAAGAACCAGCAACTCTTGAACCAATTTCAGAAATGTAGGGTAATCAAGAAGAAGACACTGTTACACAAGAACCAGTGTCTCTAGGAGCAATGGATGTAGCTGTTGAAGAGAGTCTAAAGGAAGTTGTTGTCACACAAGAACCAGCAACTCTCATAGTAAACTTAGATGTGCAGGATGCCCAAAAGGAAGACACTGTCCTCCCAAGAACCAGTGCTTCTACCCCTTAGAAATTTCATTGATTTGGACTTGGATCAAGAGGAGCATCATAAAAAGGAAATCTTGAACCTCACAACAGAAGTCTCAACTCTGAGGCTGGAGGTGACCAAATGGAAAAGCCAGGTGGAGGAACACCAGAGAGGCATGATTTCTCTCAGTGAGCATAGAAAAATCATCAAGGGATTGGAAGAGAATTGGGCAGAAGAACAGATGGCCCACAGAATTCGGGAAGAAGAGATACAAAGCAAATTGAGAGGATTGAAAAAGTTCCAATCCATGCAGTTGGAGAAAGAGCAGATGTATGCTCTCTCTCAAGAACTTCTGGGCACCAGGAAGCCTTCTTCCTCTTATCCAGTATTCCTATTTGAACAATTTGTCTGGTTTAAATTGAAGGCTGTGAAGGAAGGGAGGTCGTTTGAAATAACAACCTCAGCAAAGTTCTTGGAGACATTCTTTGGAAGCAATTTTGAGGATCAAAATTTGCTGTGTGAACTATACTTGCATGAGATGGCTTGCCCTCTAGAACACCACTCGAATCCTGTCCCATTTGCAGGGGATGTTCAGCTGATATATTTTTCCTCTTTTGTGAGCAATCACGCTCAGTGGGAAAGGTCTTTTCAAACATTTTCTCACAATGAAGCTCACACCAACCTATGGATTCGAAGTGAGCCCCACAATCCTGGTATTCTTTTGGCTCAGTACAGAAATTTCCTTTCAAGTCCTCCCCAGGCGCAGCATATAATGAGACTTCAGGAAGAAGTGATCTCCACTTGCACCAACTACATTTCCAGACACCAGCAAGTAGCATTGGAAGGGAGTAAGCACAGATGGCAGGTTGCCTCCCCTGCACTCAGAAGCCGGGACCCCTACTGTTTCAAGAATTTCAAGTAGCCACTTTCGAGGGTCAAGGGCTATGTGGGAAGTATCAGGGAGTGTGGGGTTAATTGGTTGGGTTTAAAATTCAAATTCCCCCTCATTTGGTGGCTAGCAAAACCGTATAACATGGATTTCTCCCTAACTAGGACAGAGGAGCAGCGATGCTGGAAGTATTGGATTACTCACAGAGGCTTTTTAAAGAAAGATGAGATGCCTGAGTTTCCTTACAATTTTTCCTCCCTCCATGAGAAGAGCTCAGTATAGGATTCAGATTCCGAATGATGCAAGTTGTTGCATGAGGACATGCAACAGGATAGTTGGGGGGAGATGTTGAGCCCAGAATTGGTCCCTTTTAACCATCCTCAATCACCTTTTCTTCCCCTGTCCTACACCATTCAGCATGCTAATCAGACCTGTTGTCCCCACTTTACTCCCCAAACTTCCAAGGTATGACTGGTCATTGTTTTATCTTGTTAATGCTTATGATTGTGATAATTAAAGTTGTGTATCTCTTAAATGTGCTAACATGTTATGATTTATGAAGGTAGTTTGAGATAAGTGGACTGCAGGAAGATGGGGCTGAACAAGTCTCGAAAGGAGGGATATTCGCCGCTCAATATGATCCTCAGCCCTTCTATCATTACCCAAGGCATGTGATTCTAATGCGATATCTTAGACAGAGCGGTGACAAGGAAGCTGTAACAGAATGCGCCATAATTGGAAATCCTGGGTACACAGCTACTCGAGTATAGTTGTGATCAGAAAATATCGCCACTCCTGGGCCAACTAACAGCTTTCCCGTATTTTCTATGTTTTTACCATGCCACGTTTGTAACAGCTAGTGTTATTTAGGGCGCCTGAAGATCATAGATCTTCATGGCTGCCCTTTAATAGGGTTGGATGTTATGATCTACAGATATAAATATGGAGAGTTGTCTCGACCCAGGGGGTTGCTGAACATATAATTCATTCATTGTATTAGTAGTGGAAGCAATTTGTGTAATCATTCTCTTTTTAATATAAGGAGTTACCTATGATTTAAGAAGCTTTACGTTGTTCAGCCAGCATCTTTGTGTGAAGGTTGGGCCCGCCTTCCATAGAGATCGCTGTGTTAATTTAGCATTTTCTAATTCATCCGTTGTGTGATATCTTGTTAATTTTATTCCTTTTGTACGCAATTGTAGTAAGTGTGGATTTACAGTATAATTGTGGTTGCATTTCCTTGAGATCTATGGGTGGTACAAAGTGACAGTCGACTGAGTAGGTAACTATATTTTATGCAATTCATGTGGTAGTTGTACACAGCTTTGTTCATCCTACAGTTTTAGCTGTTATTCCACGAATCCTTGCAACTTATCTTTACTGTTACAATTGTTGAATTTTATTCCTGTATTTCAATTTCTGAGAGTAGCTGAACTCAATCCTTTGCAATTGAATTCCTAGATTAACATTTGATTTATGCTTGTGGCTTTCAAGAGTAATCAGATTGAATAGGTGAATTACTTGTTCAGGGATGTGAATAGGACTTCCCTTTATCTGCAATTGTAATTTGAATCTTATGTTATTTTCCTTGATGCATGGTAGAAAGTAATTGAGATTGTAGTATTTAGAAGATAAGTGGGATTACGCAGATTCTTGGGATGAGCATAGTTGCTAGGGGATAATAGTGTTTAATTGCAGTGACTTTGTGTTTAAGCATATACTGTGCATGTATCCTTTGAAATACAAAACTTTCCCGGGTTGACAATAAATATTGTACACTCTGTATGTTGGTAGTAATCTACTTGCATATCGGGAGCACGACAGGTCTTAGTTACCAAGGCCCACAAATTGTTCAATTTAGCATTCAAGGGGGGTGTTAGGATTATAATCCTCCCTTGTCCAATTTGGTCAATTATGTCTAAATCATGAGTCCTTTCAGAGTATATTTAGTCACTAGCACCATTGGGTCCACTTGGCCTAATTAGGGCACATGTACTAGTTACTAAAGTGTGGGGAACACTAATTAAGGCTAAATTCCACTGACTCCACTTGCATGCATCAGTTCAGGAGCCTCCTAGATCAATCCCTATAAATTAGGATCCATTGGGAGTGCCGACACCAACCTCCATTAGTTGAGTTCAGTTGGTGACTAGTCAAGCTCTGTTAGGAGTTAGTTAGATTCAGTTCTAGTCTGTTACATTCAGTTCTACTCAGTTAACACTATATTTCCATGGTTGCATGCAGGTGAGGCACATTTACTCACCTACCTCAATCAATTAGACTAGTTAACTAATAATTAAGACTGGATTAGACACTTGAGCTGGGTTGTTGAACTCCAATAATGATTTAGACAAGGTCAGTTAACCATGCAATCAAGAAGAGTGAAACCAATTTGAATTTCCTCACATGTATTCAAATTGCATGAGGCTATTTAGCCATTGTACTACATTGTAATTAATTATCTAATTACTTTTGATTAATGAAAGCATTCGCGGTTGCAAGCCATTTTTGCACTGTTTCATTCTTCAATTTCTGAGTAAAATTGTATGATCTATCTTGTGAGTTGTGTGTTGGCTCACAGATCTATGTGCTCAATTTAATACATAGAAGAAGCATCAGAACTTTGTTTCAAGAATCTGAGATATCTATTGAAATCCAACAATTATAGAATCAAGGACCGGTCATGGTTTCTCAAAAAGATAAATAAAAGTATTGGATGTTGGTATCATCGATGGTTATCACTGAATGAAAGTGTCACTGTAGTTAAGAGTGTTATTGAAGCTCATCAAATATGAGTCATTATAGGCTCATCAAATATGAAGGGATTTGAGATGGTATTTTGGTTTTTGGCTCCAATAAATTTCAAAATTTCTTGAACAGTGTTGAACCCTTTGGTTCTCCCTTGTTGCGGTTTGCACGTGGATCGGTCATTGGAGGAAGTGTTCTGGCTCATTGCTGGTGTAGGGAATGGATTTACATGCTCTCCATTGTTGTTTGCACTGATTTCCCTCTAAATTTCGATTGGAATCCATCGAGATGGGAGTAGAACGAAGCATCTCTGGTTTGTTGAACACTTTGGTTCAATCTTCAGGAGGTTGTCTTATGCGTCTCTCTTGGATGTATTGTGCAGATGTAATTTCTCTGCATTCTGTAGTTTCCTGAATTCAACAATTACATATATTTAAAGAACCTTTTCTCCTCTTCCTTGTCCTGTGAAAGAGATCTTACCTGCATGAAGGAGCTCTAGAATATCTGCTTCTTGAGAGTTGTCTTAGTTGTTGTGTGAAGTTGTATTCTCTTTTCCTGGTGGTTGCACCCTAAGACCTTTTGAGGTCATATTTATTTTGAGTTCATGGTGGTTGGAGGGGGCTCCTCCCCTTCCCATGATCTCAATGCCTTCAAGATACTGGTAGCTTCAGTTAACAAGTAGAAACTCAACCAGAACTAGCAGTCTTTTGTCAAGAAGCCTGATAATATTCCTACATTGGATCTTCCTACTTATCAACCATGCCAAACAACCCTAAATATTGTTGATTGGGGCCTCATTTTCCACTTCACTGGGCTTTGGCCATCCCCCAAGGCAATCGAAGGGTGGGTTCAAAGGAACTGGAAACCTCTTATCTCAGAAGGCATATGCAGCAATTTGATAGGTAAAGGATACTATGTCTTTATTTTTGAAAACTCAGTAGATAGAGATTTAATCTTTAGAAATGGGCCATATTTCATGGGTCCTCAAGGGCTCTACATGAACAAGTGGAATCCAAATTTTGATCTAAATCAATATGTCCCTTCTGTTGTTCCTGTTTGGTTTAGGTTGCTTCATCTTCCTCTCCATTGTTGGAATTCAGGATCTCTATAAGCTATAGAAAACATCTTGGGGAAATATATTGATAGGGATGAAAGAAGAGATCAATATACATGTTCCAGAATATGTTTTGAAGTGTATTTGGAGGTAGGGCTTGCTGAAGCTATTAATTTGATAGTAGTAGATTGGTCACACGTGCAAGAGCTAGATTATGAGCAATTTCCCTTTAAGTGCATATTTTTTCATGGTTATGGGCATTTTCTCAGATCATGTAAGAAAAAAGTTGAGGAAGAAGTTGTCAATGAGAAGGGAGATCAATGGACTCAAGTTCAAAAAACTAGTTCAACAAAGCAAGGAAACAAAGCTAAGGGTCAAAGAGGAGAAATGGGGACAGGTAGTAATCTCTCCAGTCAGAAACTAAAATAAAATGGAGCAGCTATGAAGGAAATATCATATCAAAACAATTTTCAAGTATTAAGCATCCCTGAAGAAAATGTGCTCTTAGTGTTGGAAGAGGGAGAAGTCCCTCAACCACAAAACCAGACAAGTGAAGAAGTAAAATGTCCAATTGAGCCAGACCTTGGAACTTTTGTGGATGGACATTCTCCCACTTATGCAGAAATGGGAAAAAAAAACTTATGGACAATTTTGGTTCATCCAATGAAGATCCCCTTGAGAGGTCTTCCAAAAAAGGGCATAAATCTCATAATATGGTTCAGGAAGAAGAAGCCGAACGTATTAAGATGCAAGGAATCCAAGCCATTATAGAGATGTCAATTAGTAGGAATGCTCGGGCCAGGCCTTCAAAAGGAGTTCCTCTCTCTTCCGGTAATAATAAATAATGAACATTGTCTCTTGGAATTGCAGGGGGGTGGGAAACTCTTCAAAAGTAGAAGTTGTTAAAGACCTAATAACAATGGCTTCTCCTAATATTTTTCTACTCCAAGTGACAAAAATCAAAGAGGGAAATCTTATTTTCTTAAGTAAAAATACATGGAAAAAGCATGCAGGGAAGGTTGTGAGTGCATGGTGCTCATTCGGTGGTCTTGCAACCTTGTGGACAGAGGACCTTTTTCATTGAAAAATTAATTTGAAACGCAGCACTAGATATTCACTAAGCTTAAGAACATATCTAGTAAGATATCTCTTACTATTTTCAATTTATACGTTCCTGTTAGTTCTCAAGAGAAAAGAGAATGCTGGAATTCTCTCGTAGAGTTTCTTGATGCAAGAAATCTATCAAACACTTTAGTGGTTGGTGATTTCAATATCACAATGGATCCTAAAGAGAAAAAAGGTGGAGTCTATGGGAGAGACCCCATGCACAAAACAATGGAGAATCTCATCTCAATTTGGGATTTGATTGATCTAAAACCTAAAAGAGGTTGATACACATGGAGTAATAATCGTACTAGAGCAGCTAATATTGCATCCAGACTGAATCGATCTCTGATTCAGAGTTCTGTATTACTAGAAAATAAAATCATCTCCACCAACATCCTTCCAAAACTCACATCGGATCATAAACCAATCTTGTTGTAACTAGAGGATGAATAAGACCTTGATCCCATCCCTTTTAGGTTCAGTCCCTTGTGGATTGACAGAGGTGATTTTATGGACACTATTTTCAATGCGTGGAGTATTTCGGTTACTGGATCTCCAAATTTCGTGTGGGAAAGGAAATTAAAACACACCAAACTTGCGTTAAAGGACTGGATAAAACAATCTCTCCATTCTCCTTTCAGCGTTAGAAATTAGGATTTGGAAAATTTGGCAGCGATACAATTGGAAATGGAGGACTCAGAGATCACTCCTACAATGCTGGAAAAAGAAAAAAAGGCTCAGTCTAATTCTTTCCGAGCATTTAGGAAAGAAGAAGAATTCTAGTGACTGAAATCTTGAACTTTATGGTTGAAATCAAGAGATAGAAACACCTCTTTTTTCCATAAGAAATATCGAGCCAGACTCTCCCACAACCACATTTCAGAAATGTCCTCTTCGTCTGGTGAATCCTTTAAAGGCATCTCTCAAATCAAACAAGCGGTTGAAGTTCACTTTTAGAGCCTGTTCAAAGAGGATGGAGATATTGATTCTTAATTAACCTTTGAAATTATTTCCAACATCCCTAGTTTGGTGAGTGAAGAGGAACATGGGGAGCTAATGAATCCCTTTACGAAGAGATCATTTATGTTATATGGTCTATGGAGCTAGATAAAGCTCCTGGCCCTGGCAGATTCTCCTTCCACTTTTGTAGAGTATGCTGGAATGTAATCAGAAAATATATTCTCATGATGGTCAAATATTTTCAGTATAAATCCAAAGTTGGTGGAAGTACCAACTCCACCTTCCTTGCTTTAATTCCCAAAGAAATTAAACGTTCCACCTTTGACCGATTCAGACCTATTTCTCTTTGTAATGCATCATATAAAATCTTATCTAAACTCTTAGCTAACAGGCTCAAACCTATACTTGGAAAAATTATCTCTCCTCTTCAAGGTGGATTTATAAAAAGGGCATCACATTCTGGACAATGTGATTCAAGTTCAGGAATCCATGCACTCCAGCTTCCATAGAAATGAGAAGGTAATGTTAGTAAAACTAGACATGGAAAATGCTTTTAATAGTGTAAATATTTCCTTCCTTTACAAAGTTCTTAATTATTTTGGTTTCAGTTCTGCGTTTATAAATATGATCAAATCCTGTACTGATAAACCTTAGATAGCACCACTAGTAAATGGCAGAGCAGCAAATTTGTTTCAAGCTTCTAGGGGTCTTCGTCAGGACTGTCCACTCTCGTCATTTCTTTATATTCTAATGGCAGATTCTCTGAGTAGAAAGTTAAGTGCAGGTAAAAATTTAGGGATTATTCTAGGCATCAAGCCATCTAGTGGAGTAGAATCCATCAACCATTACCTCTTTGTGGATGATACGTTGCTTTTGGGAGGGGCTTCGTTGAGGTTGGAAAGAATATTTAAAGAAATTATGCATAATTTTTGTATCATCTCATGGGCTCTCATCAACAATCGGAAGAGTGTTGTGTATGGTTGGAATGCAGATCCCTCAACTATTGTAAATATTTCTCAAACTTTAGGCTTTGAAGGATTTGTCACTTGGGATAAGGTCAAGTACTTGGGTCTTCCTCTAACTCTAGGCCAAAACAATCCTTCTCTCTGGATGGAAATTATTATTAAGTTAAAAGATAATATTGCCTTATGGGGTGGTCATTGAATAACTATGGTAGGGAAGCTTGTTTTAATCAATTCAACTCTCTCAGCTCTTTTGATTTATCAATCCTCTCTCCTTCTCACTCCAAAATCGATCGTGGATCAGATATCCAAGTTGATAAGAGACTTCCTCTAGAAATTCGGTAAAGGAAATCATAACCATTTGCATTTGGTTAATTGGGATACTGTCAAGAGACTAGTTCTTGAAGGTGGTCTGCATATCAGAGATCCAGGATTGGTAAACCTTGCCATGGGAGGTAAGTTGTTATGGCAACTTTTCTCTAACAAAAAACACCCTGTTAGTCAATTTTTTGGAAAAAAAACCATAAAGGAGGAACTCTACAGAATTTGCAAATTTCTAACATTCCTAAAGGCACTATAATCTAGAATCTATGCAGAAAAGGATTAGACTTCTTCTCCCAATAGTTATATCATATACCTGTAAATGGAAGAAAAAAAATTATGGGATGACTCAATAAAAGGTAAAACTCCTTTAAACTCTGATTCTTTTATCGTTGAGATAAAAGACTGGATGGAAAATAAAGGCCTTTTTTGTCTATCAGATATTTTTGTGTGGGACTATCAAGGAAATTGGGCAGCATGGGTGTCCCCTAACCTATTAGATCATGGATATCATTTACTAAACTCCCAGTTCAAAACGTTGTTAATAAAATTGAATGGTTTGGCACTTATCCACTCTTCTTGTAAGGATGCGTGCAGTTGGGGATCTACAGGATTTTATTCGGTAGTTTCAGGATACCAATCTCTTTAATCCAATTCAAAGTCTTCTCATGGTGCTAAATTCTAGAAATCAGTGTGGCAAACTCCCAGTATTCCAAAAGTTAATTTTTTTTCTTGGATTCTCATGCATCTGAGGGCTCTAACATGTGAAAATATATTAAAAAGAAGTTTTTTGGACCTTTCAAATGTTTCTTCTGTAAACAAGTTGCTGAAACTTCAAAACACATACTTTTTGGTTGTGATTTTACCCAAAAAGCTTAGGTGCATCTTTTGAGTGGATTGATGGTATCAACTCCTTCAATTACTGAACCTATAAATCTATTTGCTAATTAGTAGACCAGGTACCCAAGAATTTCTTCCTCAAGTCATGCATGGAGAAAAATATGGAAAGCCATCTCGAAATTCTTTTGGTGGAAAATTTGGCTAGCAAGAATCATTTGATTTTCAATTACAAAGCCACAAAACCAGAACTTGTAGCAATTAAAGCTAAGGCTATGCTTTCGAAAGTTGTGGGAAAAATTCATCTTGACCCCAATAAAAAACAAAGTGGAACATAAGTGGCTTGGCTTGATACAGATGTCTAAAATTCAGCTGAGTAGTGGAAGGCTTGTTATCATTCTATTTTGGCAGGTAAGATGTTCGGAAAAAGATTTCACAGATTGGTGGAAAAAGAAGAATAAAGTTTCAATCTTCTTTGATGGTGCGTTAAAAGGAAATTCGGGGAATGCTAGAGCAGGTGGATTGATCTTCTATCCTGGAGGAAGGATTCAAACTATATTCAATTGGGGACTAGGTCAACTCTCAAATGATCAAGCAGAATTATATGCTCTTCTAAAAGCCTATCAACTCACCAACGAAGCTGGGCATAACAACATTCAAATATTCAGAGATTCAAAAAACATTATAAAAGATTTAAACTTTTCTACATAGTTCTCTAATCTCAGTTTGAACGTGATTATGCAAAGGCTTCATTTCATCTTGATAGATTGTGTATCAATCTCCTCTTTTCACATTCTTCGTAAATTGAACAAGTCAGCAGACCTTAAAGCAAATCAGGTATGTCTTCTCCCTCAAGGAATGCTAAGTTTGAATGACAAACCTAGTTTGATGCATCAAATCTCCTGACTCAG
>LPNX010231846.1:229541-283278 GCA_001517045.1 Pseudotsuga menziesii | reverse complement strand
TCATTTTAGTGAAGAAAAAAAATATGAAGGGATTTGTCAAAGTTGTATTCGTAGAAAATATATTAAATCCTCTTCGATCACAAACTGGATTTGCAATGGTGTTCCCAGTCACATAGGTGGATCCATTTTTTGGAGAGCTGTAATGATCTCTTTCAATCTGATATGTTGCAACTTGGCATGGTCCCTAGGAGATGGACAAGACATTAAGCTTAGTGTGGATATAATTTTGGGTCTTGATCAAGATGACCTTCTATCAATTGAAGAAGCGGCTTTCCTAAAAGCAAAAAATCTATACACACTAACAGACGTATATATGGAGCATAATGCAAACCTAGGTGGTAAATAAAAATTGGCAGCCTAAATTGGTATTGAGGGTCCCATTTCAAAGCATGGGAAAGGTACATATCCAAACTTACATCTGCTTCTATAACCCTCAGAAACCTACCAGACTCCATGCTTTGGATCAAGAACAAAGAAGGAGGTTATTATCTGATTGAAAAAGTATACTTGTTATTAGCTTGAGCTCCTAGGATTGTGGAACATGTCAAATGGTGTACTATATGGAATCTAAACACACAACTAAAGGAAATAAATTGCGGATGGTTATGTATGCATGATAGGATCCTCATTTAGGATTACCTCTAGAAAAGAGGACAAGCATGCACGAATATATGTCACATATACAGAGAACAACTGAAAAATTAAACCACATTTTTATATATTACCCTTTTGTCAAAGGTATTTGGAGTACTACATATATGATGGGATAGTGGCTGGAGTGGAAAAGGNATATATGTCACATATACAGAGAACAACTGAAAAATTAAACCACATTTTTATATATTACCCTTTTGTCAAAGGTATTTGGAGTACTACATATATGATGGGATAGTGGCTGGAGGGGAAAAGGGACTCCCTCATCAAAGTTTGGGAAAATTGTGTTGGAAATCCTATTACTTTGGCACAGTATTTCATTCATCATTATGTGGGAAGTTTAGATCGCAAAAAATGATGCATTATTCAATGATAAAATCCCATACATTTGAGGGTATTTCTTTGGGGAAAAATATTCACTGAATATCCCGATTAGCAAAAATAAAAATAAAAAAAAGGTAGAAATCTTGATCCACCTTGTTTGAACCCATCTCTGTCCTACAATTTTTGTGAAGGTGCATCAAATGGAAACCAATGCCTAAGTGGATTGGGGGGCTCCATAATCAATGGTGACACAAGCTATACTTTCCATCGAGCTCTTAGGGTAAATACAAACAACTTCATGGAGCTAAGAATTATTTACATCGCTCTATTTGAAGCTCAAGCCTACTCAATACATAACTTGTCAATCTTTTCGGACTCCAAGCTTATTATATCCTAGGCAAACCAAATAGTTGCATGCTCAACTATCTTCTTCCACTACTAGAAAAGTTTAAAGATCTACAACAATCAGTAAACAATGCAACTTTTACACATACCTATAGAGAGTACAATTTTCAAGCAGATTCATTGGCAAAGGAAGCTTGCTTGAGGGATACAAGTCAGGTGAGTATTATCATAAAGGACCCTGATGGGTAGCAAATATCATTAGAATTTCAAGTCTCTTGATCACAGGCTATGCTATAATAGTTTTTTTATTTTAAAAGGGTTGAGTATCCTCTCCTTCATAAAAAAAAAATTTGGCAAAATATACCAGTAACAACCTTTATAATAGAGGTTGAGTATTTACTCTCTTAACACAATTGTACGTGTTTTTTCTTTATGGGTTGAGATTATACTCCTGGTTTTGTATATTGGATTTTTGGATTAAGTTGTGGGTTGAGATTCTCCCTATATACTTAGTTGAGATGCTGGTCAATGATGCAATATGCTTTTGGTTGTTTTGGACAAAGCTATGGGTTGATATTTTCTCCCTATATACTTAGATGATTTATATTGGAAGATTAAAAATCGATCTTTATGATGGTTGTAACTTTTATATGTAATTAAAGAAATAAATCTCAAGGAAATATTTGCTCATATTGTTCCTTTTTTCTCAAGGAAATATTTGAGCAACAACTTGATAGGATTTATTGCTTTGTTATATTTATTTACTTCATTCGCCATGGGAAGCTACTTGAGTAGGAGTAAAAGATCTTCATCGGGGTCAATTTAGTTCGACATCAAAGTTATTATAATTTTAACTTGTCAAGTACATGCATGGAGGAATAATAGAGATAAAATTTCTCTGATGTCATTTATTCATGTTAAATTGATAATAAAATGAAAGAACCTTGTATTGCAATGAGAATACAAAATACAGTATTGAAAGCATAGTATTACACTAGAAAATCAAATACTATTAATGAATAAAATGATGAAAAAATAATATTGTACATAGTAATACATGGTAGCTAGAATGGTGGTATGTTATCCCTAAGAAGAGATGTGATAACATCACTCATTCGCAAAAATCCCCTAGCTAGCTAGAGGCTAAAAGTAAATTTTATAATCATCCACAAAAACATATTATGCAACAACCATAAACCTATCATAAAGTTAAGGTTGAGTGGGAGCGATGACATGAATGAATATGATATGCCTGAAGAAAGGGAAGCCTTGTTGAGATCATAATTTTTCACTTAGCGCACCATTTGTTGACTTATTTAGCTCATTGGAAAGAAAATTAGGACATTGAGTTTGTACATTGGTTTTTGGTGTAAACATTGCAAAACGCCACATGGGAAGGCCCAAAAAATGCATTGGAAAATCATGACAAAAAGGTGTCAGTATCAAGGCCATTTTTTAAATGACCATTTCTCAATGAATTTCATAGGAGGGTTACCAATGACCAAGAGAGACATTAGAGGAAATTTCAACTCAAAATGGCCTCCTAAAAAGAATTAATAAAATAATAGTTAAAATAATAAAATAATATTTATTAATTTTGGAGGAAGAAAAGAAAAAAACTACTTTTTTGTTTGTATTTTTGACATATCTCCCCGTATTTTTACTCACATTTCAATCGGGAGAGCTCGTTGGATGCGGAATTAAATTCTGCATCCAACGAGTACCCACTCGACATACTTTTGATGGACCCCGCCACCCCAAAAACAAGAAATACCTGAAAAAATGTGATGATGACATCATCATCATGTTTTTTCAGGTATTTCTTGTTTTTGGAATAACGGGGTCCGAAAAAAGTATGTCGAGTGGGTACTCATTGGATGCAGAATTTAATTCCGCATCCAATGAGCTCTCCCAATCTAAATTTGAGTAAAAACACAGGGAGATATGTCGAAAATACAAACAAAAAAAACAGTTTTTTTATGATACATATCTCCAAATTTATATTAAGAAAGTGTTTAAGACCTATACGGTATTTCAAATTTAAAGCAATTTCATTGGCTAACACATGATGACATGGAATTTGAATCAAAGTTAAAAGGCCCATTTTGAGTTGAAATTTCCTCTAATGCCATGATTATTTATTTGTAGTTGTAGATTTAATACCCCATTTTTTACCCGTAGAACATCTTAAATCAAATTATGTAAAATGGTGTTAATATGCTAGTAAATATTTCTAGTTTGGAGCTCAAGGCCGCCAAGATTCTACTAATGAATGGAAAGGAATTTATGATGTAAATATCCATATATGGTCCATTTGTTAGGCTTGTAATGATGGCTTAAATCTATGTAAATATTTATGTTGGAATATAATATAACGGTCTAAGATGGTTATGTATAAAGCACTAGACGAGTTATGATAGTACTAGAGGGAAGAGGAAATGGGGCATGTGGAAAAGTAAATTCCCTTTTTTCAAGTGTCATACTTAGAAATCATCTCTTCTAAAATGTGCCTTAAAAAATCAATTTACCTCATTTGAATTATTGAAACTAGTTATGAATGCATGTGAGACATTGGTGGGAAAGTCTTCACAGTTATGGAAGCATGGGTTGGGTATAGTTCTTATGGTGATTGTAAGAGTCCTACATTCTATGGTCAAAAGTAATGCCAGTTTTTTTTTCATCAATTCTCTCCTTGACTTTGATTCTATCATTTACTCCATGCCATAGTAGTTCATGTTCTACATAGTATGTTGTTCTCTCCATTTCCAACAATTACCAAATTGAGAAATAACCAAAATCAACACTGTGAAGAGGAAGTTGCAAACTTGAGAGTGAATAATTATGGTTGTGGGTGAGCTTAGAGGCTAGAAAATTTAGGAAACTTTCACCCATTGTACCTTTTCTACTCTTTGAATGATCGAGAATACAGTAGTGGATTTTTAGGTTATTCTAAAAAAACCATACAAGAAGTTGGACTCTTTCTACACATACTAAAGACAACTGTAAGGAAAAGGTTTTATAAGGGAATGTCTAGAAGAGAAAGGGTGAGAATTTTGGAGCAGACATGAATTCAGGAGCCACAAATAATTTGAAAACCCTCAAATTGATAAATGAATAATATATTTAAGATGATCTTACATTACAAAGGTTTTCCCTCTTATATGTAGCTTTAAGGCATCAAATATTAAAAAGACGAGTCTTTAACCTATTGATAACTAGTATTATTAATTTAACGATGGTTATATTATATTAATAATTATTTATTTGTAGTTTAGTTTAATAGTATGTCTGTAACATTTCCCTTCCCTTAAAGGAATCTTTGTCCTCAAAGCAAGGGTAGGGACAGGTGTTGCTGATGAAATTGTTTTGTCTCCCATGAAGCATCTTCGTCGAAAAGATTCTTCCACTTAATAAGATATTCTTTGATTATTTGAGAGAAAAGCTTCTTTTCCCTGGTAGCAATGATTTATGTTGGAATAGTAATGACGACATTGTTTACACCGACTGATGTCATCCTAACATTTTTTTAGGCAGGACACATGGAAGACATTGTGGATACAACTTTTATCAGGTAAGTCTAATTTATACACAACTTGACTAATCTTCATATTAATCTGGTGCAGTCCATAAAATTTTGGTGCTAACTTGTTTTTTCATCCTTGTTTAAGAGACAGTTATTTATAAGGTTGAAGTCTTACAAACACGCAGTGCCCTTCTTCAAATTCCCTTTTTGTTCTATATTGATCTACTTGTTTCCTCATACTGTTTTAAGCCATAGTTAAGTTATCCTTGAGTGTTTTAATTGTTTCCTTAGTTATCTCTATTTGGTTCCTCACTTATGGAACATCAGTTTTATTAAGAACAAAATTCTTCCAATTGGGGGGTTCATATTTAATGCTTCCTAATTCGTACCTGGAGTCACATGGAAAAAATATTCAAGCCATTGGGTGCGACCTTGGGGAAAATTAAAATTCAAGTGTTGTCACTTCATCTTGAATCCTCTGTCTAGTCTCTCTCCTATCGAATCCAAGAGGGGTGGTCCATATGAAAAAAATCTAAGGTTGTTAATCTATGAAAGGAAAAACAACTATTCTAGGAGTTAAGATGAAATAACTTAAATTTAATTAACAGATTGATGCAATATGAAATTTAGAGAAATAGCTTCAAAATATTAACATTATTCATGACATCTATAGAACTTGATTTAAACATGAAAACATTAAAGACTAGTGCCAATGAAAAGACTACTCGCGTATAAGGGTTGTTGTTGTAGTCTCAAAGAAGTATTGCAGTTGTCTCGGTTGGTAAATTTTAAGATTATTAAATGAGTAGACTAGAGAGTGGGTTAATTGTTGATCAATTTTATTAATGTGGTAGTGATCTAGATAATTAGGGGAGATGGAATTCCAAATATACCCAAAGGGTACGAGGAATATGTCTAAATTTTCTTAGAAGTGGTTCTCATAGTGACATGTGAGCTAGATGGAGTCGTGGAGTTGTGTTCAACACTACACTGGAAAGGATGTAGCCTAATGGGGCCCCACGGTCACTTTCTAGTTGTTCCCGCTTCACTTGAATACTTTGCCCACGTCTAAACAATATCGAAAAAGAGTTGGATTTTCACTTGGGGATTAATTGTAAGAAGGGACTAATTACTAGTCACTCTAATCCCTTTCTAATTGTCCCATCATTCCATCCAAAGGCCTGCATTGTTCACAAGAGTATACGAGGACTAAAGCCTTGTTAACTTTAAGGATTTTAAATCAAACATGTGTTTCTTAAAAATCAAAGTATTGATACTCTCGTTTGCGAGAACACGGTCGGATTTGTTAATTTTAAAATAAATCAGAAATGCAAATGAAAATATAACTAAGAAGCGAAAGAAACTACTCTAAATAAATCAAACCATACAAGAAAAAAAAAAGACGACACGAATCCCACCTAGGGGGATTGGGTGGGAGCACTTAAGTGTCCACTTGCTTCTCTTTTTATTAATGATTGTTACAATTACTTAGGATAAATTTGGTCCTTTACATATTAGTATCAACATGTTTACAAGTTTTTGGAAGCTTTAATCATTTATGAAAAGGTACAAAAGAAAAGTAGGCCCTGGATGGCTTGAATTTTCAAAATTTTGGCAAAATTTCCTTCTACCTGTTCATCAAATTGCAGAAATCAGCGACCAAATGTAGCACTAAAATGAAAAATAAACATTTAAAATCATAAAAATATTTGCTAGCTTTAAGTACCTAAACATAGGCTTTTTACTATATTGAAAGGTAGACTTTAAAAATAGATCTACTTGTAATGTATTTGACTTGAAATACTTAGATCTACTTTAAAACTCAATACTAGATAAAATATTTAAATTTTGTATTTATGACTTTCTTCAATTCTAGCATGAGGATAGTAACCAGAACAATTTTTTATAAAGAGAGAATAAGACAAAGAATGCTCCAAAGCTCGAAAACTTTGGGCAATGGAGTCCTCAAGTGGAGAGAAAAGGGATTCAGATCTTCCAACAAAAACACAAATATGTGGGAGATTCAAGAAAGATCCACCACTTCTTCAAGCAAGATCTACCTTCATACCTTGAACCAAACTTCAAACAAAGTGTTATATCTTGTATCACTTATACAAGAGGTTAGAAAAGTATGCATACGACCAAGTAAAACATACACTTTCTTGATATGTACGCATAAGAAAATAAAAGAAGTAAACAAGTAAACAAACTTGATTATTCTTTCCTATTGACTAGCATAAATCCTACCAAGGACAGTTATAACACTTAATGAAACGAAGCATGAAACTGATACAGGTATACCTCATACAAGCATAAAAATAATCCACATGTTACTACAATACATGAGTATGGCTCCAAAGCCTCCTTATTTCCATAATAATGATAAGAAAGGACAATTACAAATGAAGCATCCTTTCGGTTCTCATTCCATCTTCAAACCTGGAGAGAGTGCTTGCTTAAATAGAAAACCCAACATGAGGAGGAGCACTTGGCCAAAGGATGAGCTTGATGGCTTGGATTGAGTTTCATGTGAGTTGGATTCCCATGATTTGGGTCATAAATAAGGAAACCACCATAATGTCAAAGGCTTAACCTCAAACCAGATCTTTCTTTCTTGGGAAAAACACCCCTCTCTTAGGAAATGCACCCCAGTCTTTAGAAAAAAATTCAATTTGATATTTAGCAACCATTTCTTTCCATTTTTTGGATTGTACATATTTATTAATAATTCTATTTACCTTTTCCAAATCATAGAATCAAATTTTGTTGTGTTTCCAACTTTTTTTGAGTTGCCGAATTTCTTAATTTTCCCATTTTTTTGGTCTTTTCTGAATTTTCCGAGTAATATTTAATTTTAGAGATAAATAATTACTTGAAAACTTAGGAAAGTAATGATCACCCCCATGGAAAAAACAACCTCCTAGTCCCACTTTTATGACTTAGAGAAATTTTACATTTAACTTATTAAAAATAAGCCTGTGAGAACAGGAATATATATATATATATTGAGGAGATTAAAAAAAACTATGGGGGACTTAATACATGTTTGAAATAATGATTAGCATGGTAATATACATTAACACTTAGGTTTTAATAACCTCCCAAGGCCTAACCACCAACACAATTATTCCAGCTTTGGAGGCTTGAGTGAGAAACTCAAAAATTATAAATCGTTAAAAATGATAGATAATTAACAAGCAAAAAACACCCTGGAATAATGTATTGATGACTAACTCTTAAAAATCCAAACCTTTTACATAAATTCATCAGTCTAAGTCATTTTATTATAATTCCTTGTGGGGTATGAACATGTTAAAAAAAGGGGCCTATGAAGTCTTGCATGGACTTCTGAACTCAAATTTGAACAAGTAATTGTTCATCTTTGGTGACTCCCTTAAAAGTCGAACTAAGTGCAAATCAGGTGCTAACATATGCCTCCTATTGCGGGACGCATGCTTGATCTGGTCTTTATTCAAGGAGAGCATGCAAGGACCATGGAATCTCTAGTTTCAATAATCTTGAAAAGAAAAAAAATATATCAACTTGATAAGCCAACCTTAGTAGCACAAAATCTTGTAAAAAACCAATGAACCATTAAGTTGCTTTATTAGAAAGTTAAAATAAAAAAACTTTAACTAAAGAAAAAAAATTATTATTCCTAAGTATAGAAAGAAATGCAGAAAGTAAATGCTCACATTAAGGAGCTTATTTTTCTACTCTAAACAAAACATAATCAAAATGCTAAGTGAGATGATAAATCCAATGCAACCACCGTAACTTTTTATAAAAATTAATTCGTTTCCTTTGTCTTTGGTTACCAGTCAAATCAAGGACATATTTAGAAAGTGTAAACCTGCACGGATATTCAGGATGGGTTCATTCGATGGGAAATCATAGGCATGTATAACTTCATCAAACTACTTCCCAAACTGCCATGTGCTTCCGCAGACTTCTTCTATCCAATATCTGATAGGGATAATGTACATATCAGTATGATGAAGCAGATTGAAAACTCCATCATATATATCAAAATGGATTTTCAAATGATAACTCTCTGTGTAAGCCCCACGTTGCTCCAAATCATAAGGAACCTATGAATCAGAAGATGTGGGCTCAAGTTGACCCTCCATCGGTTGTATCAAATATGACTCTTCAATGCATTACCTCTCAAAGTCATCATTGTTAATACTTGTGTGTGATTCTAGATGATATGTCTTTGAATGATCATATGAAAACTTTGCATGCTCCTCTCCTACACCAAGATATTCAAAGGTCTCTAAATCAACACTTCCTTCTCTTGATACATCAAAAATTGGCTTCTCAATGTATGTCGAATAGTTATAATCCACATATTTTTCAAATATGGGGTAGTATTCATTAGTTGCCTCATACTCCTGGTTATACATGTCTTCCTCATATTCACCATACTCATTCAGATAAAGCTTGGTTCCAAAAATGTTACAATGGAATGAACTTCCAAAAATTTATAACAATATGGAGAACATGGAGGAATGTCATCATACACCATACAAAATTCATCATAATCCTCTTTATAAAAAAAATATGGTTTCTTCCTAAGGTAAATTTGGAGAAAAGTTGTGATCGTCATCACTGAAATACTCATGAGAACACTCCAAATATTCAATCATTTCTATTAATGTGGCATGAGGTGTATCTTCAATATGTTACTTAATCAATGGCCCTTCAAATGTTTGTTCAATGGGGTCATCCAGAAGATGTTGCTCAATAATGGAAAAGGTGGGTTCCTCCGACCTTACCAATTCTTCAAGATGCACAAAATTTTCCACATGTTTCTCTTCCCGAATTTATTATTTTTTAGATTTGAGTTGTGCTCTAGGAGAAGGGAATTATATTTTTTAGCAAGTTGCTTAATGTCTTCTTCTTCTCCTTCATGCCACCGCATGAGGAAAAACTCTAAAAAATAAGCCATGAAAGCTATGGATTTCTCATAAAGGATACAAATCCAATTCCTTGCATCCCCCTCCAAGTTCCAAGAAAATGTGGTCATTAGATCATCCATGTTGGGAAAATTAATTTTCTAATGAAATAAACAGCTGAAATTTCCAAAACATAAATTGTCAACCCAAGGAAGTGTTTTATTTCAAAGCTTTCATGCAATCTCTATGCAAGCACAATTTCTACCTTGCATTGTTGATATATTAGTATGAAATCAGAACTCTTTGTAAACTAGATCATGCCTTCTTGAAATTAAATCAAACCTCAAACCTATTCATAAAACCATATTGTAAATCTAAAAACAAAATCAACTCTTATGAAGCAAGATCTAATTACATAAATCTGAAAGAAATGCTATGTTGGCCAATGATCTATCAAAAGAAATTAACATGAATAACAACAATGATAATCTAACAATGAATAAAAGCAAGAACTAAATGATAAAAAAATTCACACACTTATAATCAACACTACCAACATCTGCTTAGGAAAGAGGGCCCTTCCTCCACTGAGCAGAGTTGGATCTCCATAATGAAGGTCTACAACTCCAAAATTAAGAAACTATCAGCATGTATTATCATAATGAAATTATTACAACAGATTCTGGATCAAATTCTACAGCATAAGATTGCTTTCTCTCCTCTCTCCCCTCTCTTGTGAGATTTATTACATATTTATACATTAAAATACTTCATAAGGATGAGGAATCGAATTCTCAACTTGGAATCTATTTTAACAAATTTGCTAATTTGAGACACAAATGTAACTACAAATCTAGGAATTACACGTTTATAGAACCAGTTGTATATCTCAAAATGTGGATTTGTTTGGTTATTTCCTCATGATTCAAGTAATTGAGGTCGTTAGGCACAAAACCCATGTCCCAGATTTTTGATATTCTTCTCCATCTACCTGAAATCGAAACGCAAATCAATGTGTTCTTATATGGCATGCATTTTTTGTTAATGACGTTTGATCATGAGTTGGAGGCTGCCATGTTGGACTTGGGCATGAATTGAAATCACAAATCCACATAATCAATCCTAGAAATGAAACCATGTTTTGACTCTCCATGTGGACGTGTGCTAGCATGTCAACTTTGGAGGCTTGAACCATGAGTGCTACTGCTGTTAATATGAAAAATCACTCCACAAACCATCATTAGTAAAATTATGCATAATAGTCTTCAATTCATCAAAAATAAAGGAAAATAATCATTATTAATCACTAAAGCATCAATGAGAGTGATATGGTATTTTACGGGCAGTTACAGCAAATGGATGGAAAATGGAATGATAAATGGATAATAATAGGAAGAAGAGAGATGCAATATATGTCGATGGGTGATGAAAATATGAACAAATATGTGACCCAACATCTCCCCCAAACTGAACTTGTTGCATGTCCTCATGCAACCCAAAACCTGTGTAGCATCGAAACTAGAAGGACTCTATCAAGTGTTTATTTCATGCTTAGTGACCAAAACAACTTTACTTTCCCACTGATGATGCTAATGGAATATGATGCTTCTTTCCAAATAATACTTGAAAACTTATTCAAATAGTGGTTGTTGCATTTCTCCTTCAAAAGTAGCCCTCAAGTGACTTCTAGCAATTCTGGTGGAGTTCCAGCAATTAGCAAAAACTTTAGCGGAGAATTTTAGTAGTGTTTCAGCCATTTAGTGAAAAATTTAGTGGATTTGTAGCCATTTAGTGGAGTTGCATCCAATTAGTGAAGAATTTAGAAAAAAATTTAGTGGATAATTTAGCAGAGTTGCAGCAAGATAACGCTAAATTTAGCGGAGTTTCAGCAGATAGAACATAAAACTTCTAAAGATATTTTCTCCCAAATGATGAACTGGGTTTGGATGAAATTTTCTAGGAAATTTTTTACTAGTCCAATGCATCTCCACAACAAAATCAGAGATACCCACATCACGGATTTTGAGAAAAATTAAAATTGGTCATAGGTGATGATGTCCATTTTCTCGATAATTGTGCAATATTTTTTCCTGAAACTTGGTGACTATATTCCTCTTACCATAGTACTTCTTAATTCCAAAAATCGAATCCATATGATGCATAGATATCGACATATAGGCAAAATGGTTATAGGTGATGATGGACATTTTCTCCAAAACCGTGCATTGGATTGGGCTGAAACTTACTAGAGTTGTTTATCATAATATTATGCACTTCCTGTCCAAAAATCATTGAAGCTAGTTTACGGTTTGTGAGATATGCTCAAATGTAATTCTTCACTTTTGTAGTTTTCAAATTTGCCATAGAAATGCTCCAATTCTATCAATGAAGAGACTAATAATGAATTGTAAAAATGAATATTAATATTGGAAATAGTCATTCACTAGTGAAGCATTGATTTAACCCTCTTCATAACAAGTATGCCTTATTTTTATTCTAAAAACACCATAATGATTGAAAATGTGACTATTGTAAGATTAATTTTTACCATACCATGGAATGTAGCAACCACTCCTTTCCCCCAAACTAAATATTTTACTTGCCCTCATGTAAAACAAGAGTTGTGCACAGGGTTGAAACTTGACATATTTGTGGTGGCATTTTTTTTACAAGGATAAGAGCATAATGAATATAAACATACCTCCACCTTCCATATTTTAATTTACTCGATGTGCTTCAAGTTTGTTGGATAAGGGATGCCTCGTAGGGGTTTCTTCATGTAAAGAGATTTGAATCACTAATCACGTCCATTCTTCCATCAACAACTGAAAACTAAGGCTTTAACATCCCAAAACAAGAGCACTGGCATTGTTTGTAGCAAGTTTTGGTGGACTTATTTTAAAAATAAAACAATGTCAATATGAAAAGTAAGCAGTTTAACTTATTTACAAAGCATCATCCTCATGATCTCTTGTAGACCCTACATATTTTATGGTCGGCCCATCATTTTAGTACTTATGCTCACTGAAAGTTTGCAATGACTATTATAGCTCAAATATCAACCAAACACAACATAATAAACTTTGTCCATGGATCCCATTAACAATGCCTTCAATTTGTTGGTATAAATGTATCAAAGCTGCCACAGGTTGTTGCATTCCTAGCTTTGTTCCATGTCTTGGTCTAGGATATCTCACAAGAATAAGATACACCAATAGTACCATTGTTCAATGCTACTAAAGTTTTTCTCCCCAATTGTCATGTATTCTTAAGAATGTTGTTGTGAATGCCTTGAATTCTGAGTCAATAAATGAGATGATTATATCTTCAAGAAATTTTTGCAAATTAACTCAAAGTGATGCACTCATAAACTTTGAATAGACATTAATGTTATTGATTGGGTGTTTAAAATAGTAACAAGAGAAATACTGCAAATATAAGCTTCACTCACTAGCACTCCTGTGATATATCCATCTCAACTCATTGCCATCAAACGGCCATGCTTTCAATAAACATTAACAATATTGTACATCCCTGCAAATCTTATGAGCATAAACACCATTGCCAAATAATAACAAACCCCAACCAATCATGAAGAAAACATCCTGAAAGCAGCAACAATTTGTCCTTTAAATGCTCCATTATAGATATCAAATGATATGTCAATGGATTGCAACTTGATTGCCAATTAAAGGTAACTTGGAAATTTGCAACAATTGTGTAGAAGTGAACCAATGCATGCATTAATGAACCATGAATCTAATAAACTGAATGCATAGAATGCCTTCATTTAACACTAATTCTTCAATGAAAATTTTGATCAATTTCTTACTGTTGGTTCTTGTGTGCAGCAGCAAGGCATCTTCTCATGCTTTGGATGCTAGGGATGGAGAGGAATAAAATGATGAATTGGTTCAAATGGAGTGAGGGCTTACAATTGAGTGGGAAATGATGGAAGTGAAACGGATAAAAGATGGTTTGGTTATGACAGGTAATGAAGAGTGTATAGAAATTGAAAATAGAAGTGAAGAATGCATAGTGGTTTTCATGACATATTCCTAAATATTTAATAAATAAATAAAACTCATGCTATTTTACCTCAAGTTTTACCTCCATGGAAGCCTTAGTTAACATGAATGTACTGATGCTAGAGCAATGTAGTTCGATCTGACGCTGAGAAAGATGTATATGAGAGATGAAACTGAATGAGGATGAATATAATCTGAAATGATGTTGTGTTGGTTGCATGTAAGATTAACTGATGAGACAAATGAGGAGGAGGAATTCTACCACAAAAGTAGAGATATCCTTCTCTTATTCTGAAAATCAACTGTTGGAATGAAAGTGGAAAGGAATTGAAAAATATTGAAACAAATGATGCTGCAAGTCATTGTTGAAACCATTAGATCACATAATCTTCAGTTGCTACGAAATCAAGGTACAATTATTACCATGCGAATGAATGTGTTGAAGTCGAGCATGGAAAGAAATAATTGGATTACCAGCCATTAATGTATGTCGTTAACCAATGCAGAGCAACTCACATTTTATGATAGTGAGCTCTAAAGTACCTTAGTGCATCTTGACAGGTACGAATGGATGTGCTGGAGTCGCGTCGCCTACAATATTTTTCAATCAAGATGTATTGATGAATCCCCATGATTAACAACAAGGAAATCTACCATTGATTCATCCAGATCTCATGGCACTATAAAACTCTAATCTTGATCCTAGATGATGTGTTGGAGTCAATAGGACAATACCATTGGAAGGTGGACCTTAATGAATTCCACGTCATCTAATACGAGTACAAAATAAATGATTGTGAAGAATTATAGCAAAAAATAGAACCAACATGAAACTCAGAAGTGGAAAGTATATGTCAAGTTGTGATGTAGTAGTGATAGCAAATAAAACGTTTAAGGTTGACTACATAAGCAGTGGAAAATGGGACTTTGTGTGGCGTCCCCTCCCCTCTACATCAGCATATAAGGGTGGAACACGACTTCACTGCTCACTCTGATACCACGATGTCCATGTACCCACGTGCCCATACACCTAACTGATATGCATAATAATTTAAAATTTAGTATTTCTTTCTCTTAAAATACAGTCATGGGTCATGTTCATCCTTTAACATCCATTCTTAGGCTTAAAAACCACTGTAATAGTCTTTCTGCAGCGGACAAATCCATTCTGCAACCAGAAAAGTTGTTTCCGCATTGAAACTGACTTTTTCGACTTCCAGCTTCCGGATTCCGATTTCCGACTTTGGGTGTCGGGAATCCTGAAATGTGGTATGTTCACTTGTCACTTTTCTGCTTTTCAACTTCTGAATTCTAAATTTGGGTTCAAAAATCCTGAGATACAATACCTTTACTCGTATGTTCTTGCTTTCTGACTTCCGACCTTCCACTTTCTGTGGGCCAACTTCGGGATGCAAAACTCCACAAAACGACTACTTTATCTTTCGATTTCTTGCTTTTTGACTCCTAACTTTCCTCTTTCCATGGGTTGATACCGAGGTGAGAAAAACCAACTTTGTTCCTTACCTTTTTCTGTTTTGTTTATTTCTGCCTTCCGACTTCCACCTTCCGCAGCGGGATCGGGATGTAGAAATACAACTTTACCTTGTCCTTTTTTCCCATTTTTTCCTCCTTCCCACTTCCTCCTTCGATGGGCAGATCCTGGAGGGCAGGAAAAAAAATCCTTAAGATAGACGCATTTTTGACGCCTTGGCCAAGTATCCAACCTCCATGATCATAAGTGAATTGCAGTGGAAAATACAAGGCATATACAGATGCAAAATGCAGGGACATTTAACAACAGTAAACTCTACTTAAATATTTAGTAATCATTCAACATATTTAGTACATTCATAATCAAATACATTGTAGAAATAATACAATAGAGAATACTTATCTTGAAGATGAATCTATCCCGCAACTACCTATATCGCTGCAACATTCCACCTAACCATAGGCCAATTGTGTTCAACAATATCTCAACACAATTTCCACCCTCGAGCTGGGCATGATTTCCACAAGGAACTAGGGAAAAACAGGCTCACACATAGCCATAACATATCAAACATAGTCAAGCCAACCTACAATTAGGTGTATCAAACTGTCCAGCCAATCCAATACACAATTGGGTTTATCAGGCTACAGGAAATCAAGACAATACATTGTTGGGTTTATCATGCTACTCAGCCAATCCAACTAACATATGGGTTTCTCAGAATGCAGGCAGTTAATCCAACATTCACATTAAGGACCATCCAAGCCAATTAACAATTGGGTTTATCATGCTACTCATCCAAGCCATCACACTATTGGGTTTATCATGCTTCTCATCCAAGCCATCTAACAGTTTGGTTTATCAGGTTTTCCATCCAGGGATCATACATGGCCAAATGCACATCAAGACACAGCCAATCCAACACACCATTGGGTTTATCAGGCTGGTCATCCAATCCATATACAATTGGGCTTATCAGGTTGTCCATCCAAGCCAATATACCATTGGGTTTATTAGGCTTTCGTCCAATCCAATATACATTTGGGTTTATCAAGATGCTAAGGCAGTGGAAAGATAGAATGGATAAGCTAGTGGCTCATTCACAAAGCTAGGGATACCTCCATAAGATCTATCTAGCCTAGCATCCACAATACTTACACACCTAACACAAGGAAGTATCCCCTTCTTTGCTACACAGTCCCTCGGGCTATACCTTCCCTTCCAGTGCTCTCTAGGATGTGAATAGAAGATTCACCAGCAAGTCTTATCTTTTTGTGAGGTTCCTCTCTTCACTAGGTTTATCAATCCAATTCGGCGTCTCTTCCACTCCTAAGTCTTGCATACAGTTCAAACCCAAACCATGGCACACATAACAGCAAACCACAAGGAGACACAACAAAAAAAGGATCCACTCTGTAACACAAACAACCAGGGTTCCACACCACTCTGTAATACAGAAAAACAATGTAACACAACAACCAAGGTTCCCAGCAAAGGATAGGTGAAGAGATACACTGCATAAAAACCCCTTTCAGGACTCAGGATATTGAATTATGAAACGACTGGAATGGAATGGAAGAATGACCAAAAACGTTCTGGGTGACTCAGGAATGATGGACTGGGCACACATTCACATGATTACTTACTTCAGAAGAAATAATGTGGCTTCCCATACTGTAGGATTGCTCAAACTCTAGGTTGGCTCAGTCACGAAACCGACTGCCATACCTCGCCCTACCCAAGGAATTAACTTCCTTAACCAACTTCAGGAATAATTAGATGATTGAATATAGAGGATGAAAAGTGTAGACGAGAACTTAAAGAACGTGTATCTTGAGTAGATCTACGATTGTATTGAATTTTGCAATCAGAAGATGTACCCAAGATAAGCCTAAACAAATCGCCCATACGACTAGAGATTGTGCGGCAGGGATTAAAGATGGTCGAAGATCAACGACTATGTAAGATTTCATTGATAAAAGGGCAAGAAGGATAAAAGGTGAGTCAGGTTTTGAAATCAAAACTAATCATTGTAGATCGGATTGAGATCAATAGTCAAGACCGATCATTAAAATAGATCGATGCCGCATAGCGATTCTGCTGGGTGGAGTTGCACAGTTTGGAAAACTTTTGATGTGCGCAGAATTTTTATGAAATCTGCTTCATCATATTTGAGTTCCACCGTTGATTCGATGGGGACATAGATCTAACAATTAATAAAGATTTCACTGATTCAACTAGCAAGTTGATTAGCAGTAGAGAGTGGGCACAGAATTTTTATCCAAAAGAATTTGTTCCAGGCTTGAGTCCACCTAGGTGAGTTGGATGACAGTTCAGTGAAATATTTTATGTTGATTAGATTGGGTTTTGCATGGATTGGACCTGCAATATCTTACCTTGCATCGGTTTGGATAACTCCCCTCCCTATTCCTTGTGAAATAATGCCCCCATCTCTTTTGTTACAATGCATAGCTAGTTGTGGTATTTTATTAAATTGCATATTTATATGATATCTCCAAAAATATACCGTTCCTGACCAGCACGAGAACCATCGGCGTCAACCTTGATTGTTGATACATAAAACACAAAATCAATGGTAGGGCCTTAGCCTTGAGCTCCTCGCCATGATTTAATAATAGTAATTACATCATGTACAATTTTAATACCATGGGATCAAAATTGGGGTATTACATTCCCCTCCCCCTTACATTAGCATTGTCCTCAATGCTCTACAAAGTTGAACAAAAATGGATGTTCCAATCGCATGGAATCCTCCAACTCCTATGTAGCCTCATCAGGACCGTAGTGCTTCCATTGCACCTTTACCTGTCCAATGGCTCAATTCCGAAGCACTGTGACCTTCTTGTCAAGGATGTGCAATGGCCCGGTTTGGAACTCTCCCTTGGGTTCCACCTAGATCACATTCCAATTTATCACATGGTTAGGATCATGTACATATTTTTTAAGCAAAGAAACATGAAAAATATTATGAGCTCTAGTGCTAGCAGGAAATGCAAGTCTATATGCGACTGGCCCTATTATTTCAAGCACTTCAAAAGGCCCACAATATCTAGGTGATATCTTGGCACAATTTCCAAGCTTCAAGGAACTCTTCCTTGACCTCACTCTAAGGTAAACATGATCCCCAACATTGAAATCTCTATGAACTCTATGCTTGTCTGCATATCTTTTCTGTATATCTTAGGTTTCTTTCAGGTTCTTCTTGATCTTTGCAACCTCTTGCTCCATTTCCTTGAGAAGTTCTAGACCAAGCACAATCATGTTCACTAGATTATCCCATGTCACTAGTGTCCTACACCTTCTTCCATACAAAGCTTCATATGGACTCATTCCCAATTATGCTTGTTGTCCATTATTATATGCAAATTCTACCAAGTGTAAATAATCCTCCCACTTGGATGGATTTTCCATAACATACATGTGAATCATGTCTTCAAGCACCTGATTTACTCTCTCTGTTTGTCCATCAGTTTGATTATGGTATACGATGCTAAAGTTCATCTTTCTACCCAAATGTGCAAACAAACCATTCCAAAAATTGGAAGTGAACTTGGTATCCATGTCAGAGATTATTTCCTTAGGCAATTCATGCAATCTGGAAATCTCCTTCATGAATATTTTTGCAATGGAATCAGCCTTATACGTGGACTTGACTGGTATAAAATGTGATGCCTTTGTCAACTTTTCCACCAAAACCATGATGGACTCATGTTGTCTCAAAGTCATTGGAAATCCTGTAATAAAATCCATGGAAATGACTTCCGATTTCCATTCCAGGATTGGAAAAGGATGCAATAAACATGTTGGGTGTTGATGCTCAACCTTCACCTGCTGACATTTCATGCACTTAGAAATATACTCGGCAATGTCCTTTTTTATTCCTGGCCAAAAATATTGATTTTTGGCTACAACAATTGTTTTCTGATATCCTGGGTGACCATAATACAGAGCTTGATGGATCTTATCCCTAACAATCCTTCTCAAGTCTTCCACATTTCAAAAGTAAATTCTATTCTTATAGGTAAGTTCATCTTCTTCCAATCTATATCCCTCATACTTCTTTTCAAGGATTTGCTAATGCAACGTGTCCTTTATCTGCATATACATTTCATCCTCAGCAGTATGATTAATAATCTATTGTCTCACATCTGATTGGCAAGTACAAAGAAATTCCACATGCATTTCGTGCACCTTCCTGCAAAGTGCATCATCCACTTTATTTTCTTTTCCTTTTATGTGTTTTATTTCAAAATCAAACTCACACAAAAACTCCAGCCATCTAGCTTACCTAGCATTTAAAGTTGGTTGATAAAACAAGTATTTCAGACCACATTGGTCTTTCCTTAGCTCAAATTTCCTTCCCATTAAGTAATGCCTCCACATCTTGAGAAAATGTACTATGGCTTAAAGTTCTAAATAATGAGCAGCATAGTTCTTCTCATGCTCCTTCAACTTTCTGGACTCATAGCATACCACGTGGTTATCGTGCATAAGAACTCCTCCAAGTCCTTGATTGCATGCATTAGTACACACCACAAAGTCTTTTCCTGGATCTGCAATTTTCAGAATTGGTGCACTTGTAAGAAGATTCTTCAACTGCTAGAAGCTTTCTTCACATCTTGGTGTCCATTCAAACTTTATCCCCTTCTTTTGAAAAGAAGTGATTGAATGTGCAACCTTGGAGAATCCTTTAATGAAGCTCTTGTAGTATCCTGCAAGTCCCATAAAAGATCTCACATCTGTCACATTTCTTGGGGTTGGAAAATTCATGTTGGCCTCAATATTTTCAGGGTCCACAGATATGCCCTCCTTGGAGATAATGTGATCCTAATAATTAATTTTATCTTTATAAAAGTCACATTTGATCAACTTTGCATATAGCTTATGCTCCCTTAGCAATTTCAATGTCAATCTCAAATGTTCTTCGTGTTCTTCTTCATTCTTAGAATAAATAAGAATTTCATCAAGAAAGACAAGAACAAACTTATCAAGATACTTGATGAAAACACTATTCATGAGGCACATGAATGTAGTTGGTGCATTTGTGAGACCAAATGGTACCACTACAAACTCATTGTGTCCATACCTTGTTCTAAAGGTTTTCTTATGAATATGTTCATCTTTGATTCTTACCTGATGGTAACCAGACCTCAAGTCAATCTTTAAAAATACCTTTTCTCCTCTCATTTGATAAAAAATGTCATCAATTCTAGGAAAAGGGTATTTATTCTTCACAGTAACCTTGTTCAATTGTTTGTAATCAATACATAATCTAAGTGTCCCATATTTATTTTTCACAAACAGAACTGGTGCTCCCCAAGGGGACACACTCAGCATGATATATTTATTTTCCAACAAATCTTGCAGCTGCATTTTCATCTTTAGCAATTCTGGTGTGCTCATCTTGTAGGGTGTCTTGGACACTGGTGCTACTCTAGGCACAAGGTCAATTGTAAAATCAATGTCTCTCTTTGGAGGAAGCCCTAGAATTTCATCAAGAAAAACATCCCTAAATTATTGCAATACATGAAAGTCCTCAACCTAGGATTTTCATTCTCCATTTCCTCCGAAACACAGGTTGCATACAATCTACATCCTTTCCTACATAACTTCTTCAGTTGCATTTCTGAAATCTGCCTAACAAAAATCACCTTTGGAATTCCTCTTACAGTCCTTGGGCTTCCTTCTTCATCCACGCATTCAAAATTCTTATTGTAATAGTTAAGCTTAACTTTGTGCACTTCTAACCAGTCCATTCCATCGAGTATATCATAGGAACCAAGTGGTAGAATATTCAAGTATGCATAGGTGACTAACCCATCCATGACTAATGGACATTTCTCTACCACTTCACTAACTTTTCTCTTGGTTCCAGTGGCTAGTTGAACTAACCATGATTTGTTATGCTTTAATTTCTTAAAAGCATAAATCTCAACAATTCTAGGAGTAATATAACTATGAGTAGATCCAAGGTCAACCAAAATAGAAACAGATTGCTCAGTAATCTTAACCTCAGCTTCAACCACAGTTGATTGATGATCTTCCTAGCGGTCCTCCAAGGCTACATAAATTCTAAGGATGGTCCTTGCTACTTGACCCACCGTTTCAGCTCCTTGGATGTTGTGAGCTTTCCTTATATACCCATTCTCATACAAGCAGTTCCTATGCATGTGCTTTCCTCCGCATCCCCAACATTGGAGTGGTTCTCTGATTTCTTTTGGATCTCTTAGCCTGCCTTCCATCACTCTGGTTGGCTTAGTCATAGCTTGTGATGGTTGCCTCTGCTGATTTCGGAAGTGAGAAGGTTTGAAACCTTTCTTCCTTTGGTCAAAATTCTCTTTCTCCTTGTCCTTCCATGTTTTATGGATATCAGGTTTTCTTTTGTTTTGATCGTAGAAATACTTGGCCTTCCTTATAGCCTCTTCTAGAGTTCTAGGTTCATCAAACTAAATTCTGTCTTTGTATGGCTGAGGTAATCCACTTAGGAAACGTTGGATTTTCACTTTATCATCTCTGATTTACCTGACATACCTCAACAATTCCAATAATTTGTTTGCATATTATTCCATGGTCAATTGTCCCAATTTCAGCTCATGGAACTCTTTAATATTTTCATCATAGGACCTGTTATAGATGTACTTCTACTTGAAATACTTCTTGAACTTATTCCACACGATGTTTCTGTCATTGATCTTCTTCACTTTCCTGAGGTTCTCCCACCATATAGATGATATTCCATTCAGATTGAAGATGGCTACCCTTGCCTTCATATTTCTCGAGTAGTCTTGGACTTGGAAATTCTTTTTCATCCCAAGAAGCCAATTCAGCTTCTTGACCATATTTTACCTCAACATTAAAGGTAGAAGGCCTTTCCTTCTTAAATTAATCACATGAACTATTCTAGTAATGCCTCTTCCTCTTATTCATGTGAGATAAATAGCTTGAAGCCCCAGTGGATCCTTCAGAGTTAGATGATCCACTCGAAGACCTTTTTCTTCTTCTGGCACTGCTCCTACTTCCTTCTAGATTTATTGCCCGATGCCTAGAGTTCATCTACCTTTGGATTTTTTTCAAACTCTGCAGCATGGCTACATTCAACTGATTCTTCTCTTCCTACAATGTATTTGTTTGAATTTCTCCAACCAGAAAAGTTGTTTCCGCACTGAAACTGACTTTGCTGACTTCCTCTTTTCGGCTTCGGATTTTCGACTTCAGGTAGCAAGAATCCTAAAATGTGGTATGTTCACTTGTCACTTTTTTGTTTTCCTACTTCCGAATTCCTGACTTCTGACTTGTGACTTTCGACTTTGAGTTTGGAAATCCCAAGATACAATACCTTTACTCATATGCTTTTGCTTTCCGACTTCCGACCTTTCACTTTTCGCGGGCCGAATTCGAGATGCAAAAATCCATGAAATGACTACTTTATATTTTGGTTTCCCACTTTTTGGCTCCCAACTTTCTGCTTTCCACAAGCCAATACCAAGGTGCGGAAAACCAACTTTTTGCCTTACCTTTTTCTATTTTTTCAATTTTCGACTTCCGCCTTCCGCAGCGGGCTCGGGGTGCAAAGATGACATACCTTCAGTACATTCATAAGCAAATACATTGCAGAAATAATACAACAGAGAATACTTATCTTGAAGATGAATATGTCCCGCAACTAGCCATGTCACTGGCTAAGTCAGTGGCTCATTCATAGAGCTAGGGACACCTCCACAAGATCTAGATGGTCTGGCATCCACAATACCTACAAACCCAACACAAGGGAGTATCCCCTTCTCTGCTACACTGTCCCTCGAGTTATACCTTCCCTTCGAGTGATCTTCAGTATGTTCATAGAAGATTCACCAACGACTCTTATATTTTTGTGAGGTTCCTCTCTTCACTATTTTTATCAAGCCAATTCAGTGTCTCTTCCACTCCTAAGTCTTGCATACAGTTCAGACCCAAACCAGGGCACACATAACAGCAAACCACAAGGAGACACAACAACACAGGGATCCACTCTGTAACACAGACAACCAGGGTTTCACACCACTCTGTAATACAAAAAAAAATTGTAACACAACAACCAGGGTTCCCAGAAAAGGATAGGTGAAGAGATACACTGCAGAACAACCGCTTCTGCGACTCAGTATAGTGAATAATGAATCGAAAGGAATGGAATGGAAGAATGACCAAAAAAATTCTGGGCGACTCAGGAATGATGGACTGACCACACATTCATGTGATTACTTGCTTCAGAATCAAGAATGTGGCTTCCCAGACTGCAGGCTTGCTCAGTCACAAATCTAACTGCCATACCTCGCCCTGCCCAAGGCATTAACTGCCTCAAACAACTTCTGGAAGAATTGAATGATTGAATATAGAGGACAAAAAGGGTATATGAGAGCTTAAATAACATGTATCTTGAACATATCCGCGGTCATAGTGAATTTCACAATCAGAAGATGTACCTGAGATAAGCCTAAACCAATCGCCCATACTACTGGAGATAGTGCAGCGAGGAATAAAGATGGTCGAAGGTCAACGGCTAGGAAATATTCCGCTAATAAAAGGGCAAGGAGGATAAAAGGTGAGTTAGGTTGCAAAATCAAAACTAATCGTTGTAGATTGGATTGAGATCAACGGCTAAGATCGATCATCAAAATAGATCAACGGTGCATAGGGATTATGTTGGGTGGAGTTGCACGGTTTGGAAAACTTCTGATGTGCGTGGAATTTTTATGAAATCTGCTTCATCATATTTGAATTCCACCATTGATCTGGTGGGGACACAGATCCAACGGTCAGTATAGATTTCGTTGATTCAACTAGAAATTTGATTAACAACAAAGAGCGGGCGTGAAATTTTTATCCAAAAGAATTTGTTCCAGGATTGAGTCCACCTGGGTGACTTGGATGACAGATCAACGAAATATGTTTTGCTGATTAGATCGGGTTTTTTTTGGATTGGACCCGCAATCTCTTACCTAGCATCAATTTGGATATCTCCCCTCCCTATTCCTTGTGAAATCATTCCGCCGTGTATTTTGTTGCAGTGCATAGCTAGTTGTGGTATTTTATTCAATTGCATATTTACATGATATCTCCAAAAATATACCGCACCTGACCAGCATGAGAACCATCGGCATCAACCTTGATAGCCTATACATAAAACACCAAATCAATGGCAGGGCCTTGGCCTTGAGCTCCTCACCATGATTTAATAACAGTAATTACATCATGTACAATTTTAATGCCATGGGATCAAAACCAGGGTATTACACTTTGACATGAATGGATTTTTAGAACTTTTAAAGGAGGAGAGTGAATGAATCTACCATAACACAATTGACTTCTTGAGAGGTTTCTTTTGGTAGCTATTGGTATGACAGGTGTGATGAGCTTAATGTGTCTTAAAAGGATTCTTGGCATGTAGTAATGGGACTTTAATTCAGAAACATTGGTCTATGTATGGTTTTCACATCAATATATCCATTTAATGTGCTCAATCCATTTGCAAATTGACAAAAAGTCTTCAAGAGTCACTCGTGCATGCATTGACCTTCTTCTTCTAAGGACCTGCAAAAACCTAGCACTTTCCTGCAAGAAAACATGAGATTGTGGAATAAGAGAGGTGATTTGTCTCTCTTCACCCAACACTTATGAAAAAAAATAAGCAATTACTTATAAAACAAATCCAAAGAAAAATGAACGAAGCAAATTCAATTTATACTAGTGGGAGAATGATGGCCAATTAAACTCACTAGTAGTGTTTCGACCATAAATTCTCCGTTCCTCGTCCGATTTGAGGGATTAAAAATCCAAATGAAAGTAAATTTATATTTATATGTACCTTAGGAATATGTTTTTAAAATTATATGTGATGATATTCCAAATTTTCTTAGTAACATCCTGCATGACAAGGTGTTTTTTGAATTCCGGACTAGACCAACAGTCACGGCTTTAGGCATAAATTTTTTGTTTCACAACAAATTGACGTGATTCCAATTAGATAGGAAAGTAGATTAATGTAGGGATATCCAAGAGAAATAGGTTTTGAATCCAATAATAATTGATGGTTCAAATAGTCCCATGAACATTCTAGGAAAAAAAAAATTAGGAATGTTGATTTGTGATAGGGAGTCGGTATTTTGGTCATAAAATTTCTGTACGATATCGAAATTGAGTGATTAAAATTGTATTTTAAAATTTTTTGTTTGATGCCCAATATCAAAAATTCAATTTTTTTGGAAACTAGATTCAAAGGGATACTTAGAATTGAAACAGGTTTTTAAAATAATTCCATTTGGTCTCCCAAAAAAGGACTGTCCAGATTGTGTTTCAATAAAAAAATTCAACCCAAAATGCCACAGAAATCCAATAAATTAAATATGGCTCCCAAAAAGTGATCGGAATAGGTGTGAATGATTTTAATGATACAAATTTCAATAGAACACATGCCCATACCCAAAACTTTCCAGCATTGAGTACCTAGATATATTTACACATTGTGTTGCATCAGTTGTTGCAACTCTTAAAAATGATATAATATTTTAAATAAAGCCTATGTTTTTTTATGGATGTGTTATATACAAATGAAAACTAAACACATACTATGATGATCGCACAAGTTTCAAGCTTGAAGGTTTCCATAATTGTTTGTCTCGTTTTCCTGTGGAGTCTTCAATTCACCAATGCTTCCTTCCTCTTGCCACCTTCCCTAATTATTGTAATTTTATATTCAGGAAGGATTTTTTTTGTAACAAATAGAGACAAATTAAATTTTTAAAATTGAATACAAAAGTGATTTTATCATTTTGTTCAAATAGTCAACAATTCCAAACCATTCCTAAAAACATCTCATACCCATTCCTTATCTTTCTACTTTCTGATCTTCCAGGTCGCAACAAGGCGCGAGAAGAGAGCAGACTTATTCAAAAATAAAAAATAAAAATAAAAAACAAAAGCATGGTTTTATTTTTTTATTCTATCCTACACTATTCTACTTGGAAATATAAAAATTGTTCAAGTGTATGCATATTTCCAATGGAGCCACTTTCAAAGAAGTGACTCAAGTATGATCATACTCCCAACAGAAAAATATAACTTTATGAATGCTAGGATATGAGAGATCAACTTCCCTTGAAATGATGGTGACAAAAATTGTTGAAGTATGGAATGATGTTATCAAACTGATGGTAGATTGAAACCAAACTTCAATACAGTCTTTGTTCCCTTGATTTATCGTGGTTGTTACACCATAAAGATCCTTAGTAAATTGATCTTCCTGAATGCATAAGAGATTCAAATATGGTGACAATGATGCTAGAAGCCCTTCAATTTTTTGTTATAATCCTTGTTCTTCATTAAATATTACATGTGGCTTGTTGATCTTGTCCACTTGTTGATGAGGACTAGAAGAAACTCCATCTGCAAATCTTGGACTTATAAGGTGTTCAGGCCTTATATCGACTCGTTGCAACAGTGCACAATCTTTTCGCAGTGGTGTAGGTGAAGTAGAACAGGAGGGAAATGTAGGAAAATTTTGCAGTTCAGCACTGTAAACATACTTTACTGCTTTATTATGGTTAGGGTGGGGGATGGATTAGACAGGAAATTGTGTTGGATTCCAAGGATCTTGATGAGAAGATAGATGTGGTTGATGTAGAGGATTAGTTTATGAGGTTGATCTTGAAGGACCAATTTGTGTTGTAGCATGACGGAGATTGGCCATGTGATAATAAGATATGGCATTCCAACCTTCTGGATAGGGTACGTAAGAGTTAAATTGAGGCTGCAACAGCTTCCATGGTGGAGGAGTATTCAATGATTGAGTATGAGAGTAAGGAAATGGAGGGATAGAGTTTTGAACCATATATGTAGGCCACGGTTTCCATGGATGTTGTATCAAATTTGTTGCAAATCCTAGATCACTTTGATATGTTGCTTTCATCCTGGGTAAGGAGGGGCGGCAATACATGGAATTCTTCAAGTCACGTATGCCACAAATTGTGAGACTATCCAAAGGAAAGTCCATTGTAGGATGTTTCTTCTGACATCGAGGGAAAATTGCTTTTTTGAATTCCTCATGATTTTCCTTAACCTGCAAAATACCTAATTGTGAATTTAGTGAACCATTGATATTAACATTAAAATTTTCAAATAAATTACCAATTTCAACTCCTAAAGCTCTTGCTTTTGTGACGGATTTCAAAAATAGAGAGGGAAGTTCTTTATAATTCTTACCAGTATTGAAGTTTTCTCTTAAATACCGTCTACATAACTCATAAATATCATCATATGGTAATTGAAATACATCACATGTTCCCGTCAGATTTAATATCTCTATATATTTATCTTGGATTTCTTTAAGCATGAGTGTTTTTAAGATCTCTTTCCTCTGTTGTCTGTGTTTTCATCTTTAAAGGTTGTATTGAAAGTGTTCCACATAGTCCTCCAGATTCCCTTCTTCTACTTGTGTCATTTTGAATATGTCTTCATTGACCCTATAATAATCTTGATACCTTTTCAAGAATACATATTTAATGCCTTCCCAAGTTTGTATGCAATTCCCTCCAAGGCTCATGAACCATCGGAGGGTTGTTCCTTTTAGAGTAAGTGGAAACACATTCAACATTTTATCATTAGTACAATAACCATATCCTCTAAAAAGTACTTCGAATTGAAATAAAAATGCACTGGGGTCTTCATTTACCAAGCCATGAAAATTTGGTAGAGTAGATGGGGGAATTCTTTGCATTTGTACCACTCCTCATGGATTTTGGAAGGGGAATTCAAAGGTAACCACTTCTGCATCTCTCTTACCTTCCATATTTTCATTAGGTTCTTCATGTGCTATTGTGAGGCTCCTTCTTCGAATGTTCCTGTCAACTTGTTAGTAGAATGGGTGATGCTTACAACACCACTAAGGGGAATGATAAGATTTATGCTCCAAAAATTGAAAATGAAATAAAACTAAATGCAAAGAAATAAAATCCACACTTGAAGCAAATTCAATCAACTGAAAAATAACCATGCAACCTACATGCCCTGACCCTTATGAGGTCGAGCCCATTTCAGTATGTCGAAGGATGTGTAGCTCTTCACTATGTCTTATCGCCTAGACACCCCAGAATTAGGAACACATATACCATGATCTACTTTAATAATGCATCTACAAAACAATGTTAGATGTACTTTTTCACGATTAATAACTTCCCCGGAAACAATGCCAAAATGTTGGGAAAATTAATTGTCTAATGAAATAAACAGCTAAAATTCCCAAAACATAAATTGTCAACTCGAGGAAGTATTTTATTTCAAAGCTATCGTGTAATATCTATGCAAGCACAATTTCTACCTAACACTGTTGATCTATTGGTATGAAATCAAAACTATTTCTAAACTAGATCACACCTTCTTGAAAATAAATCAAACCTCAAACCTATTCATAAAACCATACTGTAAATCTAGAAACAAAATCAACTCCTACGAAGCAAGATCTAATTACATAAATTTGAAAGAAATACCATGTTTTCCAATGATCTCTCTCTCAAAAGAAATTAACATGATAAAAAGCAATGATAAATCTAACAATGAATAAAAGAAAGAACTAAATGATAAACAAATCCACACATTTACAATCAACACTACCAGAATCTGCTTAGGGAAGAGGGCCTTCCTCCACCAAGCAAAGTTAGATCTCCACAATGAAGGTCTACAACTCCAAAATTAAGAAACTGCCAGCATGTATTATTAGAATGAAATTATTACAACAGAGTCTGGATCAAATTCTACAGCATAACAATGCTTTCTCTCCTCTCTCCCCTCTCTCATGAAATTGATTACATATTTATACATAAAAATCCTTCATAAGGATGAGGATCCAAATTCTCAACTTTGAATTTGTTTTAACATATTTGCTAATTTGAGACATGGCCATAACTGCAAATCTAGGAATTACACGTTTAGAAAACTAGTTGTATATCTCATACTATGGCTTTGTTTGGCAATTTCCTTATGATTCAAGTAATTGAGGCCGTTATGCACAAAACCTATGTCCCATATTTTTGATATTCTTCTCCATATTCCCGCAAATCAAAACACAGATCAATGTGCTCTTATCTGGCATGCGTTTTTGGTTAAGGTTGTTTGATCATGAGATGAAAGTTGTTATGATGGACTTGGGCATGAATTGAAATCACAAATTCATATAATCAATCCTAGGAATGAAACCAGGTTTTGAATCTCCATGTGGGCGTGTGCTAGCATGCCAACTTTGGAGGCTTGAACCATGAGTGCTACTGTTGTTAATATGAAAAATCACTCCACAAACCAAAATTAGTAAAATTATGCATAATAGTCTTCAATTCATCAAAAATAAGGAAAATAATCATTATTAACCACTAAAGCATCAATAAGAGTAATATGGTATTTTACGGGCAGTTACAGTAAATGGATGGAAAATGGAATGATAAATGGATAATAATAGGAAGAAGAGGGATGCAATATATGTCGATAGGTGATGAAATTATGGACAAACCTGTGACCCAACAATCCCTATGATAAATATTAAAATCAACCACCAATTTGAAGAAACGTACAATATGATGGGTGGTCGAATCACCATTGTTTCCATAGAACTCTGGAGCAACATCAAATAGCTTTTCATGGTCATAGCAATGATTAGGAAAACCATGGATATTTGAGAAATCTAATTGGGTGAAAAGTTTGAGTAGGAGACTATGAAGTCTTTGCTTATCATCATCCATAGCTTTAAACAATGAGGCACCAAATATGAGGCATGCATGTAATAATATATTGTACCGATTCAATGGAGTTGTTTAACAATGAGATTTCAAAAAATTTAATTTCACATGTGCTCATATCCACAAAACAAATCTTCCAAAAATTTATGAGATAACAAGGTTTTATCCCTTCAATGGAGTCGTCATGTGACAAGAAAAGTATGCATTTAAAACCTTCTCACAAGAGTTATTTTTTGTTTTCTTTGCAAAAATGAAAAACGTTAGTGGAGTCACAATATGAAAAATTAAAAACTAATATAAAAAAATTATCAAACAAAGGAAAAACAAAATTCGTACTCCGGGATTAAAAATATTTATCCCCGGAAACGGCACCAAAATGTTTGCCTCCTAATTTTCACCTCGGGTCACTTGGAATAAATATTCAAGCCATTGGGTGCAACCTTGGGGGAAAGTAAGAGTCAAGTGATGTCACTTCATCTTGACTCCTCCGTCTAGGCTCTCTCCTAGCGAAGCCAAGGGGGATGTTCCCTATGAAAAAAATCTAAGGTTGTTAATCTATGAAAGGAAAAACAATATTCTAGGAGTTAAGATGAAATAACTTAAATTTAATCAATATATTACTACGATATGAAATTTAAATAAATAGCTTCAAAATATAACACTATTAATCACATCTATAGAAATTGATTTAAACATGAAAACATTAGAGACTAGTGCCAATGAAAAGAGTGCTCGTGTATAAGGGTTGTTGCTCTGGTCTCAAAAAAGTATTGCAGTTATCTCGGTTGGTAAACTTTAAGATTATTAAATGAGTAGATTAGGGAGTGGGTTAATTGTTGATTAATTTTATTAATGTGGTAATGGTTTGTGTTATTAGGGGAAATGGAATTCCAAATATACCAAAAGGGTAAGAGGAATATGTCTGGATTTGCTTAGAAGTGGTTCTCATAGTGACTTGTGGGCTACATGGAGTCATGGGGTTGTGTTCAACACTACACCAACAAGGATGTAGCCTAAAAGAGCCCCGCAGTCACTTTATAAATGTTTCCGCTTCACTTGAAGAATTTTCCCACCTATAAACAATATTGAAAAGGCGTTGAATTTTCACTTGTGGATTAATTGTAAGATGAGAATAATTACTAGTCACTCTAATCCATTGTTGATTGTCCCATTATTCCAGCCAAAGGCTTGCAGTGTTCACAAGAGCATACAGGGACTAAATCCTTGTTAATTTTTAAGGCTTTTAAATCAAATGTGTGTTTCTTAGAAATTATAGTACTGATACTCTCGTTTCCCAAAACACTATTGGATTTGTTAATTTTAAAAGCAATCAAAAATACAAATGAAAATCTAACTAATAAACGAAATAAAATACTCTTAAGAAATCAAACCATACAAGAAAAAAAACGACATTGATCAACCCTGGGGTATTGGGTGCGGGAACTTGGTTTCCCACTTGCTTCTCTTTTTATTAATAATTATTATAATTACTTAGGATACATGTGGTCCTTTATAGATAAGGAGAAGCAAGTTTACAATTTTTTGGAAGCTTTTAATCATTTATGAAAAGGTACAAAAGAAAAGTAGGCCCTTGATGGCTTGAATTTTCAAAATTTCGACAGAATTTCCTTCTACATGTTCATCAAATTGTAGAAATATGTGACCAAATGTAGGACTAAGATGCCAAATAAACATTTAAAAGCATAAAAATATTTGATAGCTTCAAGTACTGAAAGATATAATTTTACTAAATTGAAAGCAAGACTTTAAAAAATAGATCTACTTGTAATGTATTTGACTAGAAAGACTTAGATCTACTTTAAAATTTCATACTTGATAAATATTTAAATTTTTGATTTATTATTTTTTTAAATTCTAGCATGAGGATAGTAACCAAAACAATTTTAATTTTTATAAAGAGAGAATAAGAGAAAGAATTCTCCAAAGCTTGAAAAATTTTGGCAATGGAATCTTCAAGTGGAGAGCAGAGGAATTTAGATCATCCAACAAGAGTGCAAATATGTGGGAGATTCAAGCAAGATCCACCACTTCTTCAAGCAATATCTACCTTCACAGCTTGAACCAAACTTCAAACAAAGTGTTATATCATGTATCAATTATACAAGAGGTTAGAAAAGAATGCATACAGGCAAGTAAAACATGCACTTTATTGATCTCTACACATAAGAAAATAAATGAACTAAACAACTAAACAAACTTGATTATGCTTTCCTATTGATTAGCATAAATCCTACCAAGGACAATTACAACACTTAATGAAATGAAGCGTGAAAGTGATACAGGTATACCTCATACAAGAATAAAAATCATCCACATGCTAGTGCAATACACGAGTATTCCTCTAAAGTTTCTTTATATCCATAATAATGATAAGCAAAAACAATTACAAATGAAGCAGCTTTTCAATTCTCATTCCATCTTCAAACATGGAGAGAGTGCTTGCTTAAATAGAAAACCCAGCATGAGGGGGTGCACTTAGACAAAGTATGATCTTAATGGCTTGGCGTGAGTTGGATACGAGTTGTATTCCAATGCTTTGGGGCATAAATAAGGCAACTACCATAATTCCAAAAGCTTAATCTCAAACCAAATCTTTTGTTCTTTAGAAAAACGCCCCTCTTGGGAAATGAACCCACTCTTTAGAAAAAATCCAATTTGATATTTAGCAACCATTTCTTTCCTTTTGGTGTCTTGTAACTCTTTTGGAATAATTCTATTTACCTTTTCCAACTCACGGAATCAAATTTAGTCATCTTTCCAACTTTTTGTGAGTTGTTGAATTTCTCATATTTTCCATTTTTTTGGTCTTTTGGGGGGTTTTCGAGTAAAATTAATTTTGGAGATAAATAATTACTCAAAAACTTAAGAAAGTGGGTTTAGGGGTTAGGTGGGTGCTCTGAGTTAGAAAGTGAGCCCCCCCCATGGAAAAAACAACCTCCTAGTCCCACTTTTATGACTTAGAGAAAATTGACATTTAACTTATTAAAAATAAACCTGTAAAAACGAATATATGTATATATATTCTCCATAAATTTAAAAAAAAAACTATGGGGGACTTAATACATATTCATAATGACTCAAAATAATGATTAGCATGGTAATATATGTAAGGGTTCATCCTTACATTATTATCATAATTGATAATATATACTTATTTATTATTGAATTGATGATTTATTACATTGACAGGCTTACATTATATATGGAAGCTAACCTATGAATGGTCGAACCTTGAAAAGATGTGACCTTTGACATTTAACCTAATTATTAATTAATTAATAATAATATAAATATACTTATTTAGGTATATTACAAGTCATCCTGCTCTGAAAAGATTTGTCCATGAATCTTCTTATGAGCATGTTGCAACTGGAATTCTTGCCACAGATAATGGTGCCACGGTATATTAGTTCTTGAAATATTTGGTCGCATTTCCATTCAAATCTTTTCTTGTATATGATTATGTAGATGAACACATAAAAACTATATGAAGTATTCTTCTGAGCTTCTAATCCGATGGTGTTCTTTTGACCTGCTATTTTGATGTGGATTTTTTATATTTCTTCATGCTCTTATATGGTTTTCAATATCTGTAGTGGCCACTACTAATATTGTACTTACTTCCTTGTCTGACAAGATTGTATTTATTTGTTCTCTGGGAACCTTTTGAAATTCTAGAACATCTTGAGTTGTGACTACTTATAGAATGTTCATCTCATCATTTGTCGCACCATCCTCTGTGTTTCGATTTTCTATGTTATCATGATTAAGGTCATATTTAACACTTTTATTTTCATCATTGCATATAACTTCAATTCTCTCATAATTGTTGTCAACATTGAATTTATTGAATTCATTGACTTCTACAACAATGTCATTTTCTTTACAATTGATATTGACATTGTGATTATCAATATCAGTTTGATCTTTCATAATTGTGTCTTCTACTTATTTTGTTTCATTGTTCTTGTTATCGTCTTATTAACAAGTACTTGTCCTGGAACTGACGTATTAATGTGCCTTGCTTCCCTACCTTGTAGGAAGCCACAACGAACTTCTAGTAGGCATGCATATTTTTTACTAAGTATTGCATTTCGAGGTTTGTAGTTGGGATGTCTTTTCTTATCCCACTTGGTGTCTGGTGGTATAGATATTTTGTGAGGATGGGTATAAGGAGTCAGTCGTCCAAGATTCCTTTCCTTTATGGGGGTAGTAGTGATTTTATATTCATCCTTACTTGAATACGTAAGAGTCGCAGTAATCCCTTGTTCCTCTTAACTTAGTAACTCGAGATTCATAGTTACTTCTTCTGTCGAGGTTGTAGATCCCAACACCTCTTTTTCCATGAGTGTCGATGCAGACCCCAATTCTGCTTGACCTGAGAAATTGGGAGTCGACATATCTTATTCCTTTATGATAGGAGTCCTTTCTTTTGACATGGGTGCTGATGCAAACCTCATCTCTATTCGGCCTGAGCACTCAAAAGTCGCAATAGCTTCTTCCAGCTTCCTTTTCTTCCTGGGGATACTAGCGATTTCATATTCATCCCTACTTGAATACGTAGGAGTCGCGGTAGTCCCTTGTTCCTCTTGACTTGGTAACTCGAGAGTCACAGTTACTTCTCATGTCAATGGTGTAGATACCAACACTTCTTGACCTGAGAACTCAGAATTAGCAACATCTTCTTCTTTTCAGGTTGTAGTCCTTTCTTTTATCATGAGTGTCGATGCAGTCCCCAGCTCTGCTTGACCTGATAACTTGGAAGTCGACATAGCTTGTTCCTTTATGATAGGAATCCCTTCTTCTGACGTGAGTGTTGATGTAGACACTAGCTCTATTCAGCCTGAGCACTCGAAAGTTGCAACAACTTCTTCCTTGATTCCATCTTCTTCTATCATGGGTGCCATAGCAGCTTGCATTCCCTTGCTTGAAAAGTGAGATGCCACAGCATATTCCTCCTTCCACTGACTTGAGGAGTAATATTGGTGTGTTTTTGGTTTTTCTTTGTTTGCGTGCTTGTTAGGTTCTTCTTCTAGCCATTTTATTACCAACATTTTCAGTTCTTCAACTAAGTCTTTTATATCTTCATGCAGAACTTGTGTCGCTACGTCGATATCCGATATTTTCGTTTCAAGCTCGATGGGTTTTATTTCTTTAATCTCCAATTTATAATCATTTTTAACTTCTTGCGCTGGTTTATCTTATTTGAAAACCCATAAACCCCTTCATTGAAAACCATTTTGTTTTACACAAAATATTCAAATTTTTTGAATAATAATAATAATAATTAATTAATTAATTATTATTATTATTATTATTATTATTATTATTTATAATATTTTTTGTTGGATGAATGGGTTTATAATACTTATTATTATTAATTAATGTAATAATAATAATAACTTAAAACAAGAATAAATATTATAATAATATTTGTAGTATTATAAAAAAAAAAATTGAAAAGGAGAAAACTAAGGTTTAAAACCCTAGCAAATGGTGATGGAATGGTGTCGGAGGGAAAGAAGACGGAGAATGGATAATGGCTAAAGTGAATGCTTGGTGTGTTAGGGTACTGACCGAGAATGACGAGGTGGCTGGAGGGCTTGGGCGTATGGAGGAGCTACATGCAACAAGCGAGGAGTGCAGGGCGAGCAACATACACCAAGCAAGGTAGTGGGAATGGCGTGGAAGGGAGCAGGGAGAAAAGGAGGTGGAAAGTAGTGTGGGAAGGGCCTCGTGGAGATTTTGTGGGGTTGGGTGAGGGGGATGTAAGTGTATCCTAAATGATGTAGCGAGAGTTGCAGTGAGGTGCAGCGAGAGATGGGAGCATGGAAGAATGGGAACGTGTAATGGCAGCATGGGAGAATGGAGAATGCGGCGTGGAGAGGAGATGAGCGCAGGGCTGAAGCATGGCATATTGGTGCATGGGTGATTGGGAGGTGTGCGTGAGCTGCAGATGGGTGGGTGCATGGAGTGCAAGGAGCGGTAAGCCGTGAAGGAGATGGGGAGACGCGGGGGAAAACACAATAATTAGCAAGGAATGGATGCAGGTAAGGAAGAGTAGCGCAACACGTGGTGAAGAGAAACGTGAAAGCAGAAGGTGGTGCAACGCGATGAGAGAAAGAGCAGTGTGGACATGGAGCACGGGACAAGTTAGACGTGCAGCTCCAGTGTGGGCAGGCGTGTACGCAGGGAACGCGTGGAAGGGAAGTGAGGGTTGAACAAAGAGTGAACAACGTATGTGGGAAGGCATGTGGCAGCCACAAAGTTGAATGGAAGTCTATGTGAGGGGTGAGGAGAGAGCACATGGTATGGAAGTTTAGATACAGTGAAGATAATTGGGGTATCGCGTGGTGGTGAGTGGAAATGGGAAGGAGTGCAGGGAAGGAAGGAGTTGGGGGTGCGCAAGCGAATGGAGGAGAGAGGATGGGAGTGTTGATGGAGCATTGGAGCTTGGATTAATGTAAAATGGAGCGTGGGTGAGCATGGAGTAATGGAGGAGTCGGAATGTGCAGCTGAAGAGGCAAAGAAGATGAATTCCAAGATAAACACACAGAAAATATTGAGCAAAAGCTTTGATACCACTTATAAGGGTTCGTCCTTACATTATTATCATAATTGATGATATATATTTATTTATTATTGAATTGATGATTTATTACATTGAGGGCTTATATTATATATGGAAGCTAACCTATGAATGGGACCTTGAAAAGAGGTGACTTTTGACATTTAACTTAATTGTTAATTAATTAATTAATAATAATAGTAATATAATTGTAAATTTATATTACAATATACATTTATACTTAGTCTTTAATAAACTCCCAAGGCCTAACCACCAAGACAATTATTCCAGCTTTGGAGGCTTGAACAAAAAACTCAAAAATTATAAATTGTTAAAAAATAATAGATAATTAACAAGGGAAAAACACGTAAGAATAATGTATTGATGACTAAGTCCTAGGAAGCCAAACCTTCTACATAAATTCATCATGCTAAGTCATTTTATTACAATTCTCCATGGGTATGAACATGTTAAAAAACAAATATAAAGGGCCTAAGAAGGCCTGCATGGAAACTGAACTCAGAATTTGGAAAAATAATTGTTCATCTTTGGAGGCTCCCTTAAAATTCCAACTGAGTGAAACTCATGTGGTAATAATATCCATATAAGGCTTGGAAAGGGGTCAATTTTGCGGAGGTGTGGTATTTTGAATTGTACCACCATTCTGCTAGTTGTAACCATTAAGAGCAGTGGTTTTTCTTATTGGTTAGGAAACAACGTAGATAGGATTCTAAGCATTTATTTACAACTTTAGTTTGACCATCTGTTTGGGGGTGATACACTGAGCTTATATTGAGTGATGTGCCCACTTGTTTAAAAAATTCCCTCCAAATTTTTCTACATGACCTTTGGGAATCCATGTAATTTCTACATATTCTTGCAAAATATATCTGCAATTTGTTTTTTTGTGTCTATATTTGTTATTGCCATGAAGTGTGCAAATTTGGTTAATCGATCAACCACTACAAAGATTCCGTCCTTTGATTCTGATAGAGGTAACCCATCGATGAAATCCATTGATATATCTTCCCATTTCTGGTTTGGAATGTGTAGGTGGCGAAGTAAACCTAAGGTTAAAATATTTTTTCTTTTGTTCCTTTGTCATTTGTCGCATTCTGCCACATATTGTTGGATAACTTTTTGCATCCCTTTCCAAAAAAAAAGATCTTCTTGCATTATAGTAAGATTTAAAAAATCCCACATGTCCTGCTACTAGTGAATCATGGGACTCCTTCATGACCTAAACTTTAAATTTAGATGTTGGGTTTAAATAGATCCTTCTTTTGTACCAAAGAATGTCATTTTTCCATCCAAACATGGAATTTTGACTCGGATTATTGATTATTGCACTTGTTTCTGGGTCCTTTGCGTACTCACTTCTTATTTCATCTAGCTATTCTGGAATCACAATTGTTACAGAGTAGGCATACATCCCTTCATCCTTTTTGGAAAGTGCATCGGCTGCAACATTATCATTCCATTTTTTATGAATTATTTCCATTTCGAAAGCAACAATTTTTTCTATCCATTTTTGTTCTTCTATAGATAATATTTTTTGTTGGAGAAGGTATTGCAAACTATTATGGTTTGTATGGATCATGAATTTGCTTCCTCCGAGGTATTGTCGCAACTTTTCTAATGCATGCATAATGGCCAACATTTCCTTATCGTAAGTAGACTTCAATTGTTCTTGTTTATTTAGTTTCCTACTTTCGAATGTTATCAAATGCTCATCTTGCATTAGTATTGTTCCCAACCCATAACCTGAAGCATCACATTCTATTATTAATGGTTTGGAGAAGTCGGGTGTTTCCAGCACAGGTTTTGTAGACATAACGTTTTTCAATGTTTCAAAACACTTTTTTGCCTCTTCACTCCATTGAAACGCATTCTTTTTTAGAAGATTTGATAAAGGAGCAGTTGTGTAAGAATAATTTCGAATGAATATTCGGTAATATTTGGTTATCCCAAGGAATCCCCTTAACTTGAAGATTTTAGCCGATTTGGGACACTTTGAAAATGATTTGATTTTATCTGGGTCCACCTTGACTCCTTCCTTGGATATCGCATGACCAAGATAATTCACTTCCTCCTTACTGAACGTCCATTTGGACATATTTGCATAGAACTGATTTTCTTTTAAAATAGATAGTGCTTGTTCCAAAGGAGTGAGGTGTTCTTTCCATGTCTTACTATATATGAGGATGTTGTCGAAGAATACTAACACAAACTTCCTTATATATGGATGAAGTAAGTTATTCATGGTTTCTTGAAAGGTGGTTGGGGCATTAGTTAACCCAAAAGGAATTAACTTAAACTCATAATGTCCTTCATGGGTATGCATTGTTGTATTTTTTACATCTTCTAGCCTTACTCTGATTTGATAATATCATGACCTTAAGTCTAGTTTTGAAAATTACCTTGTGCCATGCAGTTCGTCCAGCATTTCATCGATGAAAGGAATGGGAAATTTGTCTTTAATGGTTATCATGTTAATCCCCCTGTAATCGATAAATAATATGAAGGATCCATCCTTCTTTCGTACCAATACTACTAGTGCGGCATAAGGGCTTCGACATTTTGTAATCACACCGCACTTTAGTAAATCTTGGATTAATCTTTCAATTTTTGTTTTATGATGGTGTGGATACCTGTAGGGATTAACATTGATAGGAGTTTATCCATATTTTATTTCAATTGCATGCTCAATGTTCCTTTTTGGTGGTAACTCCATGGGGAGATATTCAAATACATTTTTGTTTTTTTATTATTATTTATTGGATCTCTAGATGACCTGGGTTGACAACTTCTTAAGTTAATAATTCCATTTCATGACGTTGCACGGAATATGTTGTTTCTCCCTTTCGAATTAGCTTCTCCATTTTGTGGGATGACACAATTTTTGTGCGAGGGGGATGGAACCCATACAACTTGTATTTATCTCCTTTCATTTGAACTTGATAAAGTGTTCTTGGTGGTTGGTTGAGTAGGTACCTAGTGTTTGCAGCCATTGGATTCCCATCACTGCATCAACTCCTAAGGATATTGCATAAAATTTTGACTCAAGGTTATAATTTTGTAATTGCAACTTAACTTTGTAGCATTTTCCCTTTTTCAATCTTCTTTCCATCAGTGACCATTACCTTCATGTTAGGAAGTGGATATATGAAAATGTTGAGCCTCTTCGCGACACTCACGTCAATGAAATTATGAGTACTTCATGTGTCGACTAAGACGACAACATTGTTATTTTTTACATGCCCCTTAAGTTTTAATGTATGTGATTGGTGTATTCATGTTATGGCTGCAACCGATATCTTTGGTGTTTCTTCGTCTTCTGACTCCGACGAAGGATTTTTGAGGTCAGATTTTTCTTCTATGTAAAATTCATCGTTATCTGACTTCCCTTCCTCTTATGATTCACATTGATATAGGTTCTTGCTGGTATCTTTTTTCGAATATCTATGGCATGGGTCCCACTTTTCTCTACAATACTTACATTTACCTTATTTCATTCGTTGGAACTCTAAACTAGTTTTGTTGTCGTTTCTTATATGTGGTGGACGGTATTTTGTTTCAGGATTGGTACTTTGGACAAAGTTTTAATCTTTATCAGGGCTTCTATTCCAGATATTTTTGAACTTTTCTTCAATGATTTTGGCCTTGCATCTGGCCTTATCCAGGGTTGAGACATTTAGTAGTTCTAGTGCATCTCTGATATAGGGTTTCAGTATGTACACAAGTTTGTAGTCGTTAACTACCTGTTAGTTCTAGCACTCGTGTTGCCAATGCCTCCCATTCGTACGTGTCTTCATCCACATCTCCTTCTTGTTGCAATCTAGTGATGTTTGTGAATAATTCCTTCTCTTTCATATCCTCAAATCTCTTAAAGAAGTCATTTTTGAATGTCTTCTAGTTATGGGCACCATTTTTTTCGTGATCTTCCACCACATGTATCAGTTATATGCCCGACCCTCTAGTTGAATTGAGGCATACTTGATCATCTCTTCATCGGATATGATCTTGTGTATACAAAAAAATATTCTTCTTTGTCGATCCACGCCATGCTCTATTTTGTTGTACCGTCGAACATAGGTCGATCTAACTTAGGCTTCATTTGATACCCCCCCATTGGTTGGATTATGGTTGAGGATGGTTGTCTGGTTTTTAGGGAATTATTTTGGTCTTCATCACCTTATGGAATTTCCACCTTGACATTTGATTTATGATTGTTCGTTTCTATTAAACTGGGGGATGATTGGTCCTTTTTTGACGACTCACCATTTTTCGCAGCGTCTCTTGCATCAAATTATTGTACTAGTTTAGTTAATTGAGCTTTTATTGCATTATTTTCCCTTCTTATGCCCTCCAGTTCCCATGTTACATCTTCGTCGACTTCATCTTTGACCGTTTTTATTAAGTCTTCTTTTCTCGTGCGAAGTTTAGCTTCGATTTGATCGAGTCTTTTATTTACATATTCAAGAAATTTAGAGTCCCGAGCTTGATTTTGCTCCAAATTCTCCGTCTGATCATTCATGTTTTCCATGGACCTCGTGCAAGGAGGTATTTTTGCTTATTAAAGATGGGAAATTTTTAAATATAATAATTAATTATTATATTTAATAATAATCCTTACTTTATTAATTTTGATTTAATAATAACAATATTATTAAAATAATAATTACTATTAATAATATAATTTTGAAATATTATAATAACAATATTATAATATTTTAATTTTTGGTTTTATGCAGGTTTACGTGGAGGTGGGAAAATGGAGGCAAGGAGAGGGCGCAGTGAGGAGGATGGAAAGGCATTGTGAGGGGTAGGGCGAGGATGGAAGGTGAATGGCACAGCAGAGGTGATGGAGGGAGAGCATGAGCATGGATGGCACAGGAGGGGAGCTCCAGGTGGAGTGTTGAGTGTAGGTTGGTGGGAATGAGGAGAGTGGGAGGAGTGAACACACGTTGTAGAGGTGGGAGGGAATAGGAGGTGTTAGCAAGAGGAGAGGGCAACACAAAGGAAGAGTGCAGTGCTTGAGGAGATGGGGTAGGCAGTGGAAGTGGTGCAAGTTATGGAAGAAAGGGTCGTGGCATATGAGAGGAGGGGTGTTGTGAATGTGGCGAAGGGAGTAGGTGAGGATGAACATGTGAGGCAAGTGAACTGGAGATGGAGGCATTGTGGAAGGTGTTGAGGAGAGACAGGCTCTAATACCATCTCGAGAAGACATGAATTCGGAATCCACAAATAATTCAAAAACCCTCAAATTGATAAATGAATCATATATTGAAGATGATTTTACATTACAAAAGTTTGCTCGCTTATATATAGCTTTAGGGCATTAAATACTAAAAAATATGTGTCTTTAACATATTGATAACTAGTATTATTAATTTAAATATGGTTATATATATTAATAATTATTTATTTATATTTTAGTTTAATAGTATGTTTGTAACAAATTTCTTATGTCGTGTGGGGTAGTGGAAGAGAGTTTCATGGTTATGATGGCTAAATGAGATGCATGTAATGATCTATGGTGAGAATATTTTCTAACCATGAGAGAAAATAGGTTGGGTTGAGAGAGAGAGAGAATATTGTATCTATTTACTCTGCCCTACTGGCCTTGAGCCAACTTGGGGGTGGTGTCTACAACAAGTACCTATGGTTGGTTGAAAAATATCTCTTACAAAACCAGTTTCTTGGATCTTCTTCATTTAAAAGATAAGTATTTATCGTTTTTAATGAATATACAAAATTTATATTTGTTTTCTATTATGAATATTAGTGTATTATGCATGATATGTGTGTGAATATAGTTGTGTTTAACTGCATTTTAATTTCCACACCTACACATGCATTTCCTTAAAATTTTGGCATTCAAGAGAGGTTAAATTAGTTATGATTTTGAGTATTAGCCTCTTTGACACAAAATTTGAAAGCTAATGTTTGTAGCTACCCACACTATGGTTAGAATGTTTTGTGGAAACTTTACATTATGGTATTTTATCTCTTGGTTACAACATTGGGGTTGTATGGGTTGGAATCAGACTCTACAACAAGAAATTTGAGTTACATAAAAAGTGTTTGAAAAATGTCCCTAAGGAATTCATGGTTTCAATTTGATAAATTATGTTGTATTAGATCCCATGAGCTAGGTATTGTTTGCTATGAACATGAATGGTGAAATCTAGTTCTAATAAAACCAATTGGGAAAATTTTCTAAATCGGTTAAAAAGATAGTTTTGTTAATTGACAGAAGTTCAAACTTCTAATTATGGGTACAATTCCATTTGGGGGACATAGGAGGCTCCATGATTGAGAACCATCTATTTCTGATGGTGTAGATTGATATGATGTTTAAGGGATGCAACTATGTTGTGAATGATGGAGATTAGACCCATTGGTTTAAATTGATGGTTGATACGTTCTACTGGGATTCTAGTTCATCGAGATTCCAAGATTTGAGAAGTATCATGAATGGCTAGGATTAAATCGATCCCTTGATATTAATGGCCCATAATCTCTCATGTCAGATGGTTCAAGTGGAAGAAAAAATAAACTTGGGCAGCACAAACAATTGAGATCTCATAGGGAAATGAGATCTATGACCCACATTGCATCGTGTTGAGGTGTCTATTTGGGGTCCCAAAAGGGAATTTGTAATGCAAAGAGCATAGAATTAATCGGGATCCAAAGATATATGGTTGATATTGCTTCACTCAAGGAGGTCTCATTGAGGTCTTGAATGGTAAAGGAAGCCTCAACAACCTAAATATTATCAGGTTGATAAGGTCAACACTGAAGATACCCTCACATGACTAGATAAAGTGTGAGGGTACCAAAAAAATATTTACCACAAACAAGACAGATTTTTTTGAGGAATAAAACCAATGGTTGAGATCTATTCATGGAATTCCTTTCCATAAGTGTTAAAAATACGATGTGTGGAATCTCGAATCACCATGATGACATTAATGAATGGGTATAAGGAAATATGACATGGTGGAACTATGGGATTCCATGTGGAATCTGGGTGGACATGATTCCACATCATCACCCCCTTCATACCACATTAGCATATCGACACGTACAAACTAATCTCAATCTATTTTCTTGCTTTGGCCATAACAAGAGCATATTAAGTTGGAATTCAACAAAATTTTAGGGGTAAGTTCATGACGTTGAACTTAACAAAAAATCAATCAGTGTGGATAGATATTGATTCCCTAGTCTAAATGGTTTAGATCTAGGACAAAACAAGACATTAATGTAAACCTTTCCTTGGATTTATCAATCACTTGAATGTAAAGAATCCTTACCTCTTGATAAAGGTTGTCCTCATTATCTTGAATATTTTGCAATCTCGTTGATGAAGAGAAGACTTTCAAAAGAATCAAAGCAAACAAGAAACAAGTGGAAACACAAGATGATATGATATATCTAAACAATTGACCAAGGAGAACTATTATAAACGAAATTACACATCATTTATGGGAAGGGAAAACATTGATGTATTAAAAAATAGAGGAAAGAATACAACCATGATTTCTTGGTGTTGAAATTCCTTTCCAATGAATCTTTGCCTCAAAGGAAAGCTACCAAAGATCAAATATGGCCTAATTCCTCTAACACTCGGTTGCTCTCATTCCATCTTCCTATCCCATGAGTATGATCTCAGGACAAAAGAGATGAGGAAGGGATGAGAGGATTAAGGGAGAAGGATGAGGTAGGATCCTACTAAGCTGGGGGGGCAAGTGAGATCCACCCTAAATAGAAGGGATAAACCTCCATGAGAGTCTCCTCCAAGAGACTTCTGCAAAATTCTCTGTTTCCCTTCGTATAGGCACCGATACACCCTATACACAAGAAAAGTGTGTCGATGAGGCACCCTATAGCGATGCAAAGTGCGTCGATTCACCTTGTTAGAGAGAAAAGGGTGTCACCCTCTCAAAACAAGTTTTTTTCAAAGGGAAAAAATCTCAAAACTCATATTCCAAAGAGTTTTGGCCAAGCCCTTCAAGGATCAAGGAAAGGAAAAGGTGTACAAGGTTCGTGATCATGGTGATGAAAAAAAAATTGTGTAACAAATTCCCCCCAAAGTATGATGCTATATTAATGGGATAGGAGAAATACTTAATGAAATAAAGGATCAAGCCAAGGAACTATCGGTTGGAAACCTATCAACAATAAACAAGGACTTTCTTGTAGTATAATAATGTATCTTTCCAATGACTCATAACATGGTTGTCTACAAATACATTGCAGATCCATGAAAGTACTGAAACAAGATACAGCCACCGACATACAAGGTGGATTTGTACCTAAAATAATTATGGATAAATCATGGCTACAAAAATACAAAGTATATCCATGGTGAAATAATAACACATCCATGACCAATACAAAGTGGATCTATGTGACATTACAATAATGAGAACAATCTCCATCGCAACCTGGGTAAAGTACATAAATGATCCCCAGGGTCTCCAACCAGAACCCACAGTGATACAATTCTATCCATGTGAATAAAGGAACTAAATTCGAACATGGAAGAAACCACTTGATTACCGACCAATGATGTGAATCATTAACAAGTGAAAGGGAAATCATCGATGATGATTATAAGCACCAAGGTATCCTAGTACATTTCGATGAATGTGAGTATATGATTTGGATTCAAAAATCCATGGAATCATTCGATAAAAGGTCAATGATGTAAACCTATTGTCAAAAGCAAGGAAACCTGTCATTTGAGGAATGCAAGATCCAAGGTACTGACTTGTTTCTAAGTCTAATCCCTGGATGATGTGTTGATGTCGATAGGAACAGACTCATCGAAGGAGGGCCATAATGTATCCCACATCATTGACACGAAACCAATGCAGGAAAGTGATGTAATATAGTATATCAAATGCGCATGAATTGACACAAATGTGTAATGGTGAACATGAGAGACTTTTACATGGATGACCAACACAATAGAAGGCTTTATGACTGCAAATGTTGATCCCAGCTGAAGACTTCCCTTGAACATATAATGGCATGACAAGTGACTTGGAAGCATTAAGTAAATCAGGCAGAGATCAAGAAACAATACAACGAATGAGGTATTCTTTAGATGACCCAAAGGAGTAATATGACTCATGGAATTGGTATGAGACTCGAGGACAATATTATTACTCAATTGTTTGAATACGATACATACAGGTGCCATGTTCAAGGGTGAATCTAAAGTGACATTAATACATATTAAATATATCTTCTCATTCCCGTAATTTCCCCATCATGATGGATGAGTGCCTCTTTTCTTTTTAACATGCTATAAAATGGTAACAAATGCCCGATGTAGTTCATAATGGATAAGCCCAATCTCACATGTTTTACGAACCTGAGAAAGGAGGGGTTCAGTCCCAAAAAGGGTCCTTCATTGTTTAATTTTAACGAGTCCAAGGAAGGTAAAATCGGTGTCATTTCATGTTTAGAGAGTCTAAAAGGACTAAAGAAGACGTCAATGTGGAAATTTTCATAAATTTAGTCCCCAAGGTCCAAAAAAGTGTAAAATGATACCTAGGATAACTCTTCTAGTCAAATATTTGACTAGAGTATTCCTTTTTCGTAAATAGTCTAACAGGTCTGAAAAGGGATAAACAATTGTCAGAAAGACGACCTTTATAACCCATTTACAAGCATGAAAGAGTCAAGTTCACTTGGCAGTCTTTTCTTATTTTGGGAGTCTAAAAAGAGATTACAGACAACTCCATGGGGTTCCTTTTTCGTGCAAGTTTCATGAGCATGAAAAAGTGATAAAAGTATGCTCAATAGCTTTTTACTTAGTTTTTAACAAGCATGATTATGGTATCAAAATCACCTGGAACATTTTTCATGTTTGAATCTAGAGCACAAAAAAGCAATAAACTAAGCTCAAACCACTTTTCATGTTTCAACCAAAGCACAAAAAATTAAAAGTAAGCTCAAAACCATCTTACTATTTTTAACAAGATCAAAGATCAATCGGAAGAATGCTCAAGGTATCCACTTCATTTTTTAATGAGCTTGACACTAGAAACTATGCTCGAAATTAGTTCTTACTGAATATGATGTCTAGAGGTTGGTAGGTTTACCCCCTTACATAAGAAGCTAGTGGCTTAACTCTAGTATGATGTCTAGATACTGAAGACATGCCCCCTAAGCTTCCCCATGATGGGAAGAAGCTATCAATTTACTAACAACTAAACTTGGGCATGATGTCCAGAGTCAAGATACATGGATGATGAAGGGGAAGGAACCACAAGAACATGCAGGACATTTAGGGAAGTCTGATGACTTAAAGTCATACGATGGTTAGGGGTAACAAAGGAAAGTTAATCAATGATCACAATATTCCCATTATGGGGAAAATGTATCACTCTAAATATTGTGGGCACTATAGCTTTCATGGCGTAAACATAATTGCGTCCAAGGAGCATATTAAAATCTAAGGGAAATCAGACTACCATAACATCAATGCAGACATTTTTTTCCTTTTAAGGTAATAGGAAAGTGAGGAAGGATCCCTAAATATGTAGTAGGTATTCTATTAAAATATAGTATCTAATCGGTGGCTGGCACAATATGAGGAGCCTATATCTTTCCAAGCGGTTGAGGATAAAATACTAACATAATCCCCATCATCAACAATAGTGTGGAGTATGTTCCTAGCAACAACTCGCATAGATATCTGGAAAGGAACACTCGAATGAAGACAATATTGTGTTAGATTGTTCCAATCAAAGGAAATAATCTCATTACTTGGATAGGGTTCTATTGAACTAGACAAGATTTCCCCTTGCCTAGAACAATCTGGACTGACTATGAAAACTTCAGCGGGTTTCAGTTCACTCTCAACTGGAAGATGAGATTAATATTTTGTCAAAGTGAGTACTTCAGTATTAACACTATTGTATGAAAGAGTGGGATCAGGTGGAGATGATATCATCTCAACCAATTTAACTTCACTCTCCAAAGGAAGACTGGTATGAACTAATTCTTCTTCACTCTCTAAATAAAGAGAAATATCAGCTGAGGATGGAACTAGATCGACCACTGTATCAACCAATGGGAGGTCAAGGGACAACTTCATGTAACCTATTGGAAGTTGTTGTTGAGGAATATTAATATCTTCCAACAACTTTGAAGTTTCATCCATGTGAGGACAAAAGTAAGTAAGATGCATTTCCTTACATAGAAAGCAATGATTTATGACTTTACCTTTTCAACTCTTAACCATAGAGTCACTAGCTGATGGGGCATCATGAGCATGATGACCAGAGGCTAACAACATGGGTTATTGGTAGGTCATAGACCACACTTATAAAACTAGGACATACCATGACAATCCTTAAGAATATGGTCACCCTTACAAAGCCTACAAGGGAACTTAGGCTTATGAGGTGTTTTTGTGTGCAAATCAACACTCTCACCATTGTGAGGAGTAGTTTGTTGAGATTTGGTTTCTTGTTTGTATTTCTTCTTCTTAATATTTATTTTCTTGTTCTTATCCACCTGATTACTAGCATCATAACTTTCAACAAGAGAAGAAGGAGAAAGGGAAGAAGACATTCCTGGCAAAGAAGGTGAAAGAAAAACATGATAATCATGCTCTTACGATGGATACTTGAGATCTGAAACAATAGGTGGACTTGGGATAACCGGACTGGAGAATAACCATACATGTAATCATATATTCATTCCAAGAAGACTCAACGTATCCATGAAGGGAGGACCAACATTTCCATATGGAGGAAAAAAAAATACATACCTTGAGAAGGGGTCTCTTGGTTGGTAGTCCTCAAAGAGTTTTCCATATTTATACTCTCTAAGAATTTCTAAAGACCACACAAATCAAATGCTACTCAAACTAAAGGAAACAAGAAAACTTGTGGTAGGTGGGACATGGTTAGATACTCACAGGAATGTCAAGTCATCACTACTCGCATTATACCACAGGGTCCAATGGTAATACGAAACAAATAGGACTGAGACTGTAACCTTGCCTATATACCTGACTACTTGGATAGTATGTGCATAGTATCTCCTTGAATGTTGTTATTGGTGTATTACTTCAACAAGATGACTGATAAGTTACTCAGTTGGTCTCGGAATCCTAATGGTGTCCCACAATATAAACAAGGTATGTAGAAACTCAAATCCATAGTAGTATTGTCTAATGCACAATCATTTGAAAGGGACCCTCATGTATACCATCGAGTATGTGAAAGGATATTTTTATATACCATTAAAGTACGTGAAATAACTTTTTATATACCAAATAGTACATGGAAGAACCAAACAGTCTCCAGGATGTAGTGCAAGCAAATAACAACAGCTCTTACGCTTAAATACCCTGGAACACGTCTCTAACCTAACACACAATTTTGCTAAAAAAAATATCCTAACTAGCGCTTGATTTAATATTTTTTGCTTAAGTGGACAAGACGAGGTAAAGACTCAACTCATAAAACATGCTATAATGATATGCAAGTATTTCATTTTCATTTCAATACATGCCCTATTTAAGGAAAGAGTAAGAAGTTATTTTCCCAAAATGTAGAAACTGAATAACATACACCCAAACTTGAAACTAGAATTTTGTTTCCTATGTTTCCAACAAAAGTGAAAAACAGATTTCTAGGAAGAAAAAGATCTAATTAATGTTTCCAATAAAAACTTAAAGCAAAGATTCTTTACAGATCATGAAACTTGAATTTTTTTTACTTTCTTTTTATATAAAACTAAGATTTAACAAAAGAAGATTTTGAAATAAACTAAAACAAGAATAAATTGTTTTTGACTTTTAAGTATTTTTCAATCTAATAAAGAAGATCAAAGAAAAACTTTCTCTTTGAACTATTACAGAAATGAAAGATCAATCTTCTTCTTCTACATAGATCTAAGGAAACAAACAACAATCCCAAGATAAGAGAACTCGAGACAACCTCAACACATGCACACACAGATGAAATGCAAATTTTCCAATTTCAATGAATACAATCCACAGAAAAGAGAAAGAGGTTTCAAGCAAAGAAACAAATGTAAAATTCAATGCAAGAAACATAAGCTCTTCTTTGAATGCAAAGAGCATATAATTCAAAGAGACTGCAGAATATACGGTTAATTCCCCCCCTAGCCATGAGGGTTTTTTTTTAAATGCACTTCATTTCACTTAAAACGTAAGCTAAAGCCACCCCCAACTATAGTATAGATCCAAAATTTGGTTCTAGAATGAAAGACAAGTGTAACAGACAAACCATGCAACAAGGCACTAAAAGGTCCGAGAAGAACAAACTTAAATTCAATAGGGCGACGCAGGTTGTAAACATACACCAAAGAGTCAGCCCTTTGCCGATGCTTTTTGCACACTAGGAAGCAACGTCGATGACGCCTTTTGCAGTTTTAAAAGAGCATCGATAACACTCTATCACTATAAACAAAGTGCATCAGAAAACCAGAGACGCTAAAAAAACACAAAAAAGGTGCGCCCAGTGCAAATAAGAATTGAAAAGACAAAAATTAATTATAAGAAGGAATTATGTGTTTTGTAAAAGAGTTTGATCTCAACATTTCAAACCTTAATGCAGGTCCATCCTCAGGGGAACTTAAAAGCTCATGGATCTCCTCATTTATCTTAAGGATATTAATATGAAACAACAATCATCTCAACATGTAAGGTCGGCTTTAAAAAGTGTGTTGAAAATCTCTTTGAGGAGGTTGATTGGTTTTTATGTGATGCACGACAGGTTTCCAAGCCTCTTTCAGTTTGAGACCATCATCTCGATTGACTTTGTTATTGAATGTTTCGACTTCAAAGCCTCTCTTATTTTTCACTTGTAATAATGCGGGATTTTTTCCAACACTTTCGAATCTTCCAGACAAATCTGATGCTTAGAGGCGTGAGAGTGTTCCGTAATGGCAAATTGTTTAATCCTTCCATGATGTATATCTGCATTGTGTTCTTTTAACCTTGTTTTTATTGAGCGGTCTATTTCCCCAATGTATACTTTTCCACAAGAGTAAGGTATTGCGTATACTCCTTGAAGAAGTTTTGGTTCAATGGGATCCTTGGCAAAATGGGATCCTTGACAAAAATTATCCAAAAATTCATAGTAATAGTGAATGAGCTAAAAATTTCTAGGATCATTGAATGACCTTGAGAAGTAAATTATAGCAAAAGAAAGGTGAAGTAAGAAATCTTAAGAGAACAAAAGGAAAAAAAACTATAATGAAAACAACCCAAAGACTATGATTCTCCCTGGTATGGTCTCCAATTTTGTTATTGGAAAAACTCAATCAATGTGGACAAAGATTGGTTCCCTAGTCTAAATGGTTTAGATCTAGAACAAAACGGACATAAATGTAAACATTTCCCAAGATTTATAAAATCACTTGAATGTAAATAATCCTTACCTCTTGTTGAAGGTTCTGCTCATTCGCTTGAAGATTTTGCAATCCCATTGATGAAGAGAAGACCTAGAAAAAGGATCAAAGAAAACAAGTAACAAGTGGAAACACGAGATGATATGATATAACTAAACAATCTACTAAGGGTAACTATTATAAACGAAATTACACATCATTTATGGGAAGGGAAAACATTGATGTATTAACAAATAGAGGAAATAATACAACCATCCTGCCTTGGTGTTGAAATTCCTTTCCAATGAATCTTTGCCTCAAAGGTAAGCTACCAAAGATCAAATATGGCCTAATTCCTCTGGCATTTGGTTGATCTCATTCTAGCTTCATATCCCATGAGGATGAGCTCTCATTTATAGGACAAAAGATATGAGGAAGGGATGAGAATATTAAGGGAGAAGGATGAGGTGGGATCCTACTAAACTGGGAGGCGAGTGAGATCCACCCTAAATGGAAGGGATAAACCTCCACGAGGGTCTCCTTCGAGAGACTTCTTAAAACTTCTCTTTTTTCCCTTTGTACAGGAAATGACACACCCTATACACAAGCAAAGAGCATCAGTGATGCACCCTATACACAATCAAAGAGTGTCAACGACACACGCTATAGTGATACAAAGTGCGTCTGCGCACCTTGTAAGAGAGAAAAGGGTGTCACCCTCTCAAAACAAGTTTTTTTCAAATGGAAAAAATCTCATAACTCATCTTCCAAATAGTTTTGTCCAAGCACTTTAGGGATAAAGGCAAGAAAAAGGTGTACAAGGTTCATGATCATGGAGAGGACGAAAATTCTGTGAAACAACTATAAAAGTACCATTGAGGATGGATGATTGATTTCGTTCCAAATTTCTATAAATGGATGATTAGTGGGTTTTGAATATTTTGAGACACGCTACCAAAATCCATGTTGATGATCAAATTTAGATAATGTATTTTATGAGTAGACATGAGGAAACCCAGTGGATCATTTGTCCAAATTCCAAAGGAATTGGAATGGAAGTGTTGAAACAGGCCAAAGTACAATATTCTGGGAGACATTTTGGTGATTTTGGAAACCTTGCAAGTAGGAAAAGTGACTTAGGAATTCAAAACTGGAAAAAAATATTTAATCAACATTTTACTTCTTTGCAATATGAACAACTTTGTTGAAGTGAAAAAAGTTCTTAGTTCTACTCTATTTGAAGGATAATAGTTTTTCGCAAATATTTTTGTTTGGAAAAATGAAAAAAATGAAAAAGTAGTCAAATCTAGACATTTATAGAATTTAATGGAGCATCAAATCAATGATATGAAAGTTGTAGAATACTCACTATCGTAAGTATTATTAGCACTTGATACAAAAATTGTCTTAGTTCTCTTTATATTTTTTTCTATAAGTGGTACAAATTGGTATCTGAGACTAAATGCACCCACATAAAAGGTATAAGAATTGGTAACTTTGGATGGTTGTAACTTTTACTTCCAAGATCAAAACTAAGATTGATCATAGTCATTAGAAATATAATCAAGAGGATAATTAGGATAAATAACTAGACTCTTAAGAAGTACTTCATATACTTCTAGAATTGAACAAAAGAATATTTTATAGCCTTGATTTGACAAAAATTGTCAATATGACTAGTTTCCAAATACATGAAAATAAACTATATACTATTCTGAGGATATAATGTATCTAACAAGTGTACAATTATATAAACAATTTAAATGCAATACCATATCAAGGATAGTTAAAGTCTAGATTTCAAGATATTTTAAATAGAAAATCCTTAGTCTCAGTTTAGCCAAGAAAACTGTCATCATGAATTATGCACAAGATCCTTATGAATGTGAGATAGATTCCATGGGGGAATCTACATGCTAGAAATGTAGAAACAAATTATAATGGGCATAAGAATCAAGTGAGCCCTCCAAATATTGTAAGGACTAGGAGAATTTTAAGAGTATTGGAGTTAAAAGGTTGTAGAACATGTAATGGAAGGATCATTAAAGCTCAAGAAGAACATAACTAGTTGATTGTATTGATGCTTCAAAGCCTAAAAACATACAGAGGAGAATGCATAATAAACAAAACTCAAACAATGATGGTATAAGTAGGAATAGCTCCAAGAATCATTCTCATAAGAGGTCCCACAGTAAAAGAAGAACCTTAAAATATAGGACATACACCAACATAACTCTCTGCCAGTGAGTGGTCTACCTATGAGGACTCAATCGGCAATCCAATCTCTTCTTCTTATGGGAATAAGAGAAAGAGTCCTTTCAAGGAAAATTGTTAGTGTTGAAATATTGTAACTTCGAAGAATATTCTATTGTATTTTATTATTGTAATTTATTCGGAGATGTTTTATTCCTCCGTTGGGATGTTGTTATTGTATTTGGTCATCATAGAGTCATGAGGTAAAACATTCGTTGTAAGTCGGGTCGATAGAACCCTCTAGAAAGTAATATTATATTGTTTTGAGTCTTCCTATGTAAGTCGACCTAGTAAGTTTGTTAGGGCCAACCTAGTTAGGGAAAAAGTCAAGTGGAAGATAAAGTATACATGGGAGTGATGTGATCCTCATTTGGACACACACAATCACTTGTGTGATGCGCATAGGAAATATATATATGTATGTATGTATGTATGTATGTATGTATGTATGTATGTATAT
>LPNX010231846.1:157734-229487 GCA_001517045.1 Pseudotsuga menziesii | reverse complement strand
TATATGTATGTATATATATATGTATCTATATATATATATATGTATGTATATATATATGTATGTATATATATATGTATGTATATATATATGTATGTATACATATGCAAGGAGAAGGAGCACTTGTTTGGGGTTTTGTCTTTGTACTTTTGATACATCTATATTGATGAAGTTTTGTTGGGTTTTCTTCCCTAGAGGGTTTCCAAGGATAAATTGGTATCTATCTTGTGATTCTGTTTCTTTCAGTGATCTTGTATATGCTATTGTTGTGAAATTGAATTGAATACTAATGTTATCTATATTATCATATTGAATCTTAACATGGTATCAGAGCCAGCCTGAATATGAAATCTTTTGCAAGGTGAAACTCTCTCTCTTCTCCCTCTGGCAAGAAATTAGGGTTTCTGTCAAAGTTGGAATTTTGGAAATATGATTCATCAAAATTTGTGCCTCCCTGGGGTGCATCTATTAAGCCCTAGGTCAAATTTTTTGAGTGGGTATATCTCCAGGAAATTCAAACCCTAGTTTGACTTTGGACCAGAAAACTACATAAACTGCAAATCAGAATTTCACAGGTCAATTTTGAGAGGTGAAGCTTTGGAATCTCCAGAAACCAAGTGTACTAGTCAATTTGCCTCAGTCAAGCACGTCTCCTGGTAAGGTCAGTTTTGCATTTTGAGAAATTTCATTTTTTTGTGACCTCCTGGATAAGATGGCCCTAAGCACTAAGCTTAGGGATAAGCTAGAAGGAATAGAGAATTTATGAGCATGGAAATATAGGATTGGCCTCATTCTTAGAGAGAATGATCTTTCCAAATACATCAAGGAAGAATTTATAGAACCTAAAGAGGATGAAGCTAAGGAGAAGCACAAGAAGGACCTAATTAGGGCAATGAAGATCATTATTGATTCTATCAAAGACCACTTGATTCCTTAAGTGTCATCCAAAGAGACCCCGAAGGAGATGTATGATTCCGTATCCACAATGTATGAAGAAAGGAACATCAATAGAAAGATTAATTTGAGAACTCAATTGAAGGGTACCAAGATGTGCCAAGGAGAATCCATCCAAGACTACTTCACAAGGGTCTCCTAGTTCAAGGAGAAACAAGAAGTCATCAGAGACTCCCTTGATGAAGATGAGCTAGTTATGATTGCTCTTAATGGTCTCACTAGACCTTGGGATTCATTCATCCAGACTATGTGTGCCAGGAAGGAAAGCATGGAATTCGACATTGTATGGGAAGATTGCATCCAAGTGGAGGCTAGAGTAGCCAATAGAGAAGATCTAATTAAAGAAGATGATCAAGCCCTAGCCACCCATACCAAGAGAGGAAGAATTCAATCTAGCTTCAAGAAGGAAATCCACAAGGAGTCTCAACCTTCCAAGAAGTTCCAAAGGACAAGAGAAAACAATCAGAGAAGAAACTACTCCAACTTTCAATGTTTCAATTGTGACAAACTAGGGCACATTACCAGTAATTGTCCATTGAGAAAAGAAGAATACAAGAAGAGGAACAACAACAAAACACATCATGCACACCTAGTTGAAGATGAAGATGAAAAAGAAGAGGAAGAAGGACCTCGAATAAAACAAGAAAAAGAAGAAGATGCATAAGAGTATGTATTATTCTATGCACTCTCTGGGTCCATGACACATGTAAGATACATGGTTTATTGATAGTGGTGCTTCAAAGAACATTACGAGACAAAAGAAAAATTTGTCAAAACTTGAAGAGAATAACTCTCCTCATAAGGTATCATTAGGAGATGACTATCAATACCCTATCAAAGGAATTGGTGAAGAAAGCTACAAGCTTGATTCTGGACCCCCCATGAAGATTAAGGAAGTCTTATATGTATCAGGTTTGAAGATGAATTTACTTTCTATCTCAACATTAGATAAGAAAGGATATATGTTTGCATTCATAGATGGACAAGTACTTATGTGGCCCAAAGGAAAATCAATTGAAGATGCAGTTGTCATTGGTGAAGAAGAAGGAGGCTTATATAAACTCAAGGGACATTCAGATACATCCCTTGTTCATGAGACCACTAGCCCAAGTGAATTATGGGATAGGAGGCTTGCTCACATCAACTACAAATCACTAGCCCATGTGAGCAAAGTAGTGACAAGTTTACCAGATTTGAAGATCGATCATGAAGGCATTTTCAAAGGATGTGCAAAAGGAAATTATATCAAGAATCCATTTCTGAAGAGTGAGACAAAAAATAAAGGTACATTTGAATTAATACATTCAGATGTATGTGGTCCAATGTCATACACATCTTTGAGTGGTTATGAATATTATGTTACATTTATTGATGACTATTCAAGAAAGACATGGATATATTTCTTGAAAACAAAGGATGAAGTATTTGTAAAATTAAAGGAACTCAAAGCCTTTATAGAGAATAATTAAGAAAGAAGAATCAAGACACTCAGAATAGACAATGGTGGGGAATATACTTCAAAATTTTGAATCCTTTTGTAAAGAAGCTGGAATAAAGAGGGAACTAACTACTCCCTACGATCCTCAATGAAATGGTGTTGCGGAAAGAAAGAATAGGACAATTATGGAAGCAGCGAAGACAATGATACATGATCAAGATATTCCAATGCATCTATGGGCTGAAGTAGCAAGGACGGTGGTTTATGTACATAATAGATTATCCCATAGAATGTCAAATGGATGTAGCTTGGGTGGTTGGGAGGAATGAATGTTACCCTCCCCACCCAGGTTCTACTCTTGTAAGTGTCATGATGCTCTTGTGGAGCCCTTTGTAATAAATGTTGTGAATGATGAGCTGACCATACCTTGATTTAGTTTGAATATCAGGTATTGGAATTTTCTGTGGAGTATCCCTCTAACAAATGGTGAACCACATTTTTAAAAAAATATTATCCCATACTGCCCTTGGATTCAAGACTCCAGAAGAAATGCTCACAGGAAAGAAGCCGAAAGTGAGCCACCTCAAGATGTTTGGTTGCCCAGTATATGTTCACATACCAAAAGAAAAGAGAACCAAGTTGGACCCTTTTGGAACAAAGGGAATATTTGTTGGATACTATGAAGTATCCAAATCCTTCAGAATATACATTACATGATTCCATCACATGGAGATTAGTAGAGATGTGACATTTGATGAAGAAGCATCTCTCAAGAGATCAAGAAAGTGCTAGCATGACGAAGTATATGAAGAAGATGTACCTCCAAGAAATATAGAAGTTGCACACTCCCTCGAAGATGAAACATTAGAATACCATGATATGCTAGAACCTCAAGAACCTCCTACTATGAATATGTCACAAAAGAGAAATAATACTTGGGTAAGAGAAATAATACAATAATCATAGAAGTATGGAGCTTCAGAAGGCTCCACAAGAGTAAGCAATAAGTCAAAGCCATTTTCGAGTTATGTGGATTTGATGTGTGATCTCGTAGATCAAGAACCTACCAGTTATGAAGAATCTATGGGTAGAAGCAATGACGAAAGAATAACAATCAATAATGAAGAATTATGTTTGGGATATAGTTCCCAAACTAGAAGGCAAAAGTGTGGTATATTCCAGGTCGATATACAAGATAAGGCATGTAGCTGATGGAAGTATTGAGAAATAAAAGGAAAGGTTTGTAGCTAGAGGATTCTCTTAGAAAGAGGGAATTGATTATGAAGAGACATTTGCACCAATAGCAAGGTACACTTCCATTAGAACCGTCATGGCACTTGCATCCATGATGAAATTGAGTTTACACCATATGGATGTGAAGACAACTTTCCTGAATGGTGTTATTAAGGAAGAAGTGTACATAGAATAGCCATAGGGATTTGGAGTTGAAGACATACGGACTCATGTATGCAAGTTTAAGAAGGCTTTGTATGGATTGAAGCAAGCTCCTGGAGCTTGGTATGGAAGGATAGATAGATTTTTGACGAGCTTGGTCTTTACCAAAAGTAAAGTTGACCCTAAACTTTACTTTAAGGTTATGGATGATGAACCTGTCACATTATTGTTGTATGTGGATGATTTTTTTTTATGGGAAATGAGAAACAAATTGTATAGTGCAAGAATAAACTCGCTGAATAATTTGAGATGAAAGACCTTGGATTGATGCACTATTTTCTAGGTCTGGAAGTATGGTAGAACCAAGAAGGGATGTTTCTCAACCAGGGAAAGTATGTTGTGGAAATCCTAAAAAGATTTGATATGTTGGAATGTAAATCCATGGCCACAACCATGGATACCAACCTAAAGTTGTTAGCTGATGAATCATCAGAGTCAGTGGATGTGACTCGGTATAGACAAATTATTGGGGCATTGATGTATCTGAGTAATACTAGGCCAGATATATGTTTTGATGTGAACACCCTAATTCAATATCTAATTAAGCCTAGACGTGTTCACTTAGTAGTTGCAAAGCATGTGATGAGGTACTTGAAAGGTATGATAGACTTTGGTCTATACTATGTTTGAGATCTTGACTACATATTGTATGGTTATGCAGATGCAGATTGGGCTGGAAGTGTCGCAGACAGGAAGAGCACCTCAAGTGGATGTTATTGTCTGGGATCTGCCATGATCTCATGGTTTAGCAAGAAGCAGTCCAGTGTTGCTCTCAGCACAACTGAAGCAGAGTATATAGCAGCTTGTTCTGCTAGTTGTGAAGCCATATGGATTCGAAAATGGATGTCATGTATATTTGACCTGGAGTTGGATACCATGGTGATTCTATGTGACAACCAGGGTTATATAAAGATAGCAGAGAACCCAGTGTTCCATTACAAATCAAAGCACATAGAAATCCAGTATTTTTACATACGAAAGAAGGTACACAAGGGAGATATAAAGCTCCAGTATGTGATCATTGATGAGCAAGTTGCTAATGTGTTGACTAAGCCTTTGGCTCAAGTAAAGTTTGAATACTTTTGTGACAAGCTTGGTATGCTTCAAAAGGGGGAGCAGTGATGATGATGTTGCATTGGGATTGTATCATCCTTGGGCATTAGTCCTAAAGTGATCCGTAGAATTTTGTCTCTGTGTTGTGATGGATTGTATCATCCCTGGACATTAGTCCTAATGTGATCTGTAGACTTTTGTCTCCGTGATGTGGTTGGGATTGTATCATCCTTGGACATTAGTCCTAAAGTGATCCGTATACTTTTGTCTCTGTGATGTGGTTGGGATTGTATCACCCCTGGACATTAGTCCCAAAGTGATCCTCAAAATTTTGTCTCAATGATGTGGTTAGTATTGCATCATCCTTGGACTTATCTCCTAAAGTGAAATGGATTGATCATCCTGTAATTGGATCATGTGTGTTGCAGGTTATGTTGTTGCATATGATGTTGTTACTGATCGAAAGATCAAGTGTTGCTACAAATGATGTTGGTGTTGATCGAAAGATCAAGTGTTACTGCAGATTATGTTGATGATGATCGAAAGATCAAGTTTTGTTGTAGATGATCGAGTGATTGAGTGTTGCAGAAGATGAAGATAAAATATGAAGACTCAGTGTTGTAGAATATGCTCTAGTACTGAAGATATTGAAGATGTTCCAGTAACTATTCCAGTTGATAATGTTGTTGAAGAAAAATTCCAATGATTTATAGATGTATCACCTTGATGTTGTTGATGATGCTCTCTATCCTTGATCCTACGGTTGATTTTGATAATGATCTCTCTCCTTGCTCCTATACTTGGTGTTGATGATGCTCTCTCTACTTGATCCTACTATTGATGTTGTTGTTGTCAGTAGAATACCCTTCTCATTAAGGGGGAATGTTAAAATATTGTAACCTCAAAGAATATTCTATTGTATTTTATTATTGTAATATATTAGGAGATGTTTTATTCCTCCGTCGGGATGTTGTTATTGTATTTGGTCATCATAGAGTCATGAGGTAAAACCTTCATTGTAAGTCAGGTCGATAGAACCCTCCATAAAGTAATATTATATTGATTTGATTATTCCTAGGTAAGTCTGCCTAGTAAGTTTGTTGGGGTCGACCTAATTAGGGAAAAATTCAAGTGGAAGATAAAGTATAAATAGGAGTGATGTTCTCCTCATTTGGACACACACGCTCACTTGTGTGATGCACGTAGGAGAGAGAGAGAGAGAGAGAGAGAGAGAGAGAGAGAGGGAGGGAGAGAGATCTTCAAGGAGAAGGAGCACTTGTTTGGGTTTTTGTCTTTGTACTTTTGATACATATATATTGAGGAAGTTTTGCTGGGTTTTTTTCCCCTAGAGGGTTCGATAAATCAGTGTTTATCTTGTGATTTTGTTTATTTTAGTAACCTTGTATATGTTATTGTTGTGAAATTGAATTGAATACTAATGTTATCTATCTTAGCATATTAAATCTTAACAGTTAGGGTTAACCTTGACTCGGGAATGAGTCAAAGGTGGTTGAGTTCTAGCACATGGTTTGGGAACATGGTTTTGTGTAGCCCATGGTTATTTCCATGGTATTGGTGGCCCATGGTATTGTCCCATTGTATTGCATGCAAGGAAGTGTTTATAAAGCTTGAATGCTCCATTATAAAGTGGTCTAGAGGTAAGTGGTGGCTAGCTCACTTGGCTCAGCTTGACTGCTTTAGGTCAAGGGAGATAATAAATCTATTATGGTGGTTATTCCCAGTGTTGGGTTTTCCACGTAAACATTGTGTGTCTATCTTAAATGTGTTTACATGTGGTTTTATGTTATCTTGTTATTAATTATATGTGTGTTCGTTGAAATCCTAAAACGTGGTATCAGATCCATGGTTCGGCATATAGTTATGCTCATTGTGTTGTACCTGGTTTTTTGAATTAATTATGGGGTACATGTTCGGTGGTACCCGACATCGTAGCGGTATTTTTGGGTTCATGGTTAGAATGTAATTTCCTCTGGTGCTAGAAGCACAAGGTATCCCTCTTATGTGTAGACAAGGGATGTTTCATCAAGTGTGGAATGAACCAGTGGGTAGGTATGAAGGTGGCAGGTGTACTCATAGCCTAACTTGATGTGGATCAAAGAGGTTGTGTCTTTGAATGCAGGAGGAATGTGCGATGGTTTAATCTCAATTATGAAACCAAGATTTATGAACAATGTATGTGAAGAGAATTCCTAGAGAACTTACAACGGATGAGGACCAATTTAATCCAGTAAATGGATTCTTTTTATATGGACATCAATTAAAAGGTTGGATACATGTACAAAAGGAGCATGACAGAAAATGAGAAAGAAAGTGATCATGGAAAAGAAAGAGGATGAAGAAATGGATGGTGATGGTGTAGTCACCATGAAGATACATGAAAAAAAATGGACTAGTTTTCATGTAAATGGGCATATGGTTGTAAGACCTGGTAAGGCATGCATACCCCTAGTAACTCATCGATAAAGTCGATAGATAGACCTAGGTTATAGGGGGTGTATGTGATATTCCTCGATAAAAATTTGAGGGGGGTTGGTGTTTACTCCAAGTCGATTTTAAAGGGGGGATTTTTAGGGTTAACCTTGAATCAGGAATGAGTCAAATGTGGTTGAGGTCTAGCACATGGTTTTGTGTATCCCATGGTAATTTCCATGGCATTGTCCCATGGTATTGCATGTAAGGAAGTCTCTATAAGAATTGAAAATTGTCCTTTGCAATGTGACCTGAAGATGAGTGGTGGCTAGCTCACTTGGCTCAGCTTCACCCCTTTAGGTCAAGGGAGATAATAGATCTATTATGGTGGTTTTCCCCAATTTCGGGTTTTCCACATAAACATTGTGTGTCTATCTTAAATGTGTTTCTATGTGGTTTTATGCTCTCTCGTTGTTAATTGTATGTATGCTCATTGAAATCCTAAAACAACTCACATAGAGAATTTCAATAGGAAAAAACCTCTTTATTTGATGGTGAAGTAAAATATGGGGAAAATGTTAAAGCTTGTGTTAGAACCTAGTAATTTTCCTATGGTTTCGGTTGGAAGTCACAGGGGTAACCATTTCAACCAACCTTTAGACTGCATTCTATCCAATACAATCAAAGAGGGCTCTCTCTTGTCATAGAAACAAATTCACATATACATTTAGCACTAAAAAAGCAGTCAGAAGGCTAGATATCTGATGTAAACTGGGTGTTAATAGGTTTAAAGATGGTGGAACAGACAGACAGGATTAACCATTGGGCTATGGAGTCAAAAACTGGATCAAACAAGGGTATTATAGCGAAAATGAGAGGGAATTTCCTTTGTACTCTGAGGCAAAGTAAGTGTCACAAATAGTAAAATATCTTGAAAGGGTGGTAGGAGAAAGAGGAAGAAGCCTAATGAAGCAAGAGCCACCTATCTGTGGATGAATCTCTTGCACCACCTTTAGACGAATAAACAACAGAGGCTAGTAAATGCAATGGAGCATAGGAGATGAATTCCAAAACATTTACCATAAATACATAACAAGTGTAGTGTTTGATACAAGGAGCACTTAATGAAACAAATTCCTCATATGCCACTAGAACGCATTAGTAGAAAAAAATAGAAATGATCATGATAAACAAGAAAATAGGCTGAGTGTAGAACACCGTGATGAATCTCCAAAACGGAGGAGAATGTTTCTCATTAACTCTTCTAAGAAAGTTACAAGGGACAAAAACAAGATCAGAATGCTTTTCTGAATGAAAGTTCCAACCCTTTCCTCATCAATTAAGGTTACATTTATAGTGCTAAGGGCTCCCGAGACCCACCTCGAAACAAAGCTAAATTCAGTTGCATCATGGGAATCAAAGTCCTAAAAATTTATTGAGGTGGCAGATTTGTCATTATCACAAACAAATTAGGAAAATATGTGGTGATGCACGTGCTTGATCCAAATAGCAAGTATGGCATACGGGACTCATGCTTGCTGGTTGAAAATGATGTTTCAGAGCACCCCCAACAGTCTGGTGCTGACTTGGACTTGAATTGTTCTTCAACAATAGAGGTGAAAGAGCTTTTCTTCATTTCAAACACTTGTTTTTATACAGGTGCCCCCTAATCTTCGTCATTTCACCTCTTTCAAAAGTCGGATTGCTGAAAAATAGGCTTTCGAGATCCACTTGCATACCTCGAACGGTGATAGATGTGTGAAATATGAGAGAGGTTATTGTTATCACATATGTCCCAAACAAAAACCATGTATTCATTTGCTCAGATTCACCTCTAGGACATCGAAATATTCTTTTTAAGTTGATGACTAAGACGAGATTGTGAAATTCAGGAAAAATACCCTATGAAGATGGTTTAAACTATCCCAACCTGTAGCACTTGTGTAAAAAATGAGAGATGTTATTATAGATTGGCATGCTCTAAGAACAAAGCTCTTTCAGTTTTAGAAAGTTCTTCTTCATCTAGCGGAAACAGTCTTTTGAAGTTAATGACCAAACCGTCATTTGAAAATATGGAAGATTTCCCTCTGAAGATGGATTCGATTATCCCAAACCATAGAATCCATATAAAAAATGAGAGAGATTACTGTAGATGAGGATGTTTTGAATAAAAACCTCTCTTGGTTTCCCAAAATTTGTCTTGGTTTGGAGGAAACAACTCTCTGAATGTGATGACTAAAATAGTCATTTCCATTAAAAAACTTGCTTTGTTGTTACAATTGATATTTGTTACCCTGTCTCGGCTATAATAGTCCTTTTGAGAAAAACCTCCAACGCATCATTCACTAACCTCTCATCCATAGCTATCTTTTCAACATAATCCTCTCTACTCCTCTGCAGGAAGCACTATGTAGCAACCAATTTCATATATTTTTGGCATATCAATCAAAATCTCCAAGACAAAAGTAAAACACGTGTTTAAATTTTTCCAGCATATAAAATTTGGCTGAACTTTAAAAACTTAAATTGCCTGCACCTTGCCACTGTGAAATCAATGTGGACCGTTAATTGGGATTTGATATGACCTGATTCGTTCAATAGTGGACCTTGTACCATATTTTGCGGATCCAAAAACTTCTTTTGTCCTTGCTTGTTGTGAGTGCGAATCCACATCCGTCGTGGATTTGTTTCCACCTGCTCGTTTGGTCGTTGATTTGGTCTACAGGTTAATTCCATTTCGCAATGCCATGACTCAATCAGGTAAATTATGCTTTCCAATGAAGCCAACCCAACAGTTTATCCCATAAACAAACCTCCTCGTCATGCTTAGTTGGAATAAGAAAATAAAATCATAATGGCAACAAGGTTTGGCAAAGGACCTGATCCTCTCTGCAAACACATAACCAACCATGATCAGTGCAAGGCTTCTCCATATAATCAACCATTGGATCATAAGCGTCATGACAAGCTTCAAAATACCTTGTCATTTTCTTTCCATGATAAGGCTGCTCTAACGACAACTTATCTAGCGCCCTGTCAAACTAATCTTCAAAAGAACCATACAAGGAATGCTCATGACAATTTTCAAATGGGATGTCAACAACTTGATTTAAAATGTATGCATTCACAACCTCATTATTTTTATGCTTTTCAAAAGAAATATGATTTTGTTCGTCAAGAAAAATAATTTATTTTTGACATAAAATTTATGCTTTTGAAAAACATGAAGAAATATCCCATTTAGAATCCTTATCTTCTTCTCGTCGATTTAATCCTTCACTGCAAACAGATGTTATTTCTATATGTTGGGAGCAATTGCAATGTTGTTCATCATTCTCATTTTTCACAAGCAAAGGGGGATTTGTATGTTCATGTAAAACTTCAGGTGAAATCTGAGTTTGAAAAACACATAAAGGTCCTTCTTCAACCATTAACACAAAATCTAATTCCTCTTTTCTTGAAATTTTAGAAAATGAACATGCATAAGGATTATAAGACTGGTATTTTCCAGAAATAGAATTTTCTATATAATCAACCACATAAGTATTATAACTTTGAAGAGAATATTGTTGTAAAAGGGGATTTTTTTATTTGAAATGAGAAGCCTCTTCTAGTAACAAAAATTCAAAAGTTGAATCATATGGGGAAGGATTTGATTGGCAGTCCCAACTTCCTTCTTGGTCACACAAAAATTTACAAGAATGCTGCAAATTTTCATCAATCTCAGAAAAATAAATATGGTTGGTTGAATCAGAGTTTTGGCTCATGTCAATTTCAGTCGAGCAAGACTTTAGCAACTGCTGGAAATATTCTTGAATATCATGGCAACTAGTTTGTCTTTATTTTTTAGTCGATTATTCTTGTAATATTTCTAAAAGTTCTTCATCCATATACCCATCATCACCCCCTTGGTATTTCAAATTTTCAATGAACCCTCTATCATGTGTGCAACAATCTTGAATTAGCAACAAAGAAGGATGCTTATCTTTAAAATGTTCTTGGAATATTGAATGAAGGTATTTAAGGGAATATATACTCTCTACTGGAAATCCCTCATACCATGACCTTGCATTTCCTTCTAAACTAACCATGAACATTTTCATTAAAGAATCCTCATGCAATTCAACTACCAGCTTATGTATATGCTTATGAAATCTGAACAAATGAATGCCAACATCATCATTATTTTGATCTTTGAACCTTGGGAGAGGTGCTTTCCAATCTACAGGGGGTATTTGATTTGGAAAACCAGGAATGTGAGTGTGATTCATAGGATCATACCTTACAACTATAGAGCCCATCATGATGATGAAGAAACTGAATCAGCTCCTCAAATGTTGCAACCCTTTTGACAGTGGAGCTTCCATAGAACATTTATAAACTAGATTCTTTGAAGATGGAATCGTCAGGTGAAAGAGGCACGACCTTCTTGATGTTTGACCATTGTTCACTATCAACAGACAAATCTAAAACTCATTCATTCACACTCAGGGAATATTTGAACCCTCCTCCCTGCCTCGGTCCTTCACACCGCTGGTCTCCCCAATGGAGTCACCTTTCAAAACTTTGAGTGGAGTCGTCATAACATATGCAACCAACGTGTGTCTAGGACCGGATGCTCAACCAGGTCGTAGAACTAAGAAATGTCATTTTTCCCAGGGAATATTTCCTCTTTCGATCCCTGGTAATGGCGCCAAGATGTTAGCACCCTATCATTTTCCTATGGTTGCGATAGGAAGTCACAGGGGTAAGCATTTCAACCAACCTTTAGACTGCATTTTAGCCAATACAGTCAGAGAGGGCTCTCTCTTGTCACAAAAAAAATTACATATACATTTAGCACTAAACAAGCAGTCAAAAGGATAGATATCTTATGTAAATTGGGCGTTAACAAGTTTAACGATTGGTGGAACAGACAGACAGGATTAACCATTGGGTTATGGAGTCGAAACCTTAATCAAATAAGGGTATTATAGCGAAAAATGAGAAAGGGAATTTCCTTTGTACTCTGAGGCAAAGTAAGTGTCACAAATAGTCAAATATCTTGAAAGGGTGGTAGGAGAAAGAGGAAGAAGCCTAGTGAAGCAAGAGGCACCTATCTGTGGATGAATCTATTGCACCACCTTTAGTCGAATAAACAGCAGTGGCTAGTAACTGCAATGGAGCAGAAGAGATGAATTCCAAAAAAATTACCAGAAACACATAACAAATGCAGTGTCTGATACAAGGAGCGCTTAATGAAACGAATTCATCATATGCAACTAGAGTGCATTAGCAGAAAAACACAGAAATGATCATGATAAATAGGAAAACGGACTGAATGTATAACACCGTGATGAATCTTAGAAACGCAGGAGAATGTTTCTCATTAACTCTTCCAAGAAAGTTACAGGGGGGGAAAACAAGAGCAGAACGCTTTCCTATTAGAACACCGTGATGAATCTTAGAAACGCAGGAGAATGTTTCTCATTAACTCTTCCAAGAAAGTTACAGGGGGGAAAAACAAGAGCAGAACGCTTTTCTGAATGAAAGTTCCAACACTTTCCTCATCAATTGAGGTTACATTTATGGTGCTAAGGGCTCCCAAGACCCACCTCGAAACATAGCTAAATTCAGTTACATCATGGGAATCAAAGTCTTGACAAATTCTAGAGGTGGCAGAATTGTCATTATCACAAAAAAATTAGGAAAATATGCGGTAATGTGTGTGCTTGATCCAAACAGCAAGTATGGCATCCGGAACTCGGGTTTGCTGGTTGAAAATGATGTTTCAGAGCACCCCCAACAGTCTGGTGTTGACTCAGCCTTGAATTTTTCTTCAAAAATAGAGGTGAAGGAGCCTTTATTCATTTCAAACACTTGGTCTTATATATTTTCCCCTAATCTTCGTCATTTCACCTCTTTCAGGAGCGGGATTACTGAAAAATAGGCTTCTGGGCTCCACTTGCGTACCTAGAATGGTGATATTTGTGTGAAATATGAGAGAGGTTATTGTAATCACATTTGTCCCCAACAAAACCCATGTCTTCATTTGCTCATAATTGCCTCCAAGCCATCGAAATATTCTTTTGAATATGATGACTAAGATGGGATTGCGAAATTCTGAAAAAAAATACCCTGTGAAGATGGTTTAAATTATCCCATCCTATAGCACCTGTGTAAAAACTAAAAGAGGTTATTGTATATCAGGATGCTCTAAAAAACAAATCTCTTTCAATTTGGAAAATTCTTCTTCATCTCGCAGAACCAGTCTTTTAAAGTTAATGACCACACCGTCATTTGAAAATCTAGAAGTTTTCCCTCTAAAGATGGGTTCGATTATACCAAACCATAGCACCTATGTAAAAACTAAGATATTTTATTGTAAATAAGGATGCTATGAAGAAAAACCTCTCTCGGTTTCCCAAAAAATTTCTTGGTTTGGAGGAAAAAACTCTCTGAATGCAATGACTAAAACAATCATTTCCATTAAAAAACATGTTTCGTTCTTACAATTGATATTTGATACTCTATCTCAGCTATAATAGTCCTTTTGAGAAAAACCTCATCGCATCATTCACTAACCTCTCAGCCATAGCTATCTGTTCTACATACTCCTCTCCGCTCCTCTGTAGGAAGCACTTTGTAGCAACGAATTTCATATCTTTTTGGCATAGGAATCAAAATCTCTAAGACAAAAGTAAAACACATGTTTAAATTTTCCCAGCATATAAAATTTCGATAAACTTTAAAAACTTAGATTTCCTGCACCTTGCCACTGCGAAATCAATGTGGACCGTTAATCGGGATTTGATATCACCTGAGTCATTCATTAGTGGAGCTTGTACCAAATTTCGTGGATCCAAAAACTTATTTTGTCCTTGCTTGTTGTGAGTGCGAAATCCACCTCCGTCATGGATTTGTTTCCACCTGCCCATTTGGTCGTTGATTTGGTCTGAGGGTTAATGCCATTTCGCAATGGCATGACTTTTAATTTGTCTGTGCGTTTTTACAATGTGAAATATCCCTTGGATGGTTTTCGTGGCATGTGAGTTTTTTCTTAAATAATTCACGTAAATTTTTAATATTGTTTTGTGGTAATATCGCACATGCGCTGGAGAACTTGCATTTTCATTGTTTATATGCCACACTAGTTTGATTATATACCAAGGAACAAAGGTAACGTGATACTTCTTGTGTGAGCTTGGTGCTTGGACTTTGATGGTGAGCTTTGCTTGGTGTGCGCGCTGACTTGGACTTTGATGGTGGGCGTGGCCCCCATACGGCTTTGGTTCTTTGGCTTGGTACACATTGAGTGTTGAGCGGGCTTGTCCCAATACCTTTTGGTTTGTTTTATAAAAATAAACTTTATTTCCATAACAAATAAACTTAGGCACAAATGTATAAAACAAACCTTAGTTTATGAAACCAATACCTTTTCTTTTTGCAGACCTACCAAATCGAGAAAACTAACTCATGCAAAAAATAAAATCTAGCACAAGTGCTAATAGCTTGGATTCTTAGAATGAGGAAATATTTTCAACTACATGATTACTCTAGAAACATGAAGGCCAAAGTGGCCATATTCAATTTAAATGGAAGGGAATCAAATTGGTGGGAGAATATCATACAAGTTAAGAAGATCAATGAGAGAAAAATTGTTTGGAAGCAATTAAAGAAGTACTTTAAGCAAAAGTATCTCTCTCGCGGATATTATGATGGTAAAATCAATAATTATATGAGTTAAAGTTGCGGAAAATGACCCTAGATGAATATGCAAAAAAATTATTGGAGCTACTAAGGTATGTGAAGTACATTATAGATGATGATAAGGTAAAAATCCAAAATTTTCTAAGTAGATTACCTTAGTCTTACAAATACAAAATTGATTTTGATCAACCTTAGACTCTAGATGAGACCATCAAGAAGGATAAGTAATATTATGATCAAAAAAAAAGCAAACAAAAATTCCATAAGGCATGAAAGGAAAATAAAAGAGAGAAGTTTTATCAAAGAAATAAATAATCCAAGCCTCCTCATTATATAAATCAACAAAGGAAACAAACACATGGCAAGGGTATTCCAACTAAGTTGATAGGATAGGAGAAAAGGGAGCCGAGCTAGTGTTGGGCATGTAAACAATATCATTTTCTAAGAAATTTTCCACGGTGAAATGAGAATTTCAAGAATGTTCACAACATTCAAGAGGCTACAATTGTTGGAGATGTAGCATGATTTTTCATGGGATCTATGTTGCACTAGAGGAATGTCAAGAAAATCATCAATCACTTGTGGTTGAGGTTGAAGGTAAGATTGATAAGAAATTTATTTCTATTATAATTGACCCTAGATATAGTCATAGTTATGTCTTAGAATTGTTAAAATTTATGCTCTTGAAAATAACAAGCATAGTAAATCATGGCTAGTCCAGTTGTCCATTAGAACCAAGAGAAAGGTTAGTGAAGTGGTGGAAAAATGTTCATTAGAGTGGGATGGACTCTTCACATGGGAAAATCTGAATATTTTTGCACTTGATTCTTATGATGTCCTCATTGGAATGGATTGGTTAGAATCATATCAAGTTAAAATTGATTGCTACAATAAAAAATTTGAATGCATTGATGAAAAAGGAAACCCAAGGACAATAAGGGGCATTCCAAAATCAATTTCTATCAAGAAAATTCCAGCCTTGCAACTAAATAAATGTTTTAGAAAATATTGGCAATTATATGCAACCAGTGTACTAAACTTAGCATAAGATAAAAGTCTTGAGAAGGAAGACTAGTTGAAGAATGTAACTTCAGAAGATAATATTATTGTATTATTGTTGTACTTCCTTCATGAAATATTCATATTGTATTTGATCATGTAAGTAACCCTAAAAGAATGAATGTAACCCCTCCTATAAAGTCAGATCAGAAGAATCTGGAAAGAATATTAAATAGTGTTTATATAATATTTCCATTGAGAAGTCGGCCCTGAAAGTTAGGGAAGTTGACCCCATAAGGGAAAAGTCACTTGAGAGACTAGTATAAATAGAGAGGGTGTGCTTCTCATTTGGACACATCACTCACTCAAGAAAGTTTGCTAGTGAGAGAGAGAGAAGAACAAGTTCGCTTGGGAGAAGAGTAGCTACATTGAAGACATCTTATTATTGGGGTTTCTTGTCTTATCTATATTTAGGATTGTACTGGATTGTCATTGTACTTACCAGACAAATATATACTGGAGAAGTTGTTGGGTTTTCTTCCCTTTAAGGGTTTCCCAAAGGAGAAACTTTTGTCTCTTTTATGTTGTGCTTGTATTTTTTGTAGTGATCATATTGCTTATTATTGTGATATAATAGATTTCTTTAAAGATATAATATAACTAATATTCAAGTGCAAATTATAGCATGGTATTAGAACTACCTTGAAAGAAGTCATTGTGCAACAATTTTACTGAAGTTGAAAACTAGGGCTTCATGTTCCGAGCACTCCCCTCTAAAAATCATCTTGAAAAGGAGGCCAAACTAAATCACCCTAGGAGGGAACACTTTCCTATGGAGGTAGATTCTTGATATAAGGATTTTCAATTTTTGTCCTATCACTACTGCTCGAGAAATCTTGGGCATCATATTTTTGGTAGTTATGTCCATATTTTTAGAAGAATAATAACTTTGTTCAACTCATCTTGGGGAGGTGCACCTTTTCCTTGGATCAGAATTCCAAGATTCATAAGTTGGAAAATTAGGGTTTCTCTATCAAACCCCAAGTCAGTAGATTCCAAAAGAACATTGAATCTTGCACTTGGAGTGAGCATCTCAATTGGTAAGTCAAACAATATTTATTTCCATTTGAGGTTCTCGTATTGTCAAGATGACTAATAACACCAAGATTCAGGATAAGATTGAAGGGATTGATAACTTCTGAGCATGGAAGTATAGATTGTTGCTCATTATTCAAGAGAGTGACTTGGAGAATTATGTCAAGGAAGTGGTTACAAATCCAGAGGGAGAATAATATAAAGAAAAACATAAGAAGAACATTGTTAGAGCTAAGAGGATCATTGTTGATTCTATCAAGAATCACTTGATTCCTCATATTTAATAATTGAATGCACCTAAGGAAATGTTTTATGCTCTAACCAAGCTATATGAAGGAAATAAAATCAATCGAAAGATGACCTTGAGAACTCAACTCAAGAATGTGAAGATGTGGAATTCAAATACCATCCAATCTTATTTCACGAGGTTCTCTCAGATCAAGGAACAACTGGAAGTCATTGAAGATATTGTCGAAGAAGCTGAGATAGTGATGACTACCTTGGATGGTCTTCCTAGTGTGGAAATTGAACCCAATAGATAGATCAATTACACTCACAAAATTGTTAATCAAACATGCAAAATTCACACAAAAGGAGACTAAAATTGGAGCATAGCTTAATCCTGTATTGAATAAGTGTACATTAGCCAGCCATACCAAGTAATAGGCTTCTCAAATATATAATTACATGAGAGATTCAAAATCACTAGGTTGCTATTCGAACTGGTTAAAAAGAAGGCTTACTAAAACAAGTCAAATCCCCCATATGTGCAAAAAGGACTTTCCAAATCCATGAATATCCTCATGAATTAGCTAAAGCAAGTGGGCAAGATAATGTGTGGTGGAAAGACAACTCATTCATTCTTTTGTATGGAGAAAAGGAAGGAGGATGATATGGTCAAAAAACAAGGCAAGTTCCCCTAGACTAGCTTTTCCTTTATGGCTTAAATCATATGTAAAGCAAGGCAGCTTTCAAAAAAAGTAGATATGCACTTTTTGGAATCAGGAATAAAGTAGACATGCTAAATATGGTTCCAAGATGATTCCAAAGCACTCCATGACCCATTTTAGAAAGTATTGACTTCTAGGAACATGTAGAAGTCAACTAGCATAGAGAGGGAATCTAGGATTCTAGGAATAAGACAAAAATTATTTAATTAATGTCAAATATGGGTAACTATGGGTTGATTATTCTAGCACCCCCCCTTAAGCCTGACTTTATGAGTAAATATCATAAAATTATAAGGCCTAGAAACAAGGATTAGTCACCCTTTTACATACTGCATGTCCATACAACCAAGGAAAGAGGCAAAAAACCAATGGCAAAATCCTCCCTTAAACATGGACAGGAAAACAAAATTTTGGAAATATTGTCATCAATCATTCTTCACCACATTATCAGCAATCCCCGGCAGTGATTTGAGTTTACTGAAGGTCTTCTCACATAATACTTTGATGAAGATGTCTGCTACTTGTTCTGAAGATGCGCAGTAGAGTAGAGAAATGGTACCATCATGCACAAGCTCCCTGATATAGTGCATATGGATCTCAATGTGCTTGGTTCATTGTCTTTGAACTAGATAAATGGAGATTCAAATGATGCTTTGACTGTCACAATAGATGACTATTGAAAACTCTGATTTGAAACCACATTCTCCAAGTATCCCCTACAACCATAAACATTGAGTAGCTGCATTTACAACTCCTCTATACTCTGCCTATGTAGATGAGAGTGCTATGGCACTCTACTTCTTACTTGACCAGCTGATTGGTCCTTCTGCAAGCATGAACACATATCCTGAGGTAGACTTCTGATCTGTGTTGTCACCTTCCCAATTACTGTTAGTAAATCCAACTAGCTCTAAGTCATATTTTGCTTTGTAGAAAATCCCATGAGTCCTTGTTCCCTGAACAAAGTTTAGGATCCTCTTGGCTGCTCTCCAATGGATATCATGAGGCTGATCCATGTATCTTGAAGCCACACTAACTACATAATATAAGTCATGTCAAGAATGTGTAAGATAAAGCAAACACCCAATCAACTACCTATACAGTGTATTATTTACCATAAGAGAAGAACCTGATTCTTCAAGCTTAACTCCTGAAAGGAATGGAGTCTTACTTGGCTTGCAATCCTTCATGCTGAACTTGATGAGCAAATCTGAAGCATACTTTGACTGATGAACCTTGATTCCATGTTGGGATTGATACATTTCGAGACCCAAGAATTAGTTCAACAATGCCAAATATGTCATAGAAAAGGCATGGTTCATTGCATCCTTCAAGGAGGCAATCTCTTTCTTTGAACTTCCTGTAATCAGAAGCTCATCCACATAGAGAACAATAATAATTAAAGAACCATGAATCAGCTTCAAATAGACATTAGGATCAGACTTGCATCGAATAAAACTTAGTGACAGCAGAAAGACATCAATCTTGGCATACCAAGTCGTGGGGGATTACTTGAGCCCATACAATGATTCCTTCAACCTGCACACTAAAGATGGATTAGATACAAAACCTTCTGGTTGCTGCATGTAAATCTCTTTAGTCAGATCTTCATTCAAAAAGGCACACTTTACATCCATGTGATGTACCTCCCACTACTTCGAAGCTGTAATGGCTAGGGAAAACCTTATGCAGTCCATCTTTGCCACTGTTGCAAAGGTCTCATTGTAGTCAATACCATGTACCTGAGAGTAGCCCTTGGCTACCAATATTGCCTTATATTTCAAAGGTGAACCATCAGCTACAAACTTAGTTTTGAAGACCCACTTACACTTCACTAGCTTCCTCCCTGGGGAAAGATCAACCAGTTCCCATGTGTTGTTTTTCTGGAACGAGCTAAATTTTTCTTTCATGGTTGTTTGCCATCTTGGATCATGTGATGCATCTTCATATGTCTGTGGATCAGAATCTATCGTCAAATAACACTTCTCAGCAAAGAGAGGTTCTTTCACACAAAGGGCACTCCCAAATTGATATCTAGTCCTCCTACTGTCATTAGGATTTCCAGCTAGTTCCCCAGCTGCATGAATGGTCCTTGCTGCCTACTTTGGTCTTGTATGGTTGTTAGGATCTACAATTAATTCATCATTATCAGACATATCAGAATCAGAAAACTCATTAGTCTCTTCACTTACATTCAATGGTTGTGGTGGTGAAGAGGACTGTAGCAAGGATTTCTCCCTACTACAGGGGCAGGAATGGCTCCCTTCTATCTATAGGACAGAAGGGTAGGTTCCTACGTGGATAAATGCAGAAAATAAAATAGAAATGACAAAACAGTAAACTAAACTAATGCTAAGCTAAGAACGGAAAGAAGAAAATGAACCCCTCTGCAAACACAGGTTAGTGTTCTACCTCCAAAGACCTGCAAACAAATCCTAAGCTACAGTAACCTGCAATACCTGCAAAACAATGTTAAAAACAAAACCTGCAAATGGAAACAAGGGTTAGAAATCAGACCAAACTAAACAACTAAGAAACAAAAATAAAACATGGTATACCTTCTCTAGTGGAAATGGGCCACCATGCCCTTGCTTGTGGAAGCACCTCTCTCTCTTGGATGGGGAGCAATGGCTCAATGGATATGGAGATGGAGGAGAGGGAATCTGGGTGGTTTGAGAGGGAAAGGTCTCAAAGCATCCACGGGAAACATAACAATAGGCAAAGGGAGAAGTGTCTTGAGAGTGACCCCCCACCCTCCTTTTATAGCTTTTCCAAGGGGTTTTTAGGGTTTTAAGCCCTTGGTCAGGGCTTTAGCCCCTTTTTGGGGCTTTTAGCCCCTTTTAGGGTTTTAGCCCCTTTTTTAGGGATTTATCTCCTGGGAGGCTATTTTGGGCTCCTTTTTGGGGTTTTTAGCCCTTTTTCTTCATCCTTAGGCTATTTTAAGGGTGTGGGGGTCTAATGGAGGGATATGAGGGTCGTGAGATGGTGTCCTTGGGTGGTGTAGGCCATTAAGAGCTTAGTGGGGGATTTTTGGGTTAACAGATTGCCCCTTGATGTGTGAGGGTAGGAGCTCAACGTATGGCCGACGGACATCATAGGATTTGCTACGTAGAGGTGGTGCTTTCGGGGCTTGGGCATGGTGGATTTTGGTTTTTGTATTAATATGGTTCCCATCAATGGGTGAGATACAAATAATGTGTGACATGTATATGGACGAGGCAAGCATCCCCATGCTCGTGACAATGTCAAAAGAATAATTTGATCTATGCCTTAAAATACAAGAGCCGGTCATATACAACTGATGGTACAATAATGGTTGCCTCCATGTGAGGCTGAATACAATATTGATCTGGTACATTGGACCCATGGCATTCTCATGGAATGCTATATCTTCATGACTGACGGTCTGTTGGATCTGGAATGGTACATAGCTGTATGGATTTGTTGATTAAGAGTCAGAGTCTCTGTGGTACAAGTATGTTGTATCAATCATAAAGGTATATCGAAGCACTGCTGGGGCTTCTGAACACTGTCTCCAACGCAACCCAGAAATCACAAGGGACATAGCCTGTTTAGGTCCCTCAAGTAAAATCACCAATGTGCTAGAGTCAGGTGACATCCAGGGTCTTCGAACAAGCACTGTGTGAAACAAACCTTGCACGGATCTCAACAGTGCGATGATGGAGTTGAAGTCGAGCACGTGAGAAACAACCATCCCAAGAGGCACTAAGGACTCCTCTCAAGTGGTCCAAGGAACTCATCAATGATGTCAATGAAACCAAGGTACATGGACCTCTGGGTCTATCCTCTAGAATATCTGTGTTGGCGTCGACAGAGGGAGACCTACCCCTTGTCAAGGCAATGATGTTTCCTTGACCATGAGCGCGAGGGAGATAACCGAAAGGTGTGAAGCAATCTGCAGACTGATTCACTCAATTGGGGGGGGGGGGGGGGGAAAGAACTGAACAGGGGCGAGGGGAGTGTGGGAGACTCAAACTTCCTTTGTTTGGAGTATGACGACAGGGCAGACTAGGAAGCAAATGAAACTGACTCATGGGAATGGGATCATAGCTGTAATATCAGGGATGTCGTTGCAGATGGGAAATACTTGGAGGAGGTAGACTCTTTTGATATTGGTGGGATCCAAGGAAGACACATTGCAGAGTACTCTGAACAAAGGTGACCCAACGGGGGAATGCTACCAAACTGTTTGCTATGGGGAGGTGTCTAGGGACACCGTTATTGTACAATCTCATGGATTTTTGGCGAGCCCAAGAAGGTGAATGCTCGATGGTGCTTTCAATTTTAGAGAGTCTGAAAGCACGAAGAAGACTCCAGTGGGGGCTCTTTTTCATTAGTAGTCTCCTGTGCCCGAAAAATGATAAAATTATAAATAGGAGAGCTCGCCCATCCTGTAGGGGATGAGAGACTTCTTTACCGTTGGTAGTCCAATCAGGCCTAAAAAGGTTAAACCTATACTGACTGGACAGTCATTCATATACTTTTACGAGCATGAACGAAACCAAGTTTGCTCGGCAATCTTTTCTTATTGAGACGGCTGGAAAAGAGCTTAACGACAACCTGTGGCAGGATTTTTTGTAAAGTGCGGCCCCTCTTCCCGAGAAAGCATAAAAGTATGTAGAGGGGTACGGTCTTGGCTTGAGTGTGCCAAGGAGGTCCTTTTTATGAAATGGTCTACATGGTCCGCAAAAGGAGGTAAACGAGACGATGTAGATGCCCTTTCCTATACTTTAGCGAGCAAGAAAGGAAGCAACTGCACTCGGCAATCTTTTCATTTTTTTAAGGAGTCAGAAAAGAGCTTAAACGAAACTCCAATATGGTCAACCGATTGCGGTGGCACATGCAGTGCCCCATGTCAGGATGGTGGACAGAGGTCCAAAGGTCATCCACGTAATATGGACGGAGCAGAAGGCTCTCAAACATACCAATACATGCGTGGGATAGATCGCGGCAGAGGCTCGCAAGTCGGTGCGGCAAAAGCACGCAAACCGAGGTGGCTCTCAAACAGAGGTCGGAGAGCGTGTGTGTGTGTTGCAGTGGACAGACTTGACTACATGCGATGTGAGTGCAAGTCTAGGGCACTTATATCCCAAATATATGCAAAAAAAAAATTGTTTTGTGGATAGTGGTCCAGAGGTCCGCGTAAGGTGCGGTGAAAAAAGACAATTATAGATACAAAAATTAAAGTAAAATTACATTCCTTAACGGGCAGTGGCCCGAAAAATCGCATGAGTAGTGGTTGGGAAGTGTGATGCAAGTACAGGTCCGTAGACACTTGCATCGTCATGTCATGGCTCGTAAATCGAGGTGGATTACGGGAAGCGGTCCCGAAATTTGTTTGTTAGACATGAGACAATGGTCTCATCAGGAGATGGGAACTTGAGACTGAAGGTGTGAGAGGTGTCTCGAACAGGTTCCGGGTGACTTTGAATTAGCAGCTAATGGTACTACCCCTAACTTGTGGTAAAAAATATTGAAAAACAAGAAAAGAAAACGAAGCGACTCATTGGTTAAGTGTAAAATCTCTTAAGGTAGAGCCCATTGCGGGGGTTCTCCAAGAGTTGTCCATCTAAGTCAGCGAAGAGGTATGCCCCCTTGCCAAGACGAAGGTCATTGCCAAGGCAGGATGACGAAATCTGGTCTTTATGGGAAGAACCGATTCCACACTATGGTTTAAAGGGAATGGGGTAAAACTAAAGGCTATCTTACAGATCTCTCCGTCATCGCGTAAGTGGTGCCGGGATAGATCAGGTGGATCTTCCACAACTGATGAGATGAAAGGGCAACTTGTGCTAGAGATCATGTAAATGGTATTGGTTGTGGTTTTTGTGGCCTTACCCCCAGTCTCTGTTGGAGGAAGAGGGGCAGGACTAGAGACGAGAGGAGTCTTTGATGGACCTAGAGGTAGGTGCAACATCATCTCAATTGGATGGACATGAGTCAACACATATTGGGGCCTTAGAGGTATGGTAGGTGGTTTAAGATACCACATAGGATCTCCCAGTGTGAAATCCTTTAGATTCTGAATTGCCAAGACAGACTTACTCACGATCCTGGATGGTAGGAAAAGGAAAAGGAAAAGAAAAAGGAAAAGGATCATGTTGATCGGGAATGAACCCACTGTTTCCCTGGTAACTGAGGTTGGGGTTGCAACTAAGGTTGCAGCTGTGGCTGGGGAAACAACGAAAGAGACAAGTTTGATGGACCATTGGTGGTGGTGGAGACAAGAGGGTCTGCAGAACTGGACATCATGTAGATGGACATGGTGTCTGAAGAAGGAGGTGGTGGGTGAACTTCTTCGATCAAGGTGATCTCAGACTCAAGGGAATGGTGACGGAGGTCAGTGAGAGCCATTCGAAATTTAGGCAGGTCTTGGCAATGGTGGGGGTAATGTCCATACAAGTTGCAAAGGGTGCAAGCACCGTTTGTCCTCAATGCCTTATTCCTGACTACTGGTGCGGTTGGGAGTTCAACCACAGGGATGTTTTCATTCATATCCATGGCATCCAGATGCACATGGATCACTGGGATTTCAGGGAAATTCTGAGTTGGATGGCCCTGTTGTTCGCAAATGGCACAAGGTGGGACTTGTCGTGGTTCTGCGATGGCTTTGGTATTCTTTCTCCTGGCCCTTTTGGGTTGGGGCAGTGCAGGTGCAGGTGCAGCGGTTGGCTTGTGCGGACCGAGTGGAGGGTGAGACTCAACCACGATGGGTTGCACCAGGGTTAAGACCACCTGGGGCATTAGTGGTTGAGCTGGTGGATCAAGATACCACACTGAAATTCCCAATGTAAAGTTGGGTAGGCTTAAGGGGGCCATGACCGGCTTGCTCATAACACCAGGTGGGGGAAAGAGGAAGGGAATCGTATGGACTGGAGATGAGCCCAGATAACTCCCTGCTGGTTGCATGTGGGGATGCGGTTGTGGTTGCGGCTGCATGTAATGCTGCTGCTGTGAGTGATGTTGCGGCTGCAGATGATGTTGTGGTTGTGGTTTGGGCTGCAGCTCGGTTGTTGTTTGGGTGTAGCGGTGCTTGATGAGACCATGCATAAGTCCACAGTTTCATTTTGTGTCGGCGGTGGCGACACTAACAGGAAAGGAGCCATCATGGTGGGATCAGTAAACAACCCAGGGCCCACATTCAATGGTGGGGAGGTTGGTGTGTTTTCAACCATGGTGTTGATTGCAAGGATGACATTGGCATGTGTGGTCGCCCCTTGCAGCTCAATGGTGGTGATGGTAGGGATAACGTTGGCAGGTATCGTTAACCCTTGGGGATCATGATAAGTGAGTTGGTCAACCGTCACAATCTCCCCTTCATGGGGGAACATCATGAGACAGAAGACAGTTGATGCGACTGCTTGCATGGCATACATGTAACTCCTTCCAAGGAGGAGGTTGTAGTCCAGTTGAGCGTTGACGACTTCTATGTCGATCAGCACTGTCTTCCCGACTAACGTGATGGGGACATGGGGGAGGATTCCTTGGGCTTTAGTGGGGTGTCCATCATAATCCCATAGAGTTGTGGAGGATGGTTGCAGAATTGGTGATCCAACTTTCTGTCAAACCAAGGTAGACATAACGCACATGGATGCCCCCTCATCCACTGTGCACCGATGCACAACCAAATTTTGGATGGACACCGGGATTTGGAAGGTGATGGTCGATGGCATGCATGGTTTTTTGTTCTTTGTGTCAAAGGTGATCAACTTGGATTCGAAAGGGTATACTTCCCCCAGGGCGGCTAGCAAGGATTTCCGCTGTGTTGGGCAAGTTTTGAGTACCTCTAGAGCGGACATGGAGATTGGCGTTTGGGCCAAATCATCCACAATGTTATAGCTGACTGCAACTCTAGCTGTGGCATTATCGGCAACTCTGCATATGGGGGGGCACGGGAACGGGGGTAACTGAAGAGGCAAGTTGACTGTCTTAGATGTGGATGCTACTAATGATTCAGCAAGTTCGGTGGTGGTACCGTACTAATTTCGTCAGGTTTGCAAGTTGACATCTTCAGTCGTCATGGCTAGCAGGTGGTGAACACCTGTTTCGGCCATGGGAGGTGCCCCCGAAGTGTTGGGGTTGGGTTGGGGAGGGGGTGCGGTTTCCACCAATCCTTGGACTGGCAATGGCTTTTGAAGCACCATGGGGGGAGGTCCTTGTGGTGCTAGGTTGGGTTGTGCTTGGTTTGCAGTGGTGGCAGCCTGTTGGACCTCGTTCCGAATGGCTTGCTTGGCACGACCCATGAGGGGACACTCGAATGTGTAGTGCCCATAGACCTCACAGAGTGTACATGGTTGGTTTGTGTGCAACAGGGCATTGTATCTTGGTGCATTTGGTCATGGGGGGTTTTGGGCTAGTCGGTTTGTAGCGGCATTGTTGGGAGGGTTCGGTTGTTGAGCGCCTCCCTGCGGTTGGTTATCGCCTTGGTTGTGGGGCTGGTTATTTCTAGCTTGCCCTTGTTGATTGTTGGGGGCAAGCTGGTTGGGACGGTTTTGCTGTGTGAACACTTGTCCCAACGGAGCGGGTGGAGCAGGGCGGGGGCTTGAACTGGTTGCACTGTTGGTGCATAGTAGATTTGTGGGGGTGGCGGTGCCACAAATGTGGGCATTTGCCCCACATACTGCTGTGTTGGCCAAGCCATGGCCTGAGCCTGCTGCAGTGGCACAGGTTGTGCGTAGGAAGTTGTCGCTCCGGACTGGGACATCATTCTTTCATAGTCCAGAGCTTGGTTATGGTAAGCAACACTAGTAGTGTTGCTTGGTTGTGGTGTAACGGCAGGTGGTGTCAGTCGAGGCTGTGGCTGTTTGGAGACCGATCCTATGATGCCGTCCGCAGCGTGGGATGCCCCCGGTGCGTCGCGGTAGGAGGTACTCGGATGGGGAGCGTCTGGAATGACGGTGTATAGGTATCCAGACTGAGCATAGATAAGGTCAAATTGTTGGGCCTTCAGTATGGCCTATTCTTCGGATTGGGGACGTTCGAATGCGACGTCCTTTGCTATGGGTGGGAGAAAGGTCTTAAGGAACCAATCCAAGAAGATCCTGTCATCAAGTTGGATTTTGCATAGACTGCGACGTCACCGCCACTCATGGATATGCTCAGTTATATGAGTGGCGATGCTTTGGCGACAGGATAACAGGATCTCCACCCCTTCGTCGTATCTGATGGGGAGTTGGAAATACTGTAGGAACATGAAGGCTAGGGAGTTGAAGTCCGGATACTTGGCCTGTGGCAGCTCAATGTACCATTTGGCCGCAGCACCTGTAAGGGTGCGTTGGAATAGCCTCAGCCTGATGGAGTCATCTACAATGCTGTTAGATGAGCACCATAAATGGAATGTCATTATGTGGTTTTGGGGACATTCCCTTGCTTTGCCTTCAAACTTGGGGATGTCTGATGGCAGCTTAGTTGGCATGGGTGGCCAAAAAGCTTGGTGGCAAATGGGGTCATTTGTTAATCTAGCCAAATCAAGCAAGTTTAGACGAACCATGAAGGCCAGATTTGACCCCAGGTTAAAGTGGGATGGAGCTGTGATGGTGGTGGGGTTTGTAGGTGCATAATGCATCTGCATGGCTGGGGGTGCTTACGGTGGCACCATTGCGGATGGGCCAATGCCCCCAAGTGTTGTGGGTGGGATAGTATGAGTGGCGGGGACACTGCCCCCATGTATGACAGTAGGGGCAATGTAAGTGGATGGTCCACTGCCCCCCTGTGTGGCAAGAGGGACAGTGTGTGTGGAGGGGCCACTGCCCCCATGTGTTGCAAGTGGGCCAGCTTGGCTGGTCACTATAGGTGGTGGCAGCTGACTGATGACAGTCTACATGACTATGCTTGGGCCACTTGCCAGGTTGTGATGTGGACATGGGTCCACTTGCTAAGGTTAGGCCGGAAAATGGATCCGGATTTGCACTAGCCATGGGGCTTGATGGTGCAGTATGGAGGTCTGGTTCAGACTGATATGGGTCTAAATTAGAATCAGAGGTTGTATGGCCCTCTGATGGTGTGGGAGATCACTAGAGCAGCTTCAACGGTGTCGATTGAGTGTTCCAAATGGTGGTGGTTCGCCTCTTAGGCGTGAGGAAGACCGTGGAGGATCAATTGTGTTAGATTTATGTCTGAAACTTGGTGGGAATGATGTTTGAACCCCGGTTTTAGTGGCTTCCTATTGGTTGTAGGTGGTCACTCGGACACCAAGACTGCTGGAAGACAGCACTTGGCTTTTTCCTCACAGGTGTTTCTACTCAATCGGAAGGGGTCGTTGCCCATTTCGCTTGGCAATTCCTCTCAGCGGCCAACTACTTTGGGGTTCCTGTGGTACTCCTCACAATGAGTTTCTGGCGAGATCCCAAGTACTTCCCACAGTTGAAGTAATCAAGGACTTATGTCCTCAAAGACTGCAGATTGGTTTATACTTAGTGTAAATTAGTAAATTTTAAGGCTCACTCAATGTCATGAACTGAGTTGGGTTAATTAGTTGGTATGGTGTATTTGTTTGTTTGTTTTTTCTAGTATTCGGTTGCTGCAAATGGTTTATGAATTCATCATGGTAGATTTCATGTCATAGTGTTTGTGTATGCAAGCATAAATAATCAGAAATTGTTAACAAATACAGTTATTAACCCTAAATGTTTGCTGGCCTAACTAGATGTCTACCTCACACTAGCATTCCTCTTCAACCAAGAGAAGGTGTTGGGCTCTCAACACAATGGGACTAAGCCCATCCGTAGATCCTCAGGTCACCTCCCGGATGCTAGGTTGGTCAACAGGGAGGACGCTTAGCGCCGTGAGAAGCCCTCCTTCTCTACCCCCTCTACCGTTCAGGTCACCCGGTTTTAATGGTTTGGAACAACATAGTGGAGTGCCTAGATCTATAGGAGCTTGCCCTTCGTCATATCCCAGAATACCCCAGAGGGTGATGATTGGGTAGAGGACGAAGGGGAAGCAAGACAGTATGTTTTTAAGTTGATTTTAGTTAGGCTAGGTTCATTTAATTAAGCCATTAACCTTTACTTGGCATTTACACATTGTTTATGAAATAAATTGCAGGAAATGAAAGCAGAAACTAAAATTGACTTACAGTGGTGGACAGAGGCAGCTGGGCCGCCCTAATAGTCCTCTGAAACTGAAATTTACTATCTATTAAACTGAAATTAAAGTTCTGTTTGACAAGCCGCACATTTCTAATGAACTCTGGCAAGGGGGGCGCAAGATTTTTTCAAAAATGAGCGAGGGGGTCGCACAAAATGCAGAAACAGTCACGGACTGAGTTTCTGGGTTGAAGTTGCACTTATCGGGGGATTAAGTGCACCCTGGGTGCACTTGTTTGCCCATTAAGTGCTCCCCAGTCTTACCTTTTTCCCCGATATGAGCACCATGTTCCAGAATGGGGGTTTTTTGTGAGAGAGAGTCAGATCTGGCTGACAGTAACTTGTACTATGGTCAACCTGACTCGGTTTTTCCTAAAAGAGGCTTCGGCAGTACTTAAAACAGGAAATAAACTGAATCTAAGATGGATTTAACAGAAATTTTTTGAAAACTAGGGTAAAATTTGAAAAACTTGAAAAATTAAAAATTTGGCCCAAGGATCCTGTGGGATCGACCTAGTATGGTCACCAGTTCTGTAGCAAAGATTTCTCCCTACTACATGGGCAGCAATGGCTCCCTTCTGTCTATAGGATATAAGGGTAGGTTCCTGTGTGGATAAATGCAGAAAATAAAACAGAAATGACAGAACAGTAAACTAAACTAATGCTAAGCTAAGAACAGAAAGAAGAAGATGAACCCCTCTGCAAACACGGGTTAGGGTTCCGCCTCCAAAGACCCGCAAACAAATCCTAAGCTATAGTAACCTGCAATACCTGCAAAATAATGTTAAAAATAAAACCTGCAAATGGAAACAAGGGTTATAAATCAAAGCAAACTAAACAACTAAGAAACAAAAATAAAACATGGTATACCTTCTCTAGTGGAAATGGGCCACCATTCCCTTGCTTGTGGAAGCACCTCTCTCTCTTAGATGGGGAGCAATGGCTCAATGGAGATGGAGATGTAGGAGAGGGAGTGTGGGTGGTTTGAGAGGCAAAGGTCTCAAAGGATCCACGGGCAGCATAACAATAGGCAAAGGGACAAGTGTCTTGAGAGTGACCCCCCACCCTCCTTTTATAGCTTTTCCAAGGGGTTTTTAGGGTTTCAAGCCCTTGGTTAGGGCTTTAGCCCCTTCCACCCTAACTTTAGCCCCTTTTAGGGTTTTAGCCCCTTTTTGAGGGCTTTAGCTCCTGGGAGGCTATTTTGGGCTCCTTTTTGGGGTTTTTAGCCCTTTTTCTTCATCCTTAGGCTATTTTAAGGGTGTGGGGGTCTAATGGAGGGATATGAGGGTCGTTAGATGGTGTCCTTGGGTGGTGTAGGCCATTGAGAGATTAGTGGGGGATTTTTGGGTTAACAAGGACTCTCCAACTTCAACTGCTGCTAAAGGCTCTTCTTCGAACTGAACACTTATTTCAATGAAAGCTTTGTTTGTGCTCAAGTTGATTTGCTTGTACCCTTTTGAATCTTCAGAATACCCAAAAAATAGGCACTCTTGGCTTTGGGTTTGCAAATCCTTCCTCTTTTCAGTTGGAATTCTAGCCCAAGCCTTTGAGCCAAAAATCCTGAAATGGGTCACATTTGGCTTGTGCCCACTCCAAGCTTCGAAAGGAGTCATACCATCAAGCTGCTTATGTGGCACCCTATTCTGGATATAGGATGCACAGTTGATAGCTTCAGCCCAAAACTTTGGTGGCAAAGTTTTAGCCTCCATCATATAAGTTGCCATCTCCTTCAGTGATATGTTCTTCCTCTCAGCAACACCATTTTGCTATGGTGTGTAAGGGATAGAATGCTCCATCTGGATACCTACATCCTTGCAATACTAGATGAAGTCAGACTTGACATACTCACCACCATTGTCAGATCTGAGGATCTTGAGTTTCCTCCCAGACTGGTTTTCAGCCAAGGCTCTAAAGACTTTGAAGAGGTGGAAAACTTCAGACGTATGCTTTAGCAAGTGAACCCAACAATACCTGGAAAAGTAATCTATGAAGGTGAGTGCATATTTGGCTTGAATCATGGACATATGAGGGAATGGACCAGCAATGTCACTGTGGATCAACTCAAGAGGTGCAGTGGTTCTCTTGTGACTAGCTCTCTCATACTTGTGCTCTGGGTGTTTTCCTAGGATACAACCTTGGCAGACTCCCTTAGAAAACTTGATCTTTGGTAATCCTATGACCATGTCTTTTTCACTCAAATCAGAAAGATACTTGTAGTTAATATGGCCAAATATTTCATGCCAAATCTTGCTTGCTTCATTAGCATGAGTAAGAAGAGCAAAGGGGTTTGAGTAGGGTAGAGAATGGGAAAACTTGTATACCTTCGAAGTGTGATCAACAACACCTTTTGCTATGACTTTACCATTCGAAATCTCAGTGATTTCAACTTCATTGGGGGAGAAGATGACTTTCTTTGGAGACCCAGTGTGAGTCATCTGATACACTAACAAGAGATTAGAGGTAAGACCTGGAACATACAACACATTATTGAACTTACCATGGTCAAGATCAATCCTACCCTTTCCCATACTGTCAGTCAGAGAGTTATCTCCCAAAACTATTGGTGGACCTTTTGACATGTCAAGAGAAGAGAAGATCTCTTTTGTCGAAACCATATATCTGGAAGCTCCAGAATCAATGATGAAACTAGGTGAGCTTGAGGTGCCAGCAACCAAGGCATGTACTCTCTCCTTGTCTTCTGAATTTGATCCTCCTTCCCTCTTCTTTGATCAATCAGGAAGGGAGATGTTCTTCTCCAGGAGTTGGGTCAACATGTCTATCTACTTTTTCATACAAGAGCTCTCAGGATGATAACCCTTATTGTAGTATACGCATTTGCTCATTTCTCCTTTCTTCTTCTTCTTCTGGGGGTTCTTCTTGGAGCCTGAGGACTCCTCTTGAGACTTTTCCTTGTCTCTCTTTTGCTCAGGCAGATTTTTGGATTTTTCTTGCTTTTTGAATCCACCTTCCAAACTCCAGCAACCAAAGCTTGGTCTTTTGAAGGTTTGATGGTGCCCATCATCACCAATTCATCTTGCTCCTCAATGAGGGATTCCATGAACTCAACAAGCTTAGGCATCTTCCAGGTTCGAGTTGTCAATTTAGTGGCATAGAAGGTCGAAACAAACACTGAATAGTCAGGACCAAGCTTTGAGAGAATGGTCAAAACTAGTTTCTCCTCCTTCTTTTCAATCCCACATTGTTTTAACTGCAAAATAAGGGCCTTAAACTTGGTAAAATAGAGTTGCAATGATTCAAAGCTACTGGGATTCAAGGAGATCAATTCATTCTTGATTCGATGTCCTCTCATCTCATCTATTTTTCCAAAAAGATCTTCAACATTCTCCCACACCTCATTAGGAGTTTTCAATGAATCAAGATGGAAGAGGAGGTCTCTTGAAAGACTCAGACACAAAAGACCATAGGCCTCATCCCTCCTGTTGTGCCATTTGATTTTCTCTACAACTGCATTGGGATCTACCTCAGTAGCCATGGTAACCCTATATTGACATTTTTCTCTCAACAATATCTCCATCTTAGCTTTCCATTCGAAGAAATTAAAGGGAGTCAAGATGATCCTTTGAGATTGGTCCATATCTCAGCTCCTGTGCCCTTCAGTCAGCAGAATGTGCTCCCATTCAGTGATGTCGAACCTGTAATAACAATTTGGAAGGAGAGAAATCGATCCACAAAGGCTCTGATACCATGTGGAAATTGAACCCAAGAGATAGATAAATTACACTCACAAAATTGCTAATCAAACATGTAAAATTCACACAAAAGGAGACTGAAATTGGAGCATAACTTAATCTTGTATTGAATAAGTGTACATTAGCCAACCATATCAAGTAATAGGCTTCTCAAAAATATAATTACATGAGAGATTTGAAATCACTAGGTTGCTATTCGAATTGGTCAAAAAGCATGCTTACTAAAACAAGTCAAATCCCCCATAGGTGCAAAAAGGACTTTCCAAATCCATGAAGATCCTCATGAATTAGCTAAAACAAGTGGGAAAGTTAATGTGCGGTGGAAAGAAAACTCATTCATGTTTTGTATGGAGAAAAGGAAGGAGGATGATGTGGTAAAAAAACAAGGCAAGCTCCCCTAGACTAGCTTTTCCTTTATGCCTTAAATTAGATGTAAAGCAAGGCAGCTTTCAGAAAAAGAAGATATGCACTTTAAGGAATCAGGAGTAAAGTAGACATGCTAAATATGGTTCTAGGATGATTCCAAAGCGCTCCATTAACCAGTTTAGAAAGTATTGACTTCTAGGAACATGTAGAAGTCAACTAGCATAGAGAGGGAATCTAGGATTCTAGGAATAAGACAAAAATTATGTAATTAATGTCAACTATGGGTAACTATGGGTTGATTATTCTAACATCCAGGTCATGGAATTGATTTATTCAAGGAATTTGTTCCGGAAGAAAGCTAAGCGGTTTAGCATATTATGTGTAACACCCCGGTTTTGACCCCGTTTGCATTTAAGTATTATGATGTAAATAATCATGGTGTGAAGCTCAAGGCAAAAGCCCCACCATTGATTTAGTGTTTATGTTTCGGAGATTAAGATTTAGGTCGATGGTGTTTTTATGCTAGTTGAACATTATAAGTTTGGACATCATGTTAATTTGAATTTTTTTATTAAAATCCTATAGCCAGCTATGTCAATGCAACAAAATGAGATGAGGGCATGATTTTTCCTAAGGATAAGGGGGGGATTAGAAGAGTGGGCAAAAATTGGAAATGGGAAGAGCACCATTTCTGGAAAAATGTTTCTTTAATTTTCTTGGGCAAGCAAAATGCCAAAGACGCCTACCTTTCCCTCATGTAATCGTGTTTCACCTTCCCCTCACGATTTGGGGCAGTAGGTGGAATTTTTTGGCATGCAATCTTCATTCACGCAGCAAGCAAAAACCGCTCTGAGTCTCGATCCTTCACGAATTTTCCAGTTCTGTGAATTGTTTTCCTTTTTACGATTTTCTTGTTTGTTAGTCATTTCTGGAATGCAAATGCCTAGAGTCTGATTTGTGTTTTTGAATTGAATGATCAACAAACGATTTCGTTATTGGTAATTGCAGTAGTCAGTCTGGATCAGGCAATGCTTAGAAATTCGTAATTGTTGTGTGTATGTATTCCTTGGCTTCTGTACTTTTTTTTAATCCCAGAACTGAGATCGATGTGTGTACATCCTCGTTTGACATCTGAACTAATTTGGGTAATGGAAATGGAGTCTGGACTTGCCTGATAAACCTAGTGTGTGAAGGAACCTCACAGACCAATCTAGAGGAATGGTTTTCTTCTTTGCATACCCTGAATAGCACTAGAAGGGAAGGAATGGCATGAGGGACTGTGTAGCAAAGAAGGGGATTCTTCCTTGTGTTGGGTGTGTAAATGTTTAGAAGTCAGGCTAGATCCGGTGTAGGTGTCTGTAGCTCTGGGATTGAGCTCACTAGCTTAGCAGTCAGTCTTTCCACCTCCTTGGCAGCCTGATAAACCCAACTTGAAGGATGGCTTGGTTGGTAGCCTGATAAACCCATCTGTTTTCTTGGCTGTGTCTCATGTTAATTTTGGCTAAGTGTAAACCATTGTCTATGTAAGCCTAATAAACCCAACTGGAAGGATGGCTTGGCTTGGTTGGTAGCCTGATAAACCTATCTGTTGGCTTGGTTGTGACTTGTATAAACTTTGGCTATATGTAAATCACTACCTATGTAAGCCTGATAAACCCAACTGTGTTGGATTGGCTGAGTTTTATTGTATCCTTGGCTATGGGGAAGTCTGCTAGTGTTCCTTATTCCTTGGGGAAATCATGCCCAGCTCGGGGGTGGAAGTGTTGCTGAGAGATTGATGAGCACCCTGGCCTATGGTTGAGTGGAACGTTGCAGCAACATAGTTGGTTGCAGGACAAGCTTCTAATAAAGATAACTATTTCTTGTGTTTCAATCCCTGCAACTGTACTTGTTTATAAATGAATATGAATATGATGAATGCTTGAATGGCATGTATTTGATGCATATGTATATTTCATGAATGATGTATATGTGTATGTAATTTGATTTCAATGAATTTTCTAAGTTGTTATGAAGTTAGATCGGCCAGATTAGTGATGGCCTAGATGTTGGAAATCAGTTTTATACTTAGAAATTTTCATTAGCAGATCGAAATTCCGCAGATTTAACCTTTCCGCAACTTCCTTTCCACAACTTGCGGGATGCGGAAAATTTCTTTGGAAATTTCGATCACCACATTTTCCTTTCGGTAATTTGCGGGATGCGGGATGTGGGATGAGGAAAAGTTCTTTGGAAATTTAGATCTCCGCATTTTCCCTTCCGCATTTTCCTTTCCACAATTTGCGGGATGCGGGATGCAGAAAAGTCATTTTGCAAAATCTGTTTTCCGCAATTTGCAGGATGCGGGATGCAGAAATGACTTATGGTAAATTTTGATTTTGGCAACTTCAATCTCCGCAACGTTCGTTCCGCATGCGGGATGCAGAATGCAAGGTGCGAGAGTGAAATTTTAATATGTTTTTTATTCCGCAAGTGAAGCTCTCCCCACCATTGATTTTCTGTGGGATAATTCTCCACCGTTCAATCTCTCTACAATTAAGGAAGATAAAGAGTTATACATGGTCTAGATCATAATGTTAGCAGGGGAAATTCTTGCTTGTGTAGATCTTTAAAAAAAAGAATCAGAAATCATCATACGAATGTAGAATTAGAGATAGGTAACTCAGGTAGAAGAGTTAGGTCACGTTCTCTCCTCTGGGGCGGGAGGGGATGTGACAGTGTTGTATCAGAGCTGTTGGTTGCAATGTTGGGCCTGGATGGGCCAGAAAGAAAAGTGGTTACAGTATTGGGCCTTGATGGATCGAGTTGGACAGTTACAGAGCTGTTGGCTAATAGTTCCAACATATTGTTGGCCGCATGACAAAGAAAAACTGCCATGGGCAGTGGGCAAGTGATCTTGGTTTTTATTATATCTAATTGTTTTGTTATCTAACATATTTTTGTAGAACTACAGTCACCTTCAGAAAGGGTGGTGTGATTTTGAATAGTTGGTTCGGCCATGAGGATAGACGATAAGAATGATTATGCGCAGGACCCCAATGCGCATGAGGAAGATGATATGGGGGGTAATGTTAGAATTGGAAATGCTGAGACAGAGTCTAATGGGAGAAGGTTTCAAGATACTACCCCATAATTTGTAGCTGCCATGAGAAGCCTCAGGGTGGAGATACAGAGCTACAGAGCAGACAACGAAAGACTAATTAAGGCTCAGGAGGAGCAGAATCAGCTGAATGCAACCATATTGCACAGTTTGATAGACATTCAAAGAAAGATGAACTCTGGGGACCGAACAATAAAGCCAGAAGGAAGTAAGAACACTGCTAGAGGAAGAAAGCGATCTACTAGTGGGTCGTCTGACTCTAAAAAATCCACTGATGGTTCAATTTTTTCCTCTCATGAGAATAAAAGGAAGAGATCTCCTAGTGGGTCGTCTGACTCTGAAAGGTCTACTAAAGATTCAGGCTCTTCATCTCACAGGGGTAGGAGGAAGAGGCATTACCATAACTGCTCACGAGATGAATTCAAGAAGGCAAAGCCGCCTACCTTCAATGGTGAGGTAAATACTGGTCAAGAAGATGAAGCTTCGATTCTGGGAATAATAAAATATTTCCAAGTCCAAGATTATTCTGGAAATATGAAAGCTCGAGTAGCCATTTTCAATCTGATAGGAAGAGCGTCTATTTTGTGGGAACACTTCAGGCAAGTAAAGAAGATAAATGAAAGGAAGATTGTCTGGAAACAGTTCCAAAAATATTTCAAGCAGAAGTACTTCTCTGACCGGTACTATGATGATAAAATCAAAGAATTCCATAAGATGAGATTGGGACAGCAGACTATGGAGGACTATGCAAACAAGTTCTTGGAACTACTGAGGTATGTCAGGTATATTGAAGATGAGAAGGTAAAAATCCAGCGCTTTCTGAGTGGACTACCTCAGTCCTACAAAGACCGAATTGAGTTCTATGAACCCAGAAATCTGGAAGAGGCGATAAGAAAAGCTAAGTACTGCTACAAGCAAAGCAAGAGCAAACCTGACTACTAGAAGGTGTGGAAGAACAAGACAAATGAGAATTCTAAACAGATGAAGACAGGTTTCAAACCTCCTAACTTCTGAAATCAGCAGAAGCAACCATTCCAAGCTGATAAGCAGCCAACCAGAGTAGTAGGAGAGAAGCCAAGAGAACTGCAGCAGAACAAAGAGCCTCTCTAGTGTTGGAAATGTGGAGGACCCCATCTACGCAGGTTCTGTCCACTGGAGAATGAGAATGCAAGGACAACATACAATATCCAAGAGGCAAAAATAGTGGGACAAGTAGCAAGGGTCGTACCTAGAATTTATGCAGCCCTGGAAGACCGCCAGGCAGATCACTAGTCAACGGTGGTTGAAGTTACAGGTAAGTTTATTGAGAAATCTATTTCTATTTTGATTGACCTTGGTTCTACTCACAATTATATTGCTCCTAGAGTAGTGGAGGTTTGTGCTCTTAGGAAAGCAACGCATAACAAGTTATGGTTAGTTCATCTAGCCACTGGAACTAAGAGAAAAGTTAATGAAGTAGTGGAGAAATGTCCATTGGTGATGAATGGACTGAGCACTTGCGTAGATCTAAACGTTCTACCACTCGGTTCCTATGATGTTCTCATTGGAATGGATTGGTTAGAAGCTCATAGGGCGAAGCTTGACTGTTATAACAAGACTTTTGAATGCATGGATGAAGAAGGGAACTCAGTAGTTGTAAAAGGCATACCAAAGGTAATTTATGTAAGGCATATTTCAATGATGCAATTGAAGAAGTTTTGTAGAAAAGGTTGTCAGTTGTATGCATCCCATATTGAGGAGGTAGCAGAGAATGAAACTCTCAAGTTGGAAGACTATCACGTGTTGCAAGAATTCAAAGATGTTTTTCCTTATGAGATTCCAGGGCTTCCTCCAAAGAGAGGCATTGATTTCGTGATTGAGTTGGTGCCAGGAGCAGCACCAGTGTCTAAAGCACCTTACAGAATGAGTACACCAGAAATGTTAGAGCTAAAGATGCAGTTGCAAGAATTGTTGGAGAAAAAGTATATCAGGTCGAGTGTGTCTCCTTGGGGAGCACTAGATCTATTCGTAAAGAAGAAAGATGGTACACTCAGATTACGTATTGATTACAGGCAGCTGAACAAAGTCACGGTGAAGAACAAATATGCCTTACTGAGAATTGATGACCTCTTTTATCAAATCAAAGGAGGAAAGGTCTTTTCCAAGATTGACTTGAAGTCTGGTTACCATCAAGTGAGAATCAAGGACAAAGAAATTCATAAGACAACCTTCAGAACAAGGTATGGACATTATGAGTTTGTAGTGGTACCATTCGGTCTCACAAATGCACCAGCAACATTTATGTGCCTTATGAATAGTGTCTTCAACAGGTATTTAGACAAGTTTGATCTTGTTTTCCTTGATGGCATTCTTGTTTATTCTAAGAATGAAGAAGAGCATGAAGAACATTTGAGACTAACATTGCAATTGCTCAGAGAACATCAACTGTATGCAAAGTTGAGCAAGTGTGACTTCTATAAAGATAGAATTCAGTACTTGGATCACATTATTTCAGAAGAGGGTATATCTGTGGACCCTGACAAGATTGAAGCTATTAAGAATTGGCCTACTCCAAAGAATGTGACAGAGGTAAGATATTCTATAAGGCTTGTAGGATACTACACGAGATTTATTGAAGGATTCTCCAAGGTTGCACATGCTATCACTTCTTTGCAAAGGAAGGGGATAAAGTTGGAATGGACCTCAAAGTGTGAAGAAATTTTCCAACAGTTAAAGTATCTTCTCACCAATGCACCGGTCGTAAAAGTTACAAACCCAGAGAAAAATTTTGTGGTATGTATAGATGCATGCGGTCAAGGACTTGGAGGAGTTCTTATGCAAGACAACCACATGATATGTTATGAATCCAGGAAGTTGAAGGAGCATGAGAGGAATTATGCCACTCATGATCTAGAACTTGCAGCCATAGTACGTGCTCTCAAGATGTGGAGGCATTACTTAATGGGAAGACAATTTGAGTTAACGATAGACCACTATGGTCTGAAATATTTGTTTGATCGGCCTACTCTGAACGCTAAGCAATATAGATGGCTGGAATTTTTATGAGTTTGATTTTGAAATCAAGCACATAAAAGGTAAGGAGAATAAGGTAGTTGATGCACTCAGCAGGAAAGTACAAGAGATGCATGTGGCATCTATTAGCATTTGCCAATCAGATTTGAGACAGGAGATTATTAACCGTAATGCTGAAGATGAAATGTATGCGCAAATAAAGGATAAATTACAGCAACAAAGCCTTGAAAAGAAGTATGAAGGTTATAAGTTAGAAGAGGATGGACTTCTTACTTATAAGAGCAGAATGTATATTCCAAATGTGGCAGATTTGAGGAGGGTTGTTATGGATGAAATCCATCAAACTCCATATTCTAGTCACCCAAGATATTAGAAGACAATTGCTACAGCAAGAAAGCAATACTTTTGGCCAGGCATGAAGAAGGACATGGCTGTATATATTTCGAGATGCATGAATTGTCAGCAAGTGAAGGTTGAACATCAACACCCAGCAGGTTTGTTACAGCCTTTGTCGGTTCTATAATGGAAATGGGAAGTGATTTCCATGGACTTTATTACAAGATTGTCAATGACTTGGAGACAACATGATTCCATCATGGTTTTGGTGGACAAGTTGAAGAAGGCAGCACATTTTATACCAGTAAAGTCCACGCATAAGATTGATGATATTGCCAAGATTTTCATGAAATAAATTTTTAAATTGCATGGAATGCCTAAGGCAATAGTCTCTGATAGAGATGTTAAGTTCACTTCTAAATTTTGGAAAGGATTGTTTGCAGACTTGGGGACAAAGTTGAATTTCAGCACTACCTACCATCCTCAGACCGATGGACAGACCGAGAGAGTTAACCAAGTGCTTGAAGACATGCTTCGCATGTATGTGATGGACAAACCATCCAAGTGGAAAGACTATTTACACTTGGTAGAATTTGCTTATAACAATGGACAACAAGCATCCTTGGGGATAACCCAGTGAACAAAGTGGTGATCGGTCCAGAATTTCTCAAGGAGATGGAGCAGGAAGTTGTAAAAATCAAATAGAATCTAAAGGCGGCCCAGGACAGACAAAAAATCTATGCAGATAAGCATAGGATGAACGGAGAGTTTAGTATTGGGGACCATGTTTATCTCAGGGTGAAGGCAAAGAAAAGTTCCTTGAAGCTTGGGAGTTGTGCCAAGTTGTCTCCTAGATATTGTGGGTCGTTTGAAGTGCTTGAAAGAATAGGACCAACCGCATATAGACTTGCATTGCCTACTAGCACTAGGGCTCATAATGTTTTTCATGTTTCTTTGCTTAAAAGATATGTACATGATCCTAACCATGTGATAAATTGGGATGTGATTCAGGTGGAACCAAAGGGAGAGTTCCAAATCGAGCCAAAGCACATCCATGTTCAATTCTACATATTGTTGAGGGTAGTACCAACAAAGCATTTTTGTTCAATGTTGTAAAGCACTAAGGACGGTGTTGTTGAAGGGGGAGGGGAATGTAACACCCTGGTTTTGACCCAGTTTGCATTTAAGTATTATGATGTAAATAATCATGGTGTGGAGCTCAAGGCAAAAGCCCCACCATTGATTTAGTGTTTATGTTTCAGCGATTAAGATTTAAGCCGATGGTGTTTTTATGCTAGTTGAACGTTATAAGTTTGGACATCATGTTAATTTGCAATTTTTAATTATAATCCTATAACTAGCTATGTCAATGCAAGAAATTGAGATGGGGGCATGAATTTTCCTAAGGATAAGGGGGGTATTGGAAGAGTGGGAAGAAATTCGAAATGGGCAGAGCACCATTTATGGAAAAACATTTCTTTAATTTTCTTGGGCAAACCAAATTCCAGGAACACCTGACTTTCCCTCATGCAGTCGCATTTCATCTTCCCCTCACGATTTAGGGCAGTAGGTGGAACATTTTGGCATGCAATCTTCATTCGCGCATCGCATAAACCACTCTAAGTCTCGATCCTTCATGAATTTTCCTGTTCTATGAATTGTTTTCTTTTTTACGATTTTCTTGTATGTTAGTCGTTTCTGGAATGCGAATGCCCAGAATCCAATTTGTGTTTTTTAATTTAATGACCAGCAAACGATTTCATTTTTGGTAATTGCAGTAGTCGGTCTGGCTTAAGCAATGCTCAAAAATTCATAATTGATGTGTGTGTATATTCCTTAGCTTTTGTACATTTTGTTAATCCCAGAACTGAGATCTGATCTAGGAGGATATTGGTGGCCACACACCTATTCCACTTGGACCCCCACCATTGTTTCTTTCAGTTTTCTAGTTTCCTTAATTGTAGCACAATTTACTATTTTTTGGCAGTTTTCGAGTCCTAAACTTTCGGAGCCGTTTTGAGGCCCTAAATGACGTTTTTTCGGCATCGAATGGTCGGGAAAATATGAATTCATTTCGAACTTGATATTTGTTATCTATGGATGTAGTCCTTGAAGAGATATTTCTGATGATGTATCATGCATGTCAAACGGAGGTAGTATGCCAAAGTTACGACCCCAAGAAATTGATGTACCAAGTTACCCAATAGGGCCCACATTCTGGTGTTTCACCTCCTAGGGTTAGGTTTTTGGATGTGTAGGGTTTCCATTGTTTCTCAATAATATATAGGCCTTCGAGCCTCATTGTAACAGGGAGTTCAAAGGCATGTAGCCGCCACATCTCTTCTCAGAGATAAGCTACCAGCACTCTAGATAGTTTATTTCCATTCTATATGTAAACAAGTTTCAGTTCTTTGATTAATGAAATGAAGTGTTATTTCTGCTACATATTTGTTTCTATGGTTATTTGTGTATTATGTTGCATTCCTGCATAAATCTGGATCAAGATCGCTATGTGTACATCCTCATTTGACATCTGAACTGATTTGGGAAATGGAAATGGAGTCTGGACTTGATTGATAAACCTAGTGTGTGAAGAAACCTCACAGACCATGTTAGAATAGTAGAGTCAAGCTAAACTAGTTAACCTATCTAAGAAACCAACAACATATCATAAAATATAAGAACAGGAAAAGAAAAGGAAAAGAGAACACTGATATACGTGGTTCACCCTAATGGGTTACATCCACGGGAAGGTAGTCTTCTATTATCTCCAGAATGTCTTCTCCAATCTTACAAGAGAGCAAAGCACAAATACCCCAAAGAATATAGATGATGTACAATAGTGTCACAATAGTACCGCTACTACATTAAGAATACATGATTATGTAGAGACTCACTTGACCCTATTATATACTAAGAGATGAGGAGGAATTACTCTCACATATTGCATGTGGGATAATATAATTCTCCAAAATAACATCTCTTAATACAATACCACAGACAAATACTCTACACAAGTAAATACAACACCATATAACTATGGGTTAAATGTATTACTCTTTTACATAAGATTGTAGACAACTTCCAACATAATACAAAGACCTTATTACCTTCCAAGGAATATAATATATCCCAACACTCCCCCTTAATAATGGTTGGGAGAAGGGCCCACACTAACACTAATTAAGGAAGGAGTCAATACTGCTCCCCCTTGATGACAACTTCCAGAAGAACCAAAGCTGAAAAAAAGAACACTTCGGCTGATGGAATTTGACGATGAACAACTGCTTCTTACTGAATCTTGAAAGTGCACACAAACCAGGTTGTACGATGAAAAACCCAACAATAAAATGCCGAGAACATGTGACGGAATCCAATCGCAAGATGCTCAGATCACCACAAGAATCATCACAACCATACATGATAGCTGAAGAACTATGATATAACATCCACACCAACATACAGATACCTTTTGACAGCCGATACAACATAAGGTGTGGATAAGAACACCACAACACTGTACAAAAAAACCCAGATCGCCGATACACATGCAGATAACAGACATTCTTCCAATCAAGGTGCAATATAAATATTTATAGAAGACCTTAAACATCGAAGAAACAAAACCCCAATGGTCTATACATCGAAAATGATATTATACAGATGAACATCATGACTTTAACAGTAGAAGATGGTGCTTCATTACTTTTGGAATAAGATGAAAGCCTAAACAGAGAACTTATCTGCACAAGAACTTTTAAGATTAAAGCATATAAAGATCATAAAACAAAATTGCTCATACAAAAATGAAAATGTTTATATACCAAAGGTTAGCAAACATCATATAAAGGAATGACAACGTAATATGATCAAATAAAAGATTAACTTGCTCATTAAGGAAAATGAAGTTACTTTTACACATTAAGTGTCAGCCACAACTTATAAATAGTGAGCCAAATATTTCACTTAAATATATGAAAATTTAGTCATCAAGCAACTAATATGAAGCATAGGTGCATTTTTTATTAGTATGAGGTTAATATGCAAGAGATGAATACCCTAAAAATGTCAATGCTTCCATATAGGAACGTTAGAGACAAGTAGAAACAAGATAACCTCTGCAATCATAAGAATATAAATCTCATTGCAACAAGAACAAGGTGTTCATGATAAATAGTTCAAGATTTAAAGATTGCTCAAAGCCATATAAATATTTAGTAAAAGATTATCGAAATAAACATGGCATGAGATATAGATAAATCAAAATGTTTAATATGATCAACATATAGCAAATTATGATCAAATCATGATATCACTTATAAAAAATTATGAAATGACAAGTCACTAATGGTTTTAATCATTGGTTCATTTCTTGTTAACACTATGTAAATTTGCAAGAGACGAAATGCCCTGGAAATATCAATGCTTCCATATTGGAATGTTAGAGACAAATAGCACAGGAACTAGATACAATCTCTGCAATACATGGAAAAAAAACTATATCCCAATTAAATAACTTATGACAAGCCAAAAAATATGATATCACATAGATTAAAAAAATGATTTAACTTAAGAATTTAATTAGCAAGAGCATATAATGATCATAAAGATATTACTTATAAAAGAATGAAATTGTTTTTATACAAAGGTCAGCAATAACATATAAATAAAGTAAATAATGATCACTAGATAACACATATGAGATTGTTCTTATAAAATTGTTTTTATAAACAAAACAAAACAAAGAACAAATTAATTATTAAGTATATTTAAAAAATATTAAGCATTAGATGGTTTATAGCTATCATCATGACAAAATACTAGAGATCCATGTCCTTAAAAGATTTCAATATTTCCATATAGAAATGTGAGACAAATATATAGCAAGAACAATAAATAATATCTTAATAAACATGATTAAAAGCAAAACCTAAATGCAAAAAATGAATAACAGAAAACTTAAATACTTTACCGTACTAATCTCAATTTGCAAAAAACACAATTAGAAAAATAGTAAAGGAGAGAGAAACTTTTACTTACAACCCTTTGAAAAAATGTGCTCAGAAAAGCCTAGTCTTTTGTTCTGGTCATGTAGGTGGATCCATAATGATTGTTCCAATTCTAAAAATAGGTTATAATAAAAAATTTCGGTTAGAAATGACCAAGTTATGGTCCTTTTTTATAATTGTTGTTTTTATTACCGAAAGGAAGTCCAGAAACGCCCAATTTTCTGTTCTAGTCACGTGGGTGGATCCAGAATGACGTTTCCAATTTCAAAAACAGGTTATAATAAAAAATACGATAAAAAATGACCAAGTTACAGCCTTTTTTTATAACTGTCGTTTTTTTTTACCGAAAGGAAGCCCAGAAATGCCCAGTTTTCTGTTCTGGTCACATGGGTGGATCCAGAATGGTGTTTCCAATTCCAAAAGCAGGTATAATAACAATTTTGGTAAAAACTGACCAAGTTACGACCCTTTTTTATAACTGTCGTTTTTATAATCGAAAGAATGATCTCCTTGAGGAGAGCCCCAAAATCATGTAGATCTATAGAAAAAAAACATCAAGAAACCCTTGAAAAAATTCTACAAAAATCTTACACAACAAGTTAGGGTTAGGGTAAAAAAAATGCAGAAATATGCCCATATCTGAAGAGAAGCCTAATGGCTACCAGATAGAAAGCAAATCTACAACAAAATGACAATGCCCGAATGATAATCATTATTGATTAAAAGCTATAAAAGGTATTAGATCATAGCAACCTCCTGCGATACCATGTTAGAATAGTAGTCAAGCTGAACTAATTAACCTATCTAAGCAACCAACAACATATCATAAAAGAAAAGGAAAAGAGAACACCGATATACATGGTTCACCCTAATGGGTTACATCCACGGGAAGGTAGTCTTCTATTATCTCCAGAATGTCTTCTCCAATCTTACAAGAGAGCAAAGCACAAATACCTTAAAGAATATAGATGATGTACAATAGTGTCACAATAGTACCACTACTACATCAAGAATACATGATTATGTAGAGACTCACTTGACCCTATTATATACTAAGAGACGAGAAGGAATTACTCTCACATATTGCATATGGGGTAATATAATTCTCCAAAATAACATCTCTTAATACAATACCACTGACAAATACTCTACACAAGTATATACAACACCATATAACTATGGGTTAAATGTATTACTCTTTTACATAAGATTGTAGACAACTTCCGACATAATACAAAGACATTATTACCTTCCAAGGAATATAATATATTCCAACAGACCAATCTAGAGGGCTGGTTTTCTTCTTTGCATACCCTGAATAGCACTAGAAGGGAGGGCATGGCCCGCGGGACTATGTAGCAGAGAAGGAGATGCTCCCTTGTGTTGGGTGTGTAAATGTTTAGAAGTCAAGCTAGATCCGGTGTAGGTGTCCATAGCTCTGGGATTGAGCTCACTAACTTAGCAGTTAGTCTTTCCACCTCCTTGGTAGCCTAATAAACCCAACTGGAAGGATGGCTTGGCTGGTAGCCTGATAAACCCAACTGTTGGATTGGTTGTGTCTCATGTGATTTTTGGCTAAGTGTAAGCCGTTGTCTGTGTAAGCCTAATAAACCCAACTGGAAGGATGGCTTGGCTTGGCCGATAGCCTTATAAACCCATATGTTGGCTTGGTTGTGACTTGTCTAAACTTTGGCTATGTGTAAATCAGTGTCTGTGTAAGACTGATAAACCCAACTGTGTTGGCTTGGCTGAGTTTTATTGTATCCTTGGCTATGGGGAAGTCCGCCAGTGTTCCTTATTCCTTAGGGAAATCATGCCCAGCTTGGGGGTGGCAGTGTTGTTGAGAGATTGATGAGCACCCTAGCCTATGGTTTGGTGGAATGTTGCGGCGACATAGCTGGTTGCGGGACAAGATTCTGATAAAGATAAGTATTTCCTGTGTTTCAATCCCTGTAACTGTACTTGTTTATAAATGAATATGAATATGATGAATGCTTGAATGGAATGTATTTGATGCAGATGTATATTTAATGAATGATGTATATGTGTATGCAATTTGATTTCAATGAATTTTCTAAGCTGTTATGAAGTTACATCGGTCGGATTGGTGATGGGATGGATGTTGGAAATCATTTTTATACTTAGAAATTTTCATTAGCAGATCGAAATTCCACATATTTAACCTTTTCGCAACTTGCGGGATGTAGGATGCAGAAAAGTTCTTTGGAAATTTTGATCTCCGCATTTTCCCTTCTGCATTTTTATTTCCACAATTTGCAAGATGTGGGATGCGAGATGAGGGATGCGGGATGCAGAAAAGTTCTTTGGAAATTTCGATCTCCACATTTTCGCTTCCACAATTTGCGGGATGCGGGATGCGGAAAAGTCGTTTTGCGAAATTTGTTTCCCGCAATTTCCTTTCCGCAACTTGCAGTATGTGGGATGCAGAAATGACTTATGGTAAATTTTGGTTTCCGCAACTTCAATCTCTGCAACGGTCGTTCCGCATGCGGGATGCGACATGTGGGATGTGGGGTGGGAGAGTGAAATTTTGATATGTTTTTGATTCCGCAAGTGAAGCTCTCTGCACTGTTGATTTTCTGTGGGATGATTCTCCACCATTCGATCTCTCTGCGATAGGGGAAGATAAAGAGTTATACATGGTCTGGATCAGAATGTTGGCAGGGGAAATTCTTGCTTGTGTAGATCTTTAAAAAAAAGGAATCATGAATCATCATATGAATGTAGAATCAGAGATAGGTAACTCAGGTAGAAGAGTTGGGTCGCTTTCTCTCCTCCGGGGCAGGAAGGGACATGACATTATGGGAAGAATGCACTCAAGAAGAGGCTAGACTGGTAGCAAGAGAAGAAAAGATGGGAAAGAGATGATCAATCCCTCGTAGCACATAGGAAGAAAGAGAAGTTCAATAAGGAAGGGCATGCTCACAAGAAACCCAAGACTTTTCATATGACTCACATATCCCAGAAATATTACTCATCGGTTAGATGCTACTCTTGCCAGAAGATGTGACACATTGCTAGGAATTCTACTCATACTAAATACCAAGAGAAGAAAGGAAAGAAGAAGAGTTACCATGCTCATGCCTCCGAAGACAATGAACATGTTCAAATTAAGACAAGAGAATATTCTTCAAGTGAAGAAGAATATGTTTTGATTTTATCTCTTATAGGTATTGTCACTAATGGGAGTGATACCTAGCTTGTTGAGAGTGGTGCTTCTAATCACATGATCGGTTTCAAAAATTCCCTCTCTAATTTAAGAGAGAAGGACTCACCTCATAAGGTGAAATTAGGAGATGATTATCAATATCCCATAAAAGGGGTAAGAGAAGCTATGTACAAACTAGACTCTAGAAAACCTATGAAGATGAAATATGTTTTATATGTACCAGGATTGAAGAAGAATCTCCTTTCCATATCAACATTGGAAGAAAAAGGATTCATAGTTTATTTTGTTGATGGCCAAGTTCGTATGTGGCAAAGAGGAAAGACCATTGATGATGCACCTATAATTGGAGAGCAAGATGGAGGTTTGTACAAATTGAAGGTTCAAGAAGAACAAGCCATGATAAATAGCACAATGAACCCATGCGAAATTTGGCATAGAATAATTGCTTATACCCACTACAAATCCTTGCCAGTTATAAGAAAGATGGTGATAGGCCTACCAAAGATCCAGGGAAATCATGATGGATTATGCAAAGGATGTGCTCATGGAAAGAATTTGAAGAGCCCATTTCCAAGCAGTGACAGTAAGATGAAGGGAATATTGGACATTATACACTTAAACGTATGTAGTCCAATGTCATCAAACTCACTAGGAGGTTATGCATATTATGTTTCTTTTATCGATGACTACTCTCGTAAAACTTGGTTTTATTTTTTGAAAACTAAAGATGAAGTGTATAGCAAATTAAAAGAGTTCAAAGCTTTGGTAGAAAACCAAAACAAAAAGAAGATAAAGAATTTGAGATTGGATAATGGTAGGGAATACATATCAGAAGACTTTAAAAGATTATGCAAAGAAGCTAGGATTAAGAGGGATATGAGCACTCCCTATAATCCTCAACAGAATGGCGTAGCAAAAAGAAAGAATCGAACAATAATGGAAGCAGTGAAGGCGATGATCTATGACCATGATCTATCGATGCACTTATGGGTTGAAGCACCTAGAACAACAATATATGTGTAGAATAGAACATCTCACATATTACTTGGGAACAAGACACCAAAAGAAATGTTTACAAGAGAGAAACCAGAGGTCAGCCACCTAAGGATATTTGGTTGTCTAGTATATGTACATGTTCCCAAGGACAAGAGAACAAAGTTGGATCCTTCATGCAAGAAAGGTATATTTTTTGGGTACAATGAAATATCAAAGGCATACAAAATCTATATCCCTGACTACAAGCATATTGAGTCAAGCACCTTCGATGAGGATGAAGCCTTCAACAAATCAAGGAAGATTCATTCCAAAGAAGTTCACGAGGAGCCCGAATTTCGTAGAGTGAGGATCCCAAAAGAATATATGGTTCCATAAGATCAAACTTCGTAAGATCATGACATGGTAGAACCATAAATACCTATGCCAATACACCTCGAGATGTGAATACACACAATAAAATACCTGCTTGGGCACGAGAAGGTATTCATGATGCAGAGAAATATGGCGCTCCAGATGGGACTTCCAGAGAAAGCAAGAGACCTCGACCATATTCTAGTTATGTGGCTTTATTATGTGTTATCATTGATGTAGAGCCTTCTAGTTATGAAGAAGCAGCTGAGAAGAAAGTATAGAAGGAAGTGATGATCAAAGAGTGCTATTTCATCATGAAGAATGATGTCTATGATGTGGTTTCAAGACCAAAAGGGAAGTCAGTAGTGTCTTCCAAATGGATCTACAAATTAAAACATGTAGCAGATGGCACTATTGACAAATATAAGGTAAGATTTGTGGCTTGTGGATTCTCTCGGAAAGAAGGAATTGAATACAAAGAGACTTTTGCTCATGTAGTTAGATACACTTCAATTAGAGCTATACTTGTGATAGTTGTAGTGATGAAGTGGAAGGTACACCATATGGATGTGAAAATTACCTTCCTAAATGGTGTAGTAGAGGAAGAAGTGTATATGGAGAAGCCACTATGATTTGAGATACATGACAAGAAAACACATGTGTGCAAGCTAAAGAAGGACTTGTACATATTAAAGTAGGAACCTAAGACATGGTAGGACAAGATTAATAGTTTTTCGATGAGCTTAGGATTTACCAAGAGTAAAGAAAAATCCAATTTTCAATACAAGGTTGAGAATGGGAGGCCAGTGATATTTCTACTATATCTAGATGACTTGTTTCTAACAGGGGATGAGGAGCTCATTGAAAAAACTAAGAGGAATCTTGACGCAGAGTTTGAGATACCTAGGTATGATGCACTACTTCTTAGGTATAGAGGTGTGGCAGAGTCCATATGAGATTTTCTTGAGTCAAGGAAAATATGTTGTGGATAACTTGAAGATATTCAGGATGTTGGATTGTAAAGCTATGGCTACATCAATGGCATCTAACTTGAAGTTATCGTGTGATACTTCTTCAGAGATAGTTGACGCCACAGTGTACATACAAGATATGGCTACATCAATGGCATATAACTTGAAGCTATCATGTGATACTTCTTCAGAGATAGTTGACGCCATAATGTACAAACATATGATTAGTTTGTCGAAGTACTTGACGAACACCAAATTAGATATATTCTTTGCGGTGAACAATTTGAGTCAGTACATGGTTGAGCCAAGTCGTGTTCACTTGATTGCGGCAAAGCATGTGATGAGGTACCTAAAGGGTACACTTGAGTATGGACTTGGGTATGATTCAGATCAGAATATTAGCCTGCAGGGCTATGTTGATTCAGATTGGGTCGGTAGTGTCACAGATAGGAAGATCACTTCAGGATGTTGCTTTAGTTTGGGGTCTGACATGATTTCCTAGTTCAGCAAGAAGCACTCAAGTGTGGCATTAAGTACAACCGAGGAAGAGTATACTGCAATGTGTTCAGCCACCAGTGAAGCAATGTGGCTTCATAAGCTACTTGCAAGGTTTTTTGATATTGAGTTAGAGGAAATTTGTATTTTGTGTGACAACCAAACTTCTGTGAAGTTTTCCGAGAACCCGGTGTTTCACAAAAATTCTACGCATATCAAGATCATGTACCATTATATCAAAGATATGGTATAGAAGGGAGCAGTGATGCTCTAGTATATTGCGACAGATGAACAGACAGTCGATGTGTTTACCAAGCCTCCAGCAAGAGTGAAGTTTGAGTACTTTAGGGACAAAGTTAACATGATGTAGAGAGATGTCCCTCTTGAGAGGGAGATATGAGTCTGGTATACAATTTCGGGGATGTAGTTGATGATTATGTGATAGCAACAGGTGGTCTTTTACGAGTATGTATTACTAGTCTCTGTGATAATTGGAGAGAGTGAGCATCTCATGATGATTGGAGAGAGTGACCACACTCGTGATGACTGGAGAGAGTAACCATACAGTTGTATGCATATCCAGTTGAGTATGCATATCTAATCGAGCTATGTATCCAGTTAGAGCTAGTATGTGTGTATACTGGAGAGAGTGGCCAACTCATGGTGATTGGAGAAAGTTACCATACTCATGATGATTAGAGAGAGTGACCATACAATTTTATGCGTATATAGTCGAGTATGTGTATCCAATCAATTATGTGCATCCAATCGAGCTTTATATCCAATGAACTAGAGAGTGTGACCAACTTGTGATTATTGGAGAGAGTGACCATACTTGAGAGGGTTGGAGAGAGTGACCATACTTTTGATGGTTGGAGAGCGTGACAATACCTGCGATGGTTGGAGAGAGTGACCATACTTGTGATGACTGGAGATCGTGACCATACTATGATGTTTAGAGAGAGTGACTATACTTGCAATGACTAAAGAGAATGACCATACTTTTTATGTGTATCCAGTTGAGTATGCATATCCAACCTAGTATGTGTATCCATTCGAGTATGCATATCCAATTGAGTATGTGTATCTAGTCAAGTATGCGTATCCAATCGAGTATGCATATCCAATCAAGTTGTGTATCTAGTTAGAGAGGTGTGATGAGATTAAGTCTCATAATGATGTAATGTATTCTCTTGGCTTGTTGATGTGTTGCTACTGTGATGCCCTAGATGTATGATAGAGGTGATGGATTGCTCATGGAGATCCTCTAATGATGTATATATTTGAGAACTGCTAGATGTCAATGGTCAAAGTCCATAATTGCAGCAATAGTGATGATGATCACTAAGAAGAATACCTTCCTTGTTAAGAGGGAGTGTTGAAGAATGTAACTTCGGAAGATATTCTTATTGTATTATCGTTGTACTTCCTTTGAGAAATATTATTATTGTATTTGATCATGTAAATAATCCTAAAGCAATGGATGTAACCCCTCCTGTAAAGTCAGATCAAATGAATCCAAAAAGAATATTAAATAATGTTTAATTAATGTTGACATTGAGAAGTCAAACGTGGCAGTTAGGGCAATTGGACCCATAAGGGAAAAGTCACTTGAGAGACAAGTATAAATAGAGAGGGCATGCCTCTCATTTGGACACATCACTCACTCAATCAAGTTCGTTAGTGAGAGAGAGAGAGAAGAACAAGTTCGCTTGGGACAAGAGTAGTTGCATTGAAGACATCTTGTTCTTGGGGTTTCTTATATTATCTATATTCGGGATTGTATTGGATTGACATTGTACTAACTTACGAATCTATATAGAAGAAGTTGTTGGGTTTTCTTCTATTTAAGGGTTTCCCATAGGAGAAACTTTTGTGTCTCTTTTATGTTGTGCTTGTCTTTCTTTCAGCTATCCTATTGCTTGTTATTATAATATATTACATTTGTTTAAAGATCTAATATAACTATTATTCAAGTGCAAATTCTAACAAGACTATCATATCTTTCAAGAATTAATGGATGTGTTCCCTGATTAAGTGTTGGGAATCCCTCCAAAAAGGGATATATTTGGTTGTGGGTGATATTATAGGTTACTAAAGTTATGAAACCTTCACCTACTATACCTTTGTTTCTCTTTGGATATTTTGGAAGCCAATAGTGATTTTTCAGGTAACTCTTAGAAAGCATAGAGTAAGTTAGACTATTTTTGCACAATGAATGAGACCGTAAGGGAAGGGTGCTCTAAGGGACCGTTGAGAAAAGAAATGGTAAGCATTCCTTTTGTTGTGTGGGACAGTGGAAGATAGTTCCATGGATATGATGGTTGAATGAGATGCCTATAATGTTCTATGGTGAGCAGATTGGCTAAGTAAGAGAGCCAATGGGTTGGACTAAGGCAAAGAGATAGAGATAAACTTGTAATCATTTACTTTGTCTTGTTGGCCTCATAACCAACTTAGGGTTGGTATTTATAGTAGGTAACTTTGGTTGGGTGGAAAATATCTCTTACACAACTGGTTTCTTTGATCTTCTACATTTAAAAGATAAGTATTTATCATTGTCCATGGATATGAAAAAATTATTTTTATTTATATTATGAATATCATTGTATTATGCATGTTATGTGTGTGAATATAGTTCTACTACATTTTGATTTCAACACTTGCACATGCATTTGCTTAAAATTATGGCACTTATGGGAGGTTAAAGCAGTTTTGATTTTGAATATTAGCCTTTGTGGAAAGAAAATTGAAAGAAGGTATTTGTAGTTACCCTTCCTATGGATCGAATGCTAGGTGAGGGTGTTGCATTGGACCATTTCAACAACAGAGGTATTTTATGCTTTGTAACAATACAATGAAAGGACATGATGCTATCAATTGTTCTCCTCAAACTACAGGTACACTTTGAATTGCTTCTTTCAATTGTATCTTAATATCACAATTTAGAATTTTTGGCAAGTTTTGGTCATTTCTATGGGAAAGAATGGATATGATGTTAAAACATTCTATAACATTCCATCCTCAAAGTGAATGGTAAGTCTAAGTTGTTAATAGTCTTGGTACCGTTCTTTATAGGTTATATCTGAAATAATATAAATTCTTGGGATGGACAACTAATGTACATTCAATAGTTATATATGGGGTAGTACACTCTTCCATACAAAAACCCCCATCTCAGGTTTGTTTTGGGTATTTTCCATCACTACCTTTTGATGTTGTTTATGAAGATTAGGAAGAGAATGAGTAGGAAACACATGAGGCAAACAAATAGAGAAGTTCTTTAAAATGATCAGAGGGTTTCACTTAAAAGTATATGATCACTTAAAAAGAGTTAGGAGAAGTACATGCTTTGACATGACCAAATAGACTAATCACAAATTCTAAGTTGGAGATGAATTTTGGCCCTATTTCAGTAAAAGAACCTGTAGGGGGTATCCAAGAAACTAAAACTTGCATTGAGGTATGGACCCTTCAATATCATTGAACAAGTTAATGATAATGCATTCAAGATGAATATACCTACATATATGTGAATGTATTTAGTGGTTATTGTCAAGCACTTGCAATTGTATAAATCGTCCATCATGTTTTTGGGAAAGAGGAAGGACATGTACTTCCAATTGTATAATATTTTGCATTGAATGCACTCAAAGAGTTGGAAGACAATACAATATTGTCAAAGAATGTTTGTACTACTTGCAAAACCCACACGCGAGACAAAATTATAGAAAGTAGGATGCAAAATCCAGTTATCAAGGAATGACAACTCGTATAAGAAGGCAAAGTCTCATATTCATTCCCTCGCCTTCATCAAAGGAGAGATTTTGGAGAGAAAAGGCCTCCAACTAGGGAGGTGTGTTCTAAAAGGATCATGTCAATAAACACAAAAAATGGCATGTAGAATAAAGGCTCTATGTCAAACCAAAATCATAAGTCCTAAGGGTTTAAGCATGATTAGAGGTGCATACACAAGGAGTGGAACCTTTATGGGTACCAATTCCCCCAACCTCCCAAAAAACACGCTCTCCAATATTCATTTAACAAGTAGTGTGGAGGAGAAGGGTCACACCTCATCCCATCTTCTTGTGATATACAATATGTGGCAAACCATTACACAAGTTTGGAGGTGGTGGAATATAGGACTAGAAACATAGCCTGATTATGCAAAGATCGAATGACCTAAAACCATTAGAGTGGGAATGGAATGTCTCTCTGCAAAGCCTCCTAATATCCAAAAACTTGATAAGACAACGATAACTGACATAAATAGAAGATCTCAAAAACTGATAGGTTGTGTAAGAATAACAAGCCAAATGGAAAATATACACCCATACTAATCGATCGACAAAAAAAAGAAAGACTAATCTAATAGTTATGAATAAATGACAGCTACTACTTGGCCTAATAATTAGTCTCCATGTGGGGAAATAATACTAAAAGGATTGAATCAAATAGAGGTTTGTTTAGGAGTTTGAAGACATGTACTTAAAGAGAATACTAGTGTGGTCATAGAGAGGTTTTTAGGTGAATCGCAGTAAGTAGAGCTTCTAAGGGAGACAAAATTTGGTAGAGGATATAATGTCAGCACATAGGGATATTTCCCATGGAAGCATTGGTGTCATATGCAAATTGGAGAAGCTCTAAAGAGCACTTATGTATATTGATGGTTTGAGATTTGATAGAGCCATAAAAATTATTTTTGAGATGATTTTCTCCCACTTTGAGTTTTCCTAGATAAATCTCTCCATATCTTTTTATTCCATGTGAATGTTACTTATTGCATTGGCTTCTTTTCACATAAATCTCTATATCTTTTTATTTTATGTTAATGTTTCTTATATTGCATTTGCTTAGTTGCCTTAAAATAAACAATAACAATAAATAGGAATAGTGACGATAAATACATAAATAGTATTTGGAACACAAAAAATCAATTAAGTCAATAAAGTCATATAAAAATTAATTCAATAAAGTAATATAAAGTTTGTGTTGGTGAAACACGACGAGGATAAAATACATTGATTCAACACTTACAGATTGTTTTTCCTTGGGGTAATATTCTAGTCATTGTAATGGTCATCCATCTTTCGAGCATTCCCAAATGTATTTGTGGGTCTCCCTTCCTCATTGTCAAGGGGTTTTGTGGGGTTTTAATGTTTCTTTCTCATACATCAAAACTCTATAAGATTACTAGCTCACTAGTGATCTATTATTTTTTAACACTTTCCGTGCTCTTGAGTTTGTTGGGATTTGTTGTATCCATATATTACCCACCCATTTGGAGGCTTTGATAGTTGTTCTTGCCTTTCCTTTTGGCTCAGGTCTTCATTTTCTTCTTTGGTTGGTTTGATTGAAGTGATTGATTATATCCCTAGTTCACATTCAGGCATCCAACATATTCTTCTCAAACAGAGCTTCAACACAAGCTTGTGAATGGGGATGTAACAGTCCCAATTAAGGGCATAAGGCTCATACATATTTGCATGATATGATTTTATCTTTAGCTGTATGTGTGTTTCCTTATTTTCTTTCATTTCATTATATTTGGAGATGATATTTCCTAATTTTCTTTATCGCGGAAGTAACGAATTCATTGGTACACATAGTATGTTTTTAACTTTCTTTGTTGCTTGCGGTTTATTCTTTTCACTGAAGCCAAGTAGTTTGTTGTAGAGCACATTAGAGAAATTTAGATCAAAGCCTAATTAAGGATTTCGCCAACTTAGGAGGTAAATAAACCCTAGGTTCCCTTTTGGTTGCTTGATCATGAAAGGAATTAGATAATGAATATAATGTGTTTTGTTTCAATGCTTGGCTAGGTTGGATGCTTTCATTATAAACTTGTTTACTTGCATGCAAATAATCTATTTCTCTTATTACAAATAAATCTTTAATCCAAATCAAACAAACCCTAATAATAATTGTAAGTTACTAAATAAGATTAATGTTTTTGATAACATCGTTGCCCATCGCTTCTCTTTCTTCTACCATCATCCTCTTTTTCACGATTCCTCCTAAACATTGTGGGGCAACTCAATGTCCCTTCCAAACAATTAATTTTGGGTCTTTCTTTTTGGTGGTAGTGTAGTACCTAGCTCTAATATCATGCTATAGTGAGTTCATACGTTATCTTTCATCATTGCATGCTTATAGTGTTGCTTTGCTCTCCCTTTATCTGCAACAATCCTAACTTTTGTAGATGATGTATGTTAGACTAGTCCCACTAATTAATGATTAGGCTATTGTCTCATTGGGTTGGTTCCAAGGGCATGATGAATTAATTGTGGACACTTGGTTATATTTGGGAATCACACATATTATATTATCATTGTGTGTGGTTTAGTAGCGGAGATGGGATTTGTCACGCAAACAACTCAAAATCAAACTTTAGTATAAAGTCCCTTGTGGGTGTGAGGGAAAGGGTTTGACCTTCAAAAATTGGTTTCCTTTTACCAAAATAAAAAATTTAATACATGACAAAATATAAAGTTAACAAAATCATTTAAATAAAAAATTTGAAATTAACTTATTTTTCTTAAAAAAAAACTTAATTTATGTGTAAAAAAAATCTAAAACTAACAACATCACATAAATACAAATACAAAGATATAAATTAAACATAGAAAAATGTGAAACAGATACATATTATTTTGAAAACGAGAAAAAAAATGTGCAACAGATACATATTATTTTGCTTTTCATTAGATAAGTTGGAGCTTGCATCATGGAAAAAAATACAAGTTGGAGCTTGCATCATAGACAAAATATTGTATAATATTACCATAAAATTTAAACAAAATAATAATACTTTTTCTATTTACACCATGTATTTCATTCCAAACAAAATGAAAAATCATATTAAAAACTAAATTAAAAATGATGAAATAATAACCAGTCAAACTGCATTCCAAGAAGACAATAAAAACCAGTTCAAAAATAATAATAAAATAATCAATACACAAACCAAATTGCACTTCAAAAATAATTGTTTAAAAAAAGATAATAAGCATCTACAATAGTCCTTAATTTTAATTTAATCTTATAAAAAGACTAAAACTGAACAGTCAACACATACCACTAATCCTTAAGTTTATGATAATTTTTTAATTGTACTTTTGTTTTCACTGCTGTTTTCTGTACATGTTTTATTTTCATTTGTTGTACGGCCACTGGTATGGCCATGGCACTAGCACTAGCGCTTGCGATCCCACAGCATTCCAGTGACCAACGAATTGAGTCAAATTATCGAGAACACAAGATTAGAAAAACTATTTTCTTGGGTGGATTTAGCAGCAAAGGCTTGCCAAATACCATCACCACCAGCACTCATGTTGCTAAAGCAATGGCAGAAGATGAAGACGAAAAGGGGAAACGTAGAGACTTGAATGGCGTCAACAGGGATGTGAGGATCTTGAATAAGGCGGAGAGGCGATTGAAGCAGGCAGTGGACAATTTACATCTCATGGACCATCAAGGCATTGTTGCAAATTCCACAACGTATGCTTGTTTACTTGAACGTTGCATCACCATGAAAGCAATCATAGAAGGCAATCGGCTCCATGTTCGCATGATAAAAACTGGATTCAGCCCTGGTCTTTATTTGGAAAACAATCTCCTAACCATGTATATAAAATGCGGTAATTTGTGGAATGCGCGCCAAGTATTTGACAAAATGCGTAAACGAGATGAAGTCTCATGGGCAGCTATAATTGCAGGATATGCACGGCACGGACATGGATTGGAGTCCTTGTATCTCTTTCGTGAAATGCAGCGTGCAGGAATCGAGCCGAACGAGTTCACATTCGTGAGTATTCTGAAAGTGTGTGCTACCATGGAATTACTGGAACAAGGAAAGGAGATACATGCAAGCATCATAAAGATGGAATTGGAGTCCAATGTGTATATGGGTAGTGTTCTTATTGATTTTTATTCTAAATGTGGAAGACTGGTAGAAGCACGCGCAGTGTTTGACAAAATCTCTGTACCCGATGTTGTTTTGTGGTCTGCAATGATTTCAGGATATGCACAGCAGGGCTCCGGTGAGGAAGCCCTTGTGCTATTTTATGAAATGCAGAAAGCAGGAATGGAGGCCAATAAGTTCACTTTTAGTAGCGTTCTCAGAGCTTGTGCCGGCCTAGGCTGTCCAGAAAAGAGCAGACAGATCCATGCTTATATCGTCAAAGCTGGATTTTTTTCAAATGTTTATGTGGGTAGTGCCCTTGTTGACATGTATGCTAAGTGCGGCAGCATGACAGATGCACATCAAGTATTTGATGAAATGCCTGAACGAGATGTGGTATCATGGACTGCATTAATTGTTGGATATGGACAACATGGGTTTGGAGATAAGGCTCTCATGCTCTTAGGCCAACTGCAGAAGGAAGGGATGAAGATGGACACGTTCATAATTTCAAGTGCTCTGAGCGCATGCCGAAATCTAGGAGCTATCCAACATGGCAAATGCATCCATGCCCGTGTTATCAAAACAGGTATTGATACGGATACCTATGTTGCAAGTGCCGTTATTCACATGTATGCCAATTGCAGTGGCATAGAAAATGCACGCCAGGTTTATGATAGACTGCCCAAAAAAGACATCGTTGTGAGGACTGCAATGCTTGCAGGGTATAGTAAGTATGGCCATAGCAGGAAGGCTTTCGATATTTTTCAACAAATGCAATGTGCTGGACTGAAGCCAGACCAGTTTGCTTGTGCCTGTATTCTTAGCTCGTGTGCTGGCCTAGCGACTCTGGAACAGGGCAAGCAAGTCCATGCCTACATGGTTAGAAATGGATTCGATTCTGAAGCAATTACACAGACTGCCCTTATTGACATGTATTCAAAATGTGGCAGCATAGAGGAAGCATGCAGAATATTTGATGAAATGCTTCAAATAGATGTGATCTTATGGAATGCAATGATTGTAGGGTATAGCAAGCACGGGCTTGGCAAGGAAGCCCTCCAACTTTTTGAACAAATGCACAAGTTAGGGATGACACCAGATGATGTCACTTTTGTTGGCATTCTCTCTGCATGTAGCCATGCAGGCCTCATCGATGAAGGTCGATACTATTTTGATTCTATGAGTCGAGATCACTGCATTGCTCCAAAAGTGCAACACTATGCTTGTATGGTTGACCTTCTTGGTCGTGCTGGATGCCTGAATGAGGCTTATGATTTGATTAAGAAAATGCCCTTTGATCCTGATGCTGCTGTGTGGGGAGCCTTGCTTGGTGGTTGTAGAGTCCATGGCAACATGGGTTTAGGGAAAGTTGCAGCAGAGCACCTGTATGAGCTAGAGCCACATCATTCTGGACATTATGTAGTGCTATCAAATATGTATGCTGCATCTGGCAGATGGGATGATGTAGAAAAGGTGAGGAAAAAAATGAAAGACCGAGGAGTAGCAAAGGAGCCTGGATTGAGTTGGATTGAGGTTAATCACAAAGTGCATACCTTTCTTGTAGGAGACAGATCACACCCACAAACAAAAGATATCTATACAGTATTGGGCATACTGGCTAAGCATATGAAGTATGCAGGATATGTTCCCAACACTAACCTTGTGTTGCATGATGTGGAGGAGGAGCAGAAGGGACACATTATTGGTCTACACAGTGAAAAGCTGGCCATAGCGTTTGGGCTTATCAGCACCCCCCCTGGTACATGTATTCGTGTTGTCAAAAACCTTCGTGTATGTGGTGATTGCCACACTGCAACGAAGTTCATCTCTAAGATAGTTGGGCGAGAAATAATTTTGAGGGATAATAACCGCTTCCATCATTTTAAAGATGGATTTTGTTCTTGTGGGGATTATTGGTGACCTCAACATCCTTCTCTGTGTTGAGATCTGGATGGAGTAATAGCCTTCATTCTGAATTAGCTGTCCTCGCAATATCAAGGCATGGACATTGGATTTTTTTTGGTTTGTTATGTACCTTACATGTAAGCATGACTTCATTTCTCTGTAAATATGCCTTCATTTCTAAAAGCTTTCAATCTTGTATATGATCTTTTAATGAATATTTATTGGCTCATGAAACATAAAAAAGTTAAAATTGACAATTTCTTCAAGAGTTATAAGAACTGACTTTGATGATGCAGGACATGGTTTTACATGTCACCTCTGTGGCCTGTATTTGAACCAAGGGGACTAAAGATTGCATACTTGAATGGTACATCAGCTGTGAAACTTTGGTGGAAACAGACAGCTTCCATTGGGCAATTTCAATATCCTCCATGTGCCGTCTAGCAACTCTGGAACAGGAAGTCAGTCCATGCCTGCATAGTTAGAAGTGGATTCGACTCTGAAACAATTACACAGACTGCCCTTATTGATATGTTTTCAAAATGTGGCAGCATAGAGGAAGCATGCAGAATATTTGATGAAATGCTTCAAATAGATGTGATCTTATGGAATGCAATGGTTGTAGGGCATAGCAAGCACAGGCTTGGCAAGAAAGCCCTCTAACTTTTTCAACAAATGCACAAGTTAGGGATGACACCAGATGATGTCACTTTTGTTGGCATTCTCTCTGCATGTAGCCATGCAGGCCCTCATCGATGAAAGTCGGTACTATTTTGATTCTATGAGTCGAGATCACTGCATTGCTCCAAGAGTGCAACACTATGCTTGTATGGTTGACCTTCTTGGTCGTGCTGGATGCCTGAATGAGGCTTGTGATTTGATTAAGAAAACGCCCTTTGATCCTGATGCTGCTGTGTAGGGAGCCTTGCTTGGTGGTTGCAGAGTCCATGCCAACATGGGTTTAGGAAAAGTTGCAGCAGAGCACCTGTATGAGCTAGAGCTACATCATTCCGGACATTATATAGTGCTGTCAAATATGTATGCTGCATCTTGCAGATGGGATGATGTAGAAAAGGTGAGGAAAAAAATAAAAGACCAAGGAGTAGCAAAGGAGCCAGGATTGAGTTGGATTGAGGTTAATCACAAAGTGCATACCTTTCTGGTAGGAGACAGATCACACCCACAAACAAAATATATCTATGATTCTATACATTATTGGGCATACTGGCCAAGCATATGAAGTATGCAGGATATGTTCCCAACACTAACTTTGTGTTGCATGATGTGGAGGAGGAGCAGAAGGGATACATTATTGGTCTACACGGTGAAAAGCTGGCCATTGTATGTGGTGATTGCCACACTGCAACGAAGTTCATCTCTAAGATAGTTGGGCAAAAAATAATTTTGAGGGATAACAACCGCTTCCATCATTTTAAAGATGAATTTTGTTCTTGTGGTGATTATTGGTGACCTCAACATCCTTCTCTGTGTTGAGATCTGGATGAAGTAATAGCCTTCATTCTGAATTGGATGTCCTCAAGATATCAAGGCATGGACATTGGATTGATTCTGGTTTATTATGTACCTTACATGTAAACATGACTTCATTTCTATGTAAATATGCCCTCATTTATAAAAGCTATCAATCTTGTGAATGATATTTTAATGAATATTTATTGGCCCATGAAACATAAAAAAGTTAAAATTGACGATTTATTCAAGAGTTATAAGAACTGGCTTTGATGATGCAGGACATGGATTTACACGTGACCTCTGTGGCCTTATTTGAACCAAGGGAACTAAAGATTGCTTACCAGAATTGTACATCAGCTGTGAAGCTTTGGTGGAAACAGACAGCTTCCATTGGGCAATTTCAATATCCTCCATGTGCCGTCTAGCAACTTTGGAACAGGTAGGCAGGTCCATGCCTGCATAGTTAGAAGTGGATTCGACTCTGAAATAATTACACAGACTGCCCTTATTGACATGTATTTAAAATGTGGGAGCATACAGGAAGCATGCTGAATGTTTGATGAAATGCTTCAAATAGATTTGATCTTAAAGAATGCATTGATTGTAGGGTATAGCAAGCAAGGGCTTGGCAAGGAAGCCCTCCAACTTTTAGAACAAAAGCACAAGTTAGGGGTGACACTAGATGATGTCACTTTCATTGGCATTTTCTCTGTGTGTAGCCATGCAAGCCTCATCTATGCAAGCCGGTACTATTTTGATTCTATGAGTCGAGATCTCTGCATTCAACCAAAAGTGCAACCTTAAGGGATAACCCTATAACACTCATTCCTGGCATCGACCACATGATTTGTCAAAACATATGTAGAGAAAGTAGTTTGAAAATGTGATCCAAACATACTTTTAACCTTTAGCGATCCTATGCAAGAACCATATTAGCCACCATCTTTCTTTTGTAATAATTGTAGTAGAATTTGGATCCCTTGTCCCGTTTCTTAATCCATTGCAGTCTGGACTAAAGCCTAGCACCCTAAACAATGTAGCCCCCCTCCTTACGAACCACCATCTCCCACCATGCAACATCCTCTTGTAGGACCACATTGTGAAGAGCCTCCTTGAGGAAAATAAAATTCTCCTCAAGTCTAAGCCAAGCATCTTGTGACACTTTTCTCCTCTTGCGGACCATCATTCTTCCCTGCCCTTTCATGAACCTGACTGTGCAGCATACAACTGTTAAAAATTTAGGGTTAGGTTAAGATTTAGCATAAATAAATATACCTGACTGTGCAGCATACAACTGTTAAAAATTTAGGGTTAGGTTAAGATTTAGCATAAATAAATATACTTTAATGCATCAACAGAATTATGAACAAGGTTAGATTTAGAATAGTACTGTTTCAAGAAAGTCAAGTTGCAATTAAACATAATTTTCATTTCTTTCAACTTTAACCCTCCGTTGGTCACTGCGTTAAAGTTGGTCCTTGAGATGATTCACCAAATGCCATGTACAATAACAATGTGAGAAAATGATGTACCGGAGATAACAACAGTAAATAATTGTAACACTTATTTTGAATCAGCCTTATACTTGGATACTTTTAGGTTTTGAACTTGTCACCGAAAGGGACAAGTCAACTGGGTGAACAAATGACGTTCCTTGAAAGAGAGAGGGTTAAAGTAGAAGGATATAGACTTCAGATTCTTAGTCAACAGGAAGAAAAACTTCAATCAACTACTCAGGCTTTAGAAGCATAATTATACCCAATACAGCCATACTGACAAGAGACATAGTCACCTTGGGTAAGAGACATGTAATCACGCTGACAGGGATACAGTTACACTGGAAGGAATACAATCACGTTGAGCAACGACATACAATCATGTGGAGCAATAGAGCAGTGACACACAGTCACGTTGATTGGGATAAGCAATCACGCTGGCAGGGATATAGCCATGCTGAGCAGCGAGATACACTCACGTGGAGCAGTGACACACAGTCATGCTAATAAGAGAATACACTCACGCTGGAGGGATACAGTCACGCTGAGCGACGAGTGATGGTCATGCTGCACAGAGAGAGGGCTGTCACACTAGCAGGAGACACGTTGGAGCTGTGACACAGTCATGCCAGGGAGAGAACGGTCACCCTAGGATCACGTTGGAGCTCACGTGAGAGAAGAGTGAGACACAAACATGATAGGATGGAGACCACAGTCACACGGGTGAAAAGATACACAATCGCGCGGGAGCAGCAGGTAAGCACAATCACACTGAACGAAAATGAACAGGGTCACCCTAGAGTGGGTTACGATCACACTGGCAGAGATCTTGAACAATGTCACTCTGTCAAGCGGAGCAGTGACACAGTCACGCTGGATAGAGACCACTGTCGCGCGAGAGTAGGATCACGCTGAGCAGAGCACTCACGACCATGTGGAGCAATAGGAGGAAGACATGGTCACGCTGGGCAGGGAAGCTCGATCATGATGAGGGAGAGAACCCAGTCACGCTAAGGGGGAACCAATTACGCTAACGGAGGAAAGCACATGGTTGTTGATGTATTTGTAACTTCAGAATGTATTCACTTGTATATTTCATATTGTACCATTTGTTCCTCCGATCGGGAGTCATTAATATAATTAAGTCATGTAAAAGTCATTGAGGCTAACCCTCTATTGTATGTCGGGGCATTAGACCCCAAAGTTAAGTTGTAATGGGATTATTAGACTCTCCTAGAGAAGTCGACCCTGTAGGGAAGAAGTCAAGTGGAAATTAAGTATAAATAGAGAGTGAGACTCTCTATTTGATACACACACTCACTCATCAATAGCGCATGAGTGAGAGAAGAGTAGCTCTCACAAGTGAGAGAGAGAAAAACTGTCGGAGATCATCTTTGTACTTTTGGGTTTTACTTTTTCTATTGGTGCTCATTCTATCTCTGAGGAAGTTGCGGGGTTTTCTCCTTTATGGTTTCCCTGAGGAAAAATCTTTGTGTCTCTTGTCTCTTGTGATTATTGCAATGTTCCACCAAGTTTCCGGGACGAGGGGGCGTGGGAGCGGGGAAACGCACATTAAGGACGTGTAGAGACACCCCAAAATTTTGGGGTATTTTGGGGGACGAGGGGGCGGGGAGGCGTCAGGGTCCCTAACATAGGGGGGTCGGTCTCTAAAATTATAAAAAAGAAAAAAAAAAATATGAACCCCAACATATAAACATATCAATTCTTCATCCCATCACCATTTGCATAATAGCATGCTTATGTTCCCGAAGACTTTAGTGTAATTTAATGTAATCGTTATAGCCAAGCATATCATATCGATGTTTGTTTCTTTTTATTTGTTTCTATTTCATTTCAAAATGACCATTTAGTGTAAAAGCCTAAAATTTAAGATGAACCATTTCTTTTTTAAGTAAAAATATTAAAAAAATCGAGGGCAGTGGGGGCCTATCGGAGCCCCCCATTTTCAGGAGGGGGCGTGTGGGAGCCCCCCAATCCGGGAAACTTCGAGACCCGCGTTTCCCCAAGTTTCGCAGAAAGGGGGGCGTTGGGAAACGTTTCCCATGGAGCCCCCCAGCCCCGGGGCGTGGGAAGCGTAGGGGACGAGCCCCCGACCCTGGGAGGCGCGTCCCCGTGGAACACTGGATTATTGCTATGCATGTTATTCTCTCAGATAAGATCCTAGATCATCTTGATTAAATGATAAAAATCTAACATGGTATGAGTGCTAACCTGAGAAGAAGACACTATGTAGCTGCAGAAGCTAGGGTGTCTTATTTTTTGGGTTCCTCTCCACAGATCATCAACAAAAGGAGGCTAGGATAACTCTGCTTTGAAGGGCGCATCTTCCTGTCAAAGCAAAATCTGATTCCGGGCATTTTCAGTTTTTGTCCTGTCACTACTGCGAGAAATTAGGGCTTTTCACAGAAGTGGAATTTTTGAGTGAGCCCAACAAAGGATTGCTCTCCTCCTTAAAATCGAAATTTAGAGACCAAGATCGAAATTTTTGGTTGGGTAAAATTTCGGGAAAGTCAAACCCTAATTTGACCCCGGACCAGTAAACCAACACTGCAGAAGATTAGCTCTAGATCCAGTCCGTGCATCTCAAAGTGGTAAGACTTAAATATTTTGTATTTCCATTTGAGGTTCTCATTAAAGATGTCTCATCACACCAAGCTTGATGAAAAGCTTGAAGGAGCTGATAACTTTCGAGCATGGAAGTATAGGATTTCTCTTGTTCTTGAAGAAAATGAATTGGACACCTACATAAGTGGAGAGGTTCCAGTTCCAGAGGGAGATGAGGCTAAAGCCTTACACAAGAAGAACTTGGTCAAGGCCAAGAGGATTATTGCTGATTCTATCAAGGATCACCTTATACCACATGTGTCTCCCTTAAAGACACCTAAAGAGGTGTTTGATTCCTTGACCAAGCTATTTGAAGGGAAGAATATAAATCGGAAGATGACTTTGCGAAACCATTTGAAGAATGTAAAGATCCAAAATGCAGAGACCATACAGTCATACTTTACAAGGGTCTCTCAAATCAAAGAACAACCTGAAGCTGTGGAAGAAGAAGTAGAGAATGGAGAAATTGTGATGACCGCCTTGAATGGTCTCCCCAGATCATGGGACTCCTTTATTCAAGGAATTTGTGCTAGAAGAAAGTTATTCACCTTCAGTAGGCTGTGAGAGGAATACTCACAAGAAGAAGCTCGAATCATAGCTCGAGAAGAAAAGATGGGAAATGAAGATTAAGCTCTCACAACACGCACCAAGAATATTAAAAGGGGGCACTATCATCACACAAAAGGAAAGCATCATCACCAGAATCAGAAAGATAACCCTAGAAGATCTAGTAGAGATCTATCTAATGTCAGATGCTATACATGTGATGAGAAGGGACACTTCTCCAGAGATTGTCCCAGAAATAGAGGTGATTATCACAAGAAGAAAAACAACAAAAGAAGACATCATGCTCACACTGCAGAGGATGATGAACCGCCTAGGAAGAGAGTCAAAGAAGAAAGTGAAGATTCTTCGAGCGATGAAGAGCATGTTTTGATTTCTACCCATAGGAACTATTACACATGGAAGCAATGATTGGCTCATAGATAGTGGGGCTTCCAAGCATATGACGAGATTTAAAGAATCCTTTGTGAACCTATCCGAACATGAGTCACCCCACAAAGTGAAACTTGGGGATGACTATCAGTATCCTATAAAAGGGAGTGGTGAAGCCTCCTATAAGATAGACTCTGGAAAGTCTATGAAGATGAAAGATGTATTATTTGTACCAGGATTAAAGAAGAATCTTCTCTCCATATTTGCATTGGATGCAAAATGCATGAGGGTTGCATTTGTAGATGGCCAAGTTCTTATGTGGCCAAAGGGAAAGACCATAGATGATGCAATAGTGATTGGAGAGCAAGAGGGAGGCTTATACAAATTAAAGGGCCAACTAGAACAAGCTTTGGTCCATCACTCAGTAGAGCCAAGTGAACTTTGGCATAGAAGGCTTGCACATGTGCACTATAGAGCACTACCACTTGCAAGCAAAGCTGTTGAAGGTCTTCCAGAAATCCAGGCAAAGCATGAAGGCGTTTGCAAAGGATGTGCGAAGGGAAAGAACACAAAGAAGGCATTTCCATGTAGCGAGAGCAAGGCAAAAGGTATCTTGGAAATTATCCACTCCGACGTATGCGGTTCGATGTCATCCAGTTCATTGAGTGGGTATGTATATTATGTTTCTTTCATTGATGATTTTTCTAGGAAGACATGGATATATTTCTTGAAAAGAAAGGATGCAGTATTCAGTAAATTCAAAGAATTCAAAGCCTTGATCGAGAACCACACAGAGAAGAAAATCAAGACCTTTCAATCAGACAATGGCGGATAATTCACATCAGAAGAATTCAAGGAATTATGCAGAGAGTCAGGGATTAAGAGGGAGTTGACCACTCCATATAATCCACAACAGAATGGAGTAGCAGAAAGGAAGAATAGAACAATTATGGAAGCAACAAGAGCAATGCTTCATGATCAGGATCTTCCTATGCATCTATGGGCAGAAGCTGTTAGGGCAGCTGTGTATGTACAGAATCGTACTCTGCATAGAGTACTTGAGAACAAGACACCAAAAGAAGCTTTCTCCGGCAAGAAACCAGAAGTCAGCCATCTCAAAATATTTGGTTGTCCAGTTTACATACACATTTCGAAAGAGAAGAGGACGAAGTTAGATCCTTCAGGAAAGAAAGGTGTATCTGTGGGATATAGTGAAAGCTCGAAGGCTTACAAAATATATTTCCTAGGATTCAAGAAGATTGACATTAGTAGGGATGTAACATTCGACGAAGACTCGGCTTACAACAAATCCATAAAACTACTTATTGAAGACATTGAAGAACTAGAAGTACCCAGGATCTGAGATACAACAATGAATGAAGCAACTCCAGAAGAAGATTGAGAAATAGAAGAACCTCAGAAACTTGTAGATCCACCCCGTGAGAAGAACTCTAGCAAGAGGAAACCAACATGGGTACGAGAGGCTATCCTAGATGCAGAGAACTATGGCGCTCCAGAACGGATACACAGAGAAAGGAAGAGACCTAGGCCATACTCCAGTTATGTAGCCCTGTTGTGCGACATCATTGATAAAAAACCTTCCAACTTTGAAGAAGCAGCAGAAAAGAAAGAATGGAAGGATGCGATGATCGAGGAGTACCAATCGATCATAAAAAATAATGTCTGGGATGTAGTCCCGAGACAATAAGGGAAGTCTATTGTGACTTCCAAGTGGATCTACAAGATCAAGCATGCTGTAGATGGCAACATAGAGAAACACAAGGCGAGATTTGTGGCACGTGGCTTCTCCTAGAAGGAAGGGATAGATTATGAAGAAACTATTGCACCTGTAGCCAGATACACTTCCATCAGATCAATACTTGCTCTGGATGCAGTGATGAAATGGAAGATACACCAGATGGATGTCAAGACCGCGTTCTTGAATGGTGTAGTGGAAGAGGAAGTGTATGTGGAGCAACCACTTGGATTTGAGACACATGACAAGGAGACTCATGTGTGCAAATTGAAGAAGGCCTTGTACGGTTTGAAACATGCACCTAGGACGTGGTACGGCATGATTGACAGCTTCTAGTCTAGGATTTACCAAGAGTAAAGCAGATTCCAACCTTTACTACAAGGTTGAGGAAGAGAACCCAGTGATACTCCTACTGTATGTAGATGACTTGTTTGTGACAGGTGAGGATGGGTTGATTGCTGACACGAAGAGGAAGCTTGCTACCGAGTTCAAGATGAAGGACTTGGCTATGATGCACTACTTTCTAGGCATGGAGGTGTGGCTGAGTGTGGATGGAATCTCCCTTGGACAAGGGAAGTATGCAGTGGAGATCCTAAAGAGGTTCAGGATGTTGGACTGCAAGGCCATGGCCACACCTATGGCATCGAACCTGAAGCTATTGAGTGATGCTTCATTAGAGTCGGTTGATGCCATGATGTATCGTCAGATGATTGGATCCTTGATGTACCTGGCGAATATGAGACCGGATATTTGCTTTGCTGTGAACACATTGAGCCAGTTCCTGACAGATCCGAGACATATTCACCTTATTGCTGCAAAGCATATTCTGAGGTACCTGAAGGGTACGGTTGATTATGGGCTCAAGTATGATGCGAATCAGAAGATTAACCTGGAGAGTTATGTGGATTCGGATTGGGCAGGCAGTGCCATTGATAGGAAGAGCACTTCGGGGTGCTGCTTCAGTATGGGATCAGGTGTGATCTCTTGGTTTAGCAGGAAGCAGACCTGTGTGGCACTGAGTATAGCCGAAGCAGAGTATGTCGCAGCTTGTTCGGCTAGTTGTGAGGCAGTATGGCTGAGGAAGCTACTGTCCGATTTGTTTGATCTCCAGTTGGATGCTACTTGTATATATTGCGACAACCAGAGTTGTGTGAAGTTGTCTGAGAACCCGGTGTTCCATGACAAGTCGAAGCATATCGAGATCAAGTATCACTATTTCAGGGATATGGTGCAGAGAGGATCAGTGAAGCTCTAGTATGTTGCGACGGACGAGCAGATAGCCGATGTATTGACCAAGCCGTTAGCTAGAGTGAAGTTTGAGTACTTCAGAGAGAAGTTTAGTGTTCTTCAGATCGAGGTTCTCGTTAAATTTGAGCATATAGATCTGTAGACAAACACACAACTCACAAAGAAGATCTCACAATTTACTCAGCCATTGAAGAATGAAACAGTGCAAAAGGCTTGCAGCTGTGAATGCTTTCATTAATAAAAAAAGTAATCCAGATAATAATTACAATAATGTAAAATGGCTTTAATAGCCACAAGCAATTCGAATCCACATGAGGAAGTTCGAATTGATGACTCTACTTGACTGTAGGTAACCAAGACATTGTCTAAATCACTATTGGAGGACCCAGTAGTTAACTGTCCTTGTCTAAATCATAACCGGAGTTCTAAAACACAACCAAGTGTTACATTTAGTATTTAAATAATGGTTAACTGACTGTGGTAGGTGAGAAATTCGCCCCACATGTGTGCAATTAATTAAACCATTATTTAACTGAATGTATAGGGCTAGAACTGAATGTAACTGACTCCTAACTTGGCTTGACTAGTCATTAACTGAAGTGAACTGACCTTGGTTGGTTTCGGCACTCCCAGTTGCTTCCTAAATTGTAGGGATTGATCTAGGAGACTCCTAAACTTATGCAATCAAGTGCAATAAGTGGCAGTGAGCCTCAATTAGTGTTCCCCACACTTTGGTAACTGAAACATGTGCCCCAATTAGGTCAAGTTTAACCAATGGTACTAATGACTATAAATAGACTGGATGGACTCCCGATTTAGACATGACTCCCGATTTAGACATATGACCAAATTTGGACAAGGGAGGATTAATAATCCTAACAGTTCCTTCCAAGGGGAGGTGATGAGTCCGAAAGATGCAGATACACATGAGCCTTTCCTACATGGTGGCAGGCAAGGTCCTCGTGTTGCCGCCTTTCACACACCTGGGTCACGTGGTAGAAATCTTCAAGCCACTCGGTGTGTCCTTGGGGGCGAGTCTCGAGTCAAGGCTATCACCTTGTTCTTGACTCCTCCATTTAGGCTTAACTCCTAATGAAGCCAAGGGGGGTAGACCCTATTAAGTTACTAAGGCTGAAATACTTAGTACGGTGATGTTAAATTGAATGAGTTACTTAGGAGTTTGGAATTTAACCATAAACAATCAAAGATGACAAGATGCAAAAATGAGCACACAAAAGCACAATGCCGAGACACAATATAAATATATAGCAAGAAAATAACCAGTGCCTTAAAAATGGAGTCAAAAAAGAAATCAATGTACTTGCATGTGCTTGGAGTGAATGTTTTGCAATTGCTTCTTGGTACGTTTTAAGTTAATGTGAGGTGTGAGTTGATTAAAATTAGACGAAGGGGTGGACTCCAGATATACCCGAGAGTACTTGGAGTATGTCCAAAACTAAACCTTCACAGCTACCCGCGAGGAATATGTGGGTTGAATGGAGTCTCTGGGCTATTGTTCATAACGCATCCGTTAGGGTGTGACAGAGATCGGCGCCCTGAGGTCACTTTTTTCAGAAGTTCCCGCTTCCTTTGGGTATTTTGCCACCGTAATGGTTTGATCTAGGTGTTGGATTTTCACCTGATGGTTTGCCAATTTGGGAGAGTGAATCCTAATTATACTAGTCATTCAAGTGCTTTTGATAC